>OX578144.1:7761069-8361069 GCA_951213105.1 Amaurobius ferox
CTTCTTTACTGTTTTCTATTAATTCTAATTCCGGTGGGTAGAAAGTGAAATGGAAATTGGTGGTGTCTTCATAACACCCCAATAGCACATCGTCAACATACCGGAAATATGGTATCTCTGACGAAATATGGGTTCCTTTTCCATATGTTGAGAGGTATATATCAGCCAAGATTGATGAGCAGGCTCCTCCCATTGGTATTCCCTTTATTTATCGGCAATAATTTTTTCCGTTATGTAGAATATTTTCCTTTAATACTAGTTTAATAAGGTCAAGGTATCTTCGAAATGTAATAAATGTATTTTCTGTCTAAATGATAATAAGTTACTATGACATCATTTATAAGAATATTAACTGTTGAAATAAGTATTAAGCGATTTAATGAGTATAATTATAAAATAATAAGTATACACTTGCTTAGACCCAAAACTGGTATATGCAACATTTTCGGTGCAATATATTGCTGAAATTTGAATTTTTTTTATTAAATTTGATATAGCATTTTTATCTCGGACTGACGTCGTACTTCACATGTAAGCATTTAAAAAACTTTTAAAGTAATTTTTTCAAGGAATACTCACACTATATATATATATATAAATAAAAATTGAAAGATTTTAATCGAAAATTATGCATACACTACTGCATGTACAAGAGTACAAAAAAACCCATCTCTAGCATATCTGTTATATATATATATATATATATATATATATATTTCCATATGGACTCAATCAATTATTTAATCATCATAACATTGTTAACAAATCCTTTAATTATCCTAATGAAGACCCTAGACCCTAATATATAAAATTTCTTTAACATTCCTAAAAATAAATCAAAAAGAGCTAAAAGAACAAGCAAATATAATAAAAAAATGTGCCCTCATTATCTGAACTAAAAAATGCCATCCTACAGCAACATGCAAATTTCAAAATTACTTTTGATTGGAAACAATGTAAGAACTGGATTTTCGCAATTAAAAAACAGCAATTAAATATGGTTTATAAGCTTTTTATAACTACTGCATATGATAACATTCATTTCAAACATTTATTTTATGATTTGCTCATTACCAGAAGTAAAAATCTTAATGTTTATTTATAGTCACGGACTTAAATTCAAATGACGAATCAAAAGAATATACTAAATTAAACGAATATTGCACCATGAATTTCGATAATGCTATCTTAAATAATATGAAGATAAATAATTTTTAAAAATTGGTTTTCAAATTACTTTCCAGCCAAACATGTAAATCCTAAAATTGCATATAAATATGATAAACCACTAGGACGTTATATTTTCAATTATAATCAAATAGCCAAATCTATAGATATTAATCAAAATTATGAATTGGACAAAGAGTTATATTGCCATTATCATTTAGATAAACACAAAGACTTCGTAGATAAACACCATGGTCAGGTTATAACGGGAAACTAAATATCAAGTATTATGATGCACTGAGATCACTGATGTTACTTGGTATACTCTCTCTCTCTCTCTATATATATATATATATATATATATATATATATATATATATATATATATATATAGTACCTTATACCTACTAAATTTAAACATAAATTAATTTGTAAAGATTTATTTCTGGACTTAAATAAATTTATCTATAAAGTCAACTATAAATATCAAATCCCTGTAGAAGCCTTTAAAACCTGGAGTGTCTTAATAGAGCAATACTTAAATCACTATATATATAATCAGAAAATTAATAAATCATATAAACTTAATCAAAAAGGATATTAAAGAAATTCAAAATGATTTTGTCATTACATATGTCGATAAGGCAAAGAATAACTACTCAATCATATGTAAATATTGCTATAGATGTACCTTCCAGCCACACTTACTTAATAATCAAATCTTTAATTTACATAATACTAATTTTAAAATCTTACCCAATAGAATATCTGCCAAATATAAGCAAATCCATCTAAAAATAGTTGTAATAACATTCCGTATATTGTTTTAGTACCCATGTTCCATAAATCCCCTGTTGCTATTTGAACTATTACTAGTGGGCATATTTCTTACTGGTAAATTCTTGCTGGTAAATTATTATTAAAAATATTAAATGAAGTTTTCTTGTCAGATGAGATCTCTAATAATTGTCATATTGTGAAAAACAGTTTTGAATTAGTTAAGAATATAAAAACTCTTACTAATATTCATAGTATTTATCCTTATGTATGCTTATTAGTTCCTTATTGGTTGGTTGTCTGAAACGGGACATTTTTATGTGTGGAAAAGCGACTTAAGTCATAAAGTTTAATGCTTCATAAATCGGTGAATTTTGGTTCGTAAAAGGAAGATTTTTTTTTATTTTGCATGAAATTGTATGAGGATGATTTTCCTAAATATAATTGGTAGGACCGGGGGACGGTATAAAAATTTATATTTCGTATTTCTTTCAGGAATGCAATTATTGATTTAAACTATTTCTAAGATAATAAATTTTAAAATTTAAACCCATCGCAACGAAAAGTGTGCAATTACCTTTATATGCATGCAACACGTTTTATCGCATACGGAATTTATGAATTATTTATGGAGTTAAAATCCATAAATAGGTTGCATGACTGAAATGTATTAAAAGTAGAGAGCATTAAACCGAGATCTCATGGACGATTCGCATTATCTGTTTGATGTGTTCATCATTCCTCTTTAGAAGTTAAAGATTTGAATATTTACCTCTAAAAGGAATATGAGAACATCAAAGTAAACTGTAAATGGAATTTAGAGTTTAAAATCCTTTAATATCGTTAATGTTTAGGATACACTATTATGATGAGATAGGTCTTAGTATAAAGTCTTGTTTTGTATAAGCAATTCCAGCGTGCATTTAAATTCGGAAATATATGGTATGAGGGATTTAAATAAAGAGCATGTAATAAATAAAGCTCCTGACTTTGCGCGCAATCAATAATGAGTTTCACAACGTAAAATGCACCACAAATAATGGTATTTGAGTCAAATAAGCGCAATGGTTAATGAATAATTGCAAGAATTTCGGCAACTAATTTCTAAATTACTAAATTGTTTAACAATGATCATTAATTCAAGTAAATGATTAATTTATTTTTCAATTGATTTCACAAAATATATTTAAATAACCTAAATATTTAGTAAAATCGAGTGATTATGCATCATATAGCCAAATAACATTCGAAGTAATTAAAACATATTCTTAAATTTTTACATCTAGGATGGACTGGAACAGTAAAGAAGACCGGACTAAAGACGCCCACTGCGATGATAGCTCACCAAGTGTTGTTACTAACAAGTACTCAAAACGCTTTTATTGCCATATCAATTATCTCCGTTGGCAAACAACAATTATAAATCAACACTGCTATTATGTAAAAGTGCGGATCTCCCAGCCTTAGCGATATTTTCAGTGACCATGGCACAAAAGTTTTCAAAATAACGCCAACTTGGTGACTTTTGACGAGTTTCGAAAACTTCCTTGAATTTATCCTTATCTTAAAAACTTTTCATTTTATGTCCAGATTTCCATAAAAAAGTATATAGGCCGGTAATAGTCCATCTAGACAAAGTTGGCGTAATACAGTGCGCTAAAAAGTATAAGGACAAGCGAAAACTCGCCAAATCTAGAAATCTTTTAGACGTAAATATATGCAAATTTAAGTAAAAATATTGATAAAATTAAGTTCATTTTCATGTAAATTAATTAATTTTTCCAAAATTAATTTTTTAAATTTACTTTATAAATTTTAAACCCATGTGATCTTGGAAAAAAGTATAAGGACAACAGTTTTTTCATCTACAATTATAGTAAAATTTCCATATTTGGCAGCAGAAAATGACCATTTCAAATATAAAGACTGGGTTTCTAAACAAAAATTCCCACTTGCCTCATTTCTTCACGATTTTTGTACGATGCTAGAAGGAACTCATGTGTCTGACCTTTAAAAAGGGGAAATTCTTGCTTTTAAAGTATGTGGATTGAGTGGGCATGAATTTCGAAAAAAATTAAAAGATCTAAAACCTGTAGTTTATAATTTTCTAAAATAACTTGGAATGTATGGGATGAAAAACTTAACTGAAAGATCAGAAATTCTAACGCATCGACAGAAAATAATGGTTTTCAGAAGAGCTTGCGAGAAAAAAGAAACTGTAAATGAAATTAGAAGAAATTTGGATTTACCACGTTCCACGCGAACAGTTAAAAATATCTTGAATAAATATTCGAATATTTGGTATGGAAAGTTAATGTCACGTCTGCTTCTTAAAAAGGAACATATAGAATGAAGAGAGAAATTTTCAAAAAAATGAATTTCTCTCGGTCTAAAATGGATTGATATAATCTTTTCGGACGAAAAGAACTTCAATCTTGATGGGCCAGACGGTTTTCGCTTTTGTTGGTATATTCTGAGTAAAACCAAGGAAGTTTTTTCCAAACTTCAATACGGTGGGGGCACAGTAATTATTTTCGGCGTTTTTGCAGCAAACGGAACTATGCCTATCGTCTTTATCAACTACAAAATGAACTCTGATAAATATGTTGATATGTTAGGCGAATATTTGTTACCTGAGGCGTCACCAATTACTTCAGGAGACTATATTTTCCAATAGGATAACGCTTCCACACACGTTACTAAGAATGCAAAACTCTGGTTTGAAGCTAATTCAGTAAATTTACAGGATTGGCTGGCGAGGAGTCCCGATCGCAATCCAATAGAAAATGTATGGGGCCTTCTAGCTCGAGAAGTTCATAAAAATGGCACACAATATCAGTGTAAACAGGATCTTGCGTTAGCCATCAAACAAGCTTGGAATAACATTTCCATAGACACTTTAAAATAATTTTCAGCATCGATGACCTCTCGGCTTATTCAAGTAATTGAAAAAAAGGTTGTTTTCTTGATTATTAACAGAAATATTAAGTAATTTTGAACGTGTCCTTATACTGTTTTCAATATTTTCTTTAGTGATACTCTTTAAAAGGTCAACTTTTGTAAGGTTGATATTTTTTGTTTTATGTATTATAAATGTTATTGTATAATTTCATATTAGAAGTCAGAAATATCAAAAATTCGTTTTGATAAAGTGCAAATAATGCATCTAACTAGTAATCTAACTATTAATCAAAATAAAACTAAGTATATGCCCTGTGGTAATTATGGCTGTCCTTATTTCGAAATTGGGGTTTACAAGTTTGAAACTGTAAGCAACTTCAGATATTTAGGATCTGAAGTTAATACTCTTAATGACATTATGCTCGAAATTCGTGGTAGAGTTACAGCTGCTAACCGATGCTTTTTCGGCCTTAAAAGGTACTTAAAGTCTGACTTCATCAGCAGAAAAACGAAGATTATAATCTACAAAAGTTTAATCAGACCCATTCTTACCTACTCTGCTGAGACTTGGGCAATGACAGAAAAAGTTAAAGATATCATTTCTGTTTTTGAGAGAAAAATCTTGAGAGGTATTTTTGGTGGCTTAAATTGTAACAACATCTGGAGAAGAACTAACTCTGAACTTTATAAGTCTTTTAAAGAACCAGATATAGTCAATTACATCACTATTCAGCGAATTAAATGGCTGGGTCACCTGTGCAGGATGGCCGAAAGCTGTACAACAAAAAATATCTTTTCGGCCAGACCATTCGGCACCCGTAAAAGAGGAAGACCTAAACTCAGATGGCTTGACTGTGTGGAAAAGGACTTTAAAATTTTAAAAGTTTTGAACTGGAGGTCTTTGGCCAGGGATAGGGGAGCCTGGAGTTCTATACTGCGGAAGGCAAGGGCCCATCCTGGGCTGTCAGGCCACCGAAGAAGAAAGTGAAAATAAAGCATATTTTCATTCAATTATACGTTGTCCTTATACTTCTTTCGCGCACTGTACGAGTCGTATTGAAGTATGAGAAACATCACTGTTTTGAGAACATAATCTTCTCTGAATGGATTAAGTATTTAATGGCTGTTGCATTATGCCTGACAGTTGCTTTGCATTTTTGTAAATAAACTACATATTTAGTAGATGCATATTGTTTTGGTAGACGGGTATCGGTGCTTTATAAAAAGTTTAAATTATCTAGAAATTTGATTAAAAAAATAAATTCTGCACAGCACCTGACTTTTCTTACTTAATGCAATGAATTTACTTCTTTCACAGTGAAAAATAGTTGTATAATATACATTTTACTATGATTTTAATGTTGAATTGTGCATTTCGAGCTTTTCCGGATAGGAACCTGCAAACTTATCTCATATTAATTTATATTTCTGTTATAGTACTCAATTAACTTATATTTCTTGCAATTCTAAATTGAGAATTAGTAGCATCCACAACACGCAATAAAGTCCATACGTTAAAATATTTTAATAATTAATGCATCAGCTTAGCGTCATTTTCTTCAATTTAGCGTTATTTTCTTTAATTTAGCGTCATTTTGCAATTTTAACGAAATTTTCATCCATATCTTATGTAATATCGCCAATTTGTTGATATTAATGATATGCGACGCCAAGAGCTGCCAAATTGATTGCAAAGTGTTACAAATAAGCGGAGAGAACAGTATTTCGTATGTATAAATGACGTTTGGCGAATTGTTAGGTGACAAAATACAAAACTATTACACAACGTCTCTTCTCTCATGAATGGAACAAAACAGAAGGATGTCACAAGTTTAACGCATAATAGTACATATCGAAAAGTGAACATATTTCCCATAGTTAGTACTTTTATTTTAATTTGTGATAAATTTATTTGAAGAAAGTACAGTATCTCGAGATAGGTTCATGCTAGTGTTCTAAAGTTTCTGTTAATCGGTTTTTAATGAATAATTACATACAAAATAATCATTTACATAATATTATGGAAGATTGTGATATTTTGATGATATTTTCAAAATTTTGTAAAAAAATTTGGAGGTCATTCGAGCATTGGATTGCGTGTAAAATCAATAGGCTTTCAATATTCACCGATGGTAAATTTTGCACCAAATTGTGTTCGAAGCCCTCGATTTGTTCCTGACATATCGTCTTAAAAGTTATCACACACACACACATACATACAGACATCATCACAACTTTCTATTCGAGTTCAGGGATGCTTCAAACGTGCTTTTTCGCCGACACTCGAATGTTAATTTCCGACCCCATCACAATACTTTCCTTATATATTATACTATGTATATATACATAGAGAGAGAAAGGAATGAAATCAAAACATGACGTCACTTTGTCCTCTATGCCCCAGGCTCTTTTACTTATATATGAGTAAACAAGAAATATCAATCATGTATAAATCATTGATTATGAAACACTTTCCAACTGCGATGGAATTTTATTTACACATCTCTAAAATGTGATACATTAAGCGGTGATATTTTTTCAATTATCACACTACTACATTCATTTATTTTACTTAAAAACTTAAAACCATGGAGGTAAAAGTACTTTCTAACTCAATGCTTAAAACTTCCTCAAAATATGCTCAATATGTGCTCAAATGCTTAAAACTTCATCGCTTCTCTACATAAAATCAAAGAATATTTCATTCATATCACCTATATTTCAAGCTCTAAAGATAAATAATTCTGCGTTAAAAAATTCATCAATTCTTATACACCTCATCTTACAGCTTGATTTGTTTACATTCTGCATATGTTAAAATTAGGATTCGTTGTAGAAATTGTCCAAGTTTAAATCATTTAAACTCAAATATATTGTAATTGCGTTGACGCAGAATATAGATGCACAGAAAATACGCAAATGTAAAGCGGTTTTAGGACATGTGCAACACTAAATATAAATTTAAAAAACTTTAAACATCACAATTTTTACACGGGGGAAAAAAGATGGATGCCATATTTTATTTTGAAGTGGATCACGTAATCTTTTCATATAATATAAGTGTAATTATTGTTTTAATTTTTATTTAAAAAACTACCAAACGTATTTTGCTCAATCTGTTTTTTATATATTTTATGGGATAATTTGAATATTTTCTAAATTTTTTAAAGCTATTTGTAAATTTTAACTTTGCTTAAAAAATGTTTGAAAAATTAGATCACATAGGGTTCAATGTATTTCACTTTTTCAACCCGGGTTCAATCCAAAACTAATTGGGTGATATTATTCCCATATGTCCAACAGACCGTCTGAACAACATACTCATTTTTTTTTCATAAAGTTATTTTTATGGCAGTTATCGTGCGAACGGACAGACAGAATGACCAAAGTCATAAACACTTTTCAGCTATGTTCGAAAGTGTTAAATATGCATAAACACTGAAATGTTTAGAATTGTATCAATATGAAATGGATGAAGAAAATTCCGATTTCTTAAACGAGTTCTTCTCATAGAGATCTGCCCCATTTATCCATTATCTGTAAAACTTCTACACATGACTTCTTGAGTGTAATCAAAATATGCAAGATATTCTGCAGAATGAGTTACCTGCAGAAAATCGATTTTACAGATCCTCAGATACTGACTGGCCAAAAACGATTAGAGTTTTAAATATATAGCTTATCGCGATTCAGATTTATATCTTAATCCTGTACAGTTATAGGCATACCCTTAAACAAATAGTAGTTCCCTTTATCGCTATGTTTCCCTAAGCATCTAAGAATGAAAAATTTTAGGGGAGACTAATTAGCAAGCAAGTCGGAATTAATTGCATGGATTCACTCGTCCAAGTTTTCGAAGTTTAAACAAAGGAAATTATAATGCCTTAGTATTACTTAACTATATTCCTTAATTTGTTTAAAGCAAGAACATATCTTTTTTACATGAGCGTTTTGCTATTTCCGTGTAGAAAGTGGGATGCAAGTCATATTAAAATGTATATCGAAATATGCAGGAAAGGACAATATTAGTTATTAAATAGTAGTCTTTTTTTATGGACTTGTAACATATAATTTTTATAGATTAACTTATTTATAGTAACAACAATTTTGTATAGTAACAATAATTTGTATAGACTTGAAGAACTTGTATTTAGGCCTTTCACAAAGACAGGGACTTTAATACTCTTGCTGAATTCAGTTGTAACTTCCTGTATGTTTAATAGTGTTCAACAATATATGACGGCTAGTGCCATAAATGAATGTCTAAATTGAAAATTGGTTCAGTTAGATTATTCCTCAAGGTCTATGCTATAAATTAGCAGAGATTCAGTATTCTATGTCCCCAGGTGGCTTCTGGAGAATCAGGAAACATTTATCAAAACAAATCACTCATTTTCTCCTCAAATATTTAAAAAAACATAATCAACCATTTTCGGTGAGAATCTACGATCTAAAGCAACAACTTATCCAGCTAAAGCCACAATTTATCCAGCTAGAGTGACAACTAATCCAGCTCAGACGTTAATAAGTCAGAAGTAGAGCATGATTGAATGAGGCAATATTTTGCAATAATTCTTCAAATCCACCATCAATGCTTATCCACATTCAATACTTATGTCTACCAGGCAGTTCAATCATGCTTTACTCCTTACTTTTGAGCCTATTTATTTAAAAATTGTCGACGTAGATCATGTATTCTTGCCTAAAATTGTTACCTGATTGTGCTTTTTCCAAATTTTCTGAACTACCTCCAGCAAACCCAGTTAAAACTTATATTCTTTGCTATATTTCCTAAAATAAATTATAAAAATTTTAAAATTATCAAAGGTTTGACTTTAAAATGATATTCTGCCCTATCAATAAAATGAATATTTCTTTGCTATTGAAAAGTTCAATAATTGGGACTAGCATAACATTGGGACTAACATCTAACTACAAACGCCTTAAATTGCCGCTTAGAAGAACATCAAAATTGTGTAAAAACAGGGAATTAAAAATATTTTATCGCTAATTATTGCTGGATGACTAGTCATAGATTTGAATTTTCTTCTGGCACCATTATTCAAAAGCACACTTAAGTTTTCGATTTGGATTTCTTTGAAACTTTTTATGTTAATAAAAATACCAGTAAGCCTGTTAATGATTTGCTAATGACTCTATATGCTTCAGAGGTATGGCATGGCCACGTCTTATTTTTTGCTTCTTTGATTTCATATTCTCAACGATTTGTTTCTTGTTCACTCATCTCATGCTCACTATTTCGTTGTTTTTCTATTTTTCTAGTCTTATATCCCTTTCGTAACGCTAAGTGGCGCTACTACACCGAAATGCCACATAGGCATTTCAGTTTGCCCCTACTTAGCTCTGCTCTTGTTTGTGCTTTCTGGTCCGGCCTTTCTGTACTGAAGAACGCGCCATTCAATGTATTTTCGAAATGTACGTAATACGTATGCTTATTTTTCTTGATTTGCACTGCATTTTTCGTTAAAAAATAGTTCATTATTGACTGTGCGCAATGCAGAACGTGCTTTGCCTATAGAATCTTGTATTTTGGGTGAAATATTGTATAAAATTAAGTACTTTTAAAACGCTATGAAATTTTTCATTCATAAAGTCATTTTGTATACTGCACGGAAAGCAACTCATGTGAATTAGAATTGAGTAGACCAATGGTTTCTAAAATGTTTAAGGGATACTTTCTTTTCTGTAAATGTTTATGAAACACTTATACGGATTTCTAAACTTCCTTCATAATTGTTTAAAATAATTGTACTTTACATTATAAATTTACATTGTAATAAGTGTTAACATAAATGGATAATTAATTAATGTAATATATTTCACGAAAGATCAATCATGCATAAAACATTGATTATGAAACGCATCCCGACTGAAATGTAATTTTATTTAAACATCTCGAAAATGAGATACATTCAGCGGTGATATTTTTTAAATTATTACAGAACTCCAATAATTTATTTTACTTCGAAACTTAAAACTTTACAAAAATAAGCAATGCTATAAAATCGTCTGTTTCTGCATGTACAGTCAGGGAATATTTATTTCATATCACTTATATTCCAGACTCCGGAGCTAAATTATTTTGCTTTAAAAAATCAACAATTCTTATGCAACTCCTCTCATAATCGCTTGATTTATTTACATTCGGTATACTTTAAAATTAGACTTTGTTGTATAAATAACCAATGATTAGTAACCATTTAAAATCTAAAATATTGTAATTGCGTAAGCACAGAATTTAGATGCACAGATAATATGCAAAACTAAAGCAGTTTTGGGACGGATGCAACACAAAATATAAATATAAGCGTTCCTTAAAAATCACGATTTTCACTAAGCGAAACAAAAATGGCTGCTTTACTTTATTTTGCAATGAGTCACACCATCACTTCATATATTATGGGTGTAATTATTATTTCAATTTTAATTGAAAATACCACTTAACATATTTTGATGAATTTCTTTTCACACATTTTACATGGTGATTTGAATATTTCCTACAATTTTCAAAGCAATTTGTGAATTTTAACTCTGATTCAGAAATGTTTGACAAATTAGGTCCCATTGGTTCATACACTCCATTTTTTCAACCCAGGTTAAACCCAAAACTAATAAGGTGATATCATTCTTTTACATTGCCATATGTCCCACAGGTTCTCTCATCAACATACTAAAATGTAATTTTGATAAACTCATTTTTACGACATTTATCGTGCAAACAGACGGAATGAACAAATTCATAAGCACTTTACAACTATGTTGGAAAGTATTAAAAACAAAATATAAATTTAGCAATAAAGATCAATCATGGATAAAGCATTGAATATAAAACACTTTTCAACCGAAATGTAATTTTACTTACGCATCTCTAAATTATGATAGATGCAGCGTCGAAATTTTTTAAATTATCACAGTACTACAGTAATTTATTATATTTGAAAACTTGAAACTTCATCTAAAAAGACAATGCTAGTATTGGACACATTTAGACAATGCTAGTAACCATGGGGGTAAAAGAAATGAGGTAAAACTTCACCTTAAAAAAAACTGTCAATATCTTGGAAGACAATAATTTAGGGGGCGCTAGGATAAGATAAATAGTCCTGCATTGCATGGCGAAAGTCCTAAAATATTATTTTAAACTATTCATTTTGTAAAAATAAATAATTAGCGCAATGCAAGTTAGAACTGAAACAATAAAGAATATGACTACGCATTCAAAATAATTATACCTATCAATTTATTTTTATCTCCATAGATTCTATAATCTATCCTACAACTATGAAAACATACTGGTTAATTATACTCATAATGAGGGAACTCTTAATTTTAAAAAAAGTCAAAAATACACATACTAAATACTACGCCTTTATGCTATATCAATTAACATTAGCAGCTACTTCACTAACACTAGCAACCCCTAGACATAATTCCAAAAGCGTTGTAGCATTTTTAAGTGTTTCTTTCATATGAGTTTTATCTCCTTCTTTCTAACTCCATGTTAGTTAAACTAAATTAAATTTATTTAAATAACTTCATCGAAACATAAATCGTCTGCCTCTCTATGTAAAATCAATGTATATTTCCTCATGTAAAATCAAAAATATTGTAATTGTGTTGGCATAGAATTTAGATACACAGATAAAACCCAACAAAAAAGATTAATCATGCATAAAGCATTGATTATGGATCACTTTCCAACTGGAATGCAATTTTAGTTAAATAACTCTAAAATGCGATACATTCAGGAATAATATTTTTAAAATTATCACAATACTGCAAAAAATTATTATATTTGAAAACGTGTAACTTCATCGAAAAAAATTAACTTTATTCAAATGACGTTATCGAAATATAAATAGACGGGCTCTCTATGCAAAAGCAGTATATATTTCATTTATACACATTTATTCCATTCCTTTCATTCATCCCAACACTACTATAATTTATTTTATATAAAAACGTAAAACCATGGAGGTAAAATTACGTTATAACTCTATACCTAAAACTTCATCAAAAAAGTCAATGCTATAAAATAGTCTGCTTCTTTATATAATTTCAATGAATATTTAATTCCTATCAGCTTTATTCCAGACTGCAGAGCTAAACAATTTCGCTTTAAAAAATTCAGCAATTTTTATTCAACTCATTTTACAGCTTAATATGTTTACATTCTGAATACGTTAAATTTAGGCTTCATTGTAGAAATAATCAAAGTTTGGTGATCATTTAAACTCAAAAATATTGTAACTGTGTTGTTTCAGAATACAGATGCACAGAAATTAGGCAAAAACAAAGGGATTTTAAGACGGATACAACACTAAATATAAATTAAAAAGAACTTTAAAAATCACAATTTTGACACAAGATGGATTCCATATTTTATTTTGAAGTGGACCACGTGATCTCTTCATATAATACAGTAGCGGTCAAAATTGTGGAAACCTTTTGGAAAAAGCGTATTTTTGAGGTTTTATGGCTCATAACGCAATATTTTTTGTATCAATACCATAAAATTATACATCAATGGAAAGATAATTTTAACAATATTGTAATTCAATAACATTTATGAATTATTTTTTAATAGAAGAGCATTTATAAAGAAGAATAATGAAATACATAGAAAAAATGAGATATACAAAAATTCTCACCATTTCAGTTAATACTTAGTTGGGTAACAATCAGCTTTACAACGCTTTCCCATAGAATGAAACAAGTTTTTTTTTATTCTACAGCTGTTATAATATGATATTAAAATTGAATTATTGCTTCTGTTAATTGGGTGTTATTGCTGGGTTGCTTCTGACTAACAAGTTTCTTTAGTCGGCCCCATACATTTTTGATGGGATTAAAGTCTGGACTATTCCCAGGCCATTGCAGAAGTTGAATATGATAATCTTGAAGCCACTTTTTGCACACATGAGCAACATAACATGGAGCTGAATCCTGTTGAAATATAAATGTTTCATTATCTTGTAAAAGACCACGTGCTGCAGTTTGGATCAAGTATCTAATTTATGTATATTTTGACATTTATATCCCCATTGATCACTCAAATTCTTCCCGCACCTCCTGATGTCATATAACCCAAGATCATAACACTAACTGGGTGTTTCACGGTAGGTGAAATGCAATAAGGATGCAAATCTTCCCCGATTCCTCTCCTTACGTATTTTACGCCACCAATACCGAACATTGAAATTTCGGTCTCATCACTCCAAATTACACTGTCACAATGTTCCTTTTTCCAGTTAACATGGGTGCTTGGCCAGTTTGATATATTCAACCTTTCAGAGATAAAAATGGATATTTTCATGGAATTTTAGCATTTAGACTCAATTCATGAAGTCTGCGCCGAACAGCCCTTGCACTCAACATCACATTGCATTGAGCCATTTCACTTTGTATGCACCGAGATGATTTTCTTCTGTTACCTAGGCACAGTCTCTTAATTTTTATATCATCACTTGCTGTTGAGCACCTTTTCCTGCCTTTACCAGTCTGGTTTTGTAGTGACTGAGTCTCCTTATACCTCTTCAAAAATTTTAAAATACCACCTTTTGTTAAGATCCCCCCCCCCCCCTATATTTCATCTAATTTTTTCATAATTGTAATCTTGTTCACTTAATAGTACTATTTTACATCGGTTTCTGAGTGACCAGTCAACACTTTACGCTATTTCTTTAATTTTATTACGTTTTACAAGCTCACTAAATCAAAGAACACACACAAAAAACCCAACCAACTTGTTAGAAATCAAATGACACACTGATAACTGTCCTGTGACCTGTTGGTTCATTGCCATAACAAGATAACACCTGATTGGCTTTCAAAACACGCATGCTCGTTGGCTACATTCAAATGAAGGAAAGCTACTTTATATAAACCTAAGCAATTTGTGCTTCTTTTTTCTGGTTATTTGGCTATAACATTTGATAGAATGCAGAAAATTGAACAAATGTTATTGCATTACAATATTGATTAAATAATATTTCTATTGATGTATAATTTTATTGTATTGGTACAAAAAAGTGGTGTTATGAGCCACCAAACCTCAAAAATACACTTTTTCTTAAAGGTTTTCACAATTTTGGCTATGGGTGTAATTATTATTTTAATTGTCATTTAAAAAATACCAAATATATTTTGCTGAATTTTTTTTTATATATATTATGGAATAATTTGAATCTATTCTGAAACTTTGGAAGCAATTTGCCAATTTTAAATTTACTTAAAAAATGTTTGAAAAATTAGGTCTCATATAATTCAATGTATTTCATTTTTTCTACCCGGGTTCAATCTAAACCTAATTGGGTGATATTAGCCATTTATATCCCATATGTTACACAGACCGTCTGAACAACATACTAAAATTTCATTTTGATAAAGTCATTTTCACGGCATTTCCCGTGCTAACGGACAGAGAGACAGACAGACAGAATGGACAAAGTCATAAATATCTTTCAACTATGTTGTTAAGTGTTAAAACAGTACTACTTAAAATCATCTTAAGTGTACCATAAATTAGATTCTTCGAAATATAATCTTTAATTACCTTTTAATTGCCTTTTAATAATCATTAATTGCCTTTTAATTGCATGAAAATCGTTCAGTTGTGATATCTATGCTATATTCCCTTTTATGCAAGTAGAATTTTAGTTCTATGTTAGGAAAATATACAAATTTGAAATTGATGCTTGAATTTTTAAAACATCCTTTCAAGTTATAGATATTTTATTAACGATGCCGAATATAAATTTTCGTGAAAATCCATAAATATTTGTGGCAGCTCTAGTGTACCCAGGAAATTCACTACAGACATACAGACGAACTATACACGCGAAAACAATACTTTTGAAATCGCGAAAACAATACTTTCAAACGCGAAAAGAATACTTTCTAGATACTACGTATGAGAAAGTAAAACTAATGTTTTCTGATTTAAAATGCATATGCAATTTCAACTTTATGTTTTTGTAGGTAGAAATTAAATAATAAATGTACTCAAACATCTATAGTAGGGCTTACTTTTTATTACTAGATTGGTCTTTATTAAACGCCAAACTGGCTGTATGTCTGTTTTTGAAAATAAAATATAGAAAAAAATAACCAGTTTCATAATAAACTTAGAAAAATCTGTTTAAAATAAAACGCTTTATAAATGCAGAAATGATTCAGTTTAATTGCTGCATTATTTATCATCGAAAACAGAAGTGGTTTACCCTACTCTCCTCTGTTTGTTAAACATTTTAACAAACTGCTTTCTAGGAAACTGATACAGTTAATTATACATTTAAATTCTTTAATGATTTCGTATTCGAAAATGATAATGACTGTTTTTTTTAACTGTTAGAAGTTAAGTAGTGTACTTCATGCTAAATATATAACGCTTCGGCACAAAATGCATTTTAATGGCATTTTTATATGTGCTGTTAAAATCTTGGTATTCTTTCTCTCCACTTGATTACATTTTTATAATTATATATCCATTGTTTTTTTCCGGTTCCTATAACAAAGTTTAGAATGACTCCATTGTTATTCTTCCGCCTCTAATTGCTCTGCGAGTTTTATTAAGTTTCAGCAGCAGCCTTTCATTGTTTGAAATAGAACTAGCGAAGTAAAGTGAAAGAAATTGTTTTAGGAACTATTTAAACTAATTAATGGATCACTTTCGCATTTATTACAATCAATGCTCTAGTTAGCACTAAAACAAATAAATTAATTCCGATGTGTACTGCCCTTCATTTTCTGTATATATTGTTCCTAGGTGGTAAAAATGTTTAATCATCCTAATGACTTTGTACTGAACGGTCAATGAATGTACAAGCTAGGTCTATCTAAGATAAATTGACCAAGCCTAGTTGAATAAAACACTTGCTATGCTCCTAGATGGAGAATTTAAAAAAGTTAGGATAACGAACTCGGCAACAGAGCGAGATGGATGAAAAAAGCCAATGAGAAAGTTGTAGATCACTGTTCCATGAGTATGAATCAAACCTAGAAGTGTTACAAAAAGCATTTATTTGACGCAATAGGGCTGCTGGTGAATGGCTGTCCTATTCAGCAAGGATAAAGTAAACAATGTATACATGCACAAGATTATAACGTAGAGTATTCTGTTTACGTTATAAATTTGTACTTTATTTGAATAGGATTATGAATCATTCGGCAATGTTTAACAGTATTATGGCATGGCTTCACACCTAGCAGCCGAATAAGGGTGACGGGTCTTTTTTATTTTCTTCTCTATACTCATTTCGTTCATTCCTGGTGGAAATTTCTGCTCAATAAACAATGCCATACAACTTTGTTATTGGATTTTTTCGTTTATCCCAATCCATCCTTTGGACCTATCAAACCCATCTAAAGCTCCTTTTCCCGCAGTTCTTTTCACCACTGTTACACATTTACCTACAAGGCCAACGGCCGTACCGTGCTGAAAACACTGGTTCTCGTTAGATCACCGAAGTCAGGCAGCATCGGGTGAGGTTAGTACTTGGGTGGGTGACCACCTGGGAACGCCGGGTGCTGTTGGCAACTTTCGGACGCGGTAGCCCAGTGGTTTGCGCGCTGGATTTGCACGCTGCCACAACTGCCGCCGTGTTCATGCTGAGTACGACCACGTTAAACATGTGGGTCCCTAAGTCCTTTCGAGAGGTTGGTGGTAGGAGCAGGAAGGTACGGTCCCTGTGGATGCCTCCCCCACTGGGTTCTGGTCTAAATTGGGTGGCACTTCCCGGTCGTCCAAACAGTTACCTTACACCTTTCTGGTAGGTTGGACGGTCTGGGTCTCAACAACAACAACAACATTTACCTACAAGTAAAATTTATGTGTATTGTGTGGCAAAATAATATTGATTATTATTATTATTATTATTATTATTATTAATATCGTCGAGTTCGTTGCCCTAACTTTTTAAATTCTTTGTCAGGTGCGTTTTCCTTTATAAACCTAGCGTGTTGACGCGGAGACCTTCCGTCACAAAGGTATTAACAACCTTCTTAGGAATTCTGTATATTTTGATGAATCTACTTCTTTAACAATTTAATTAAAATGTGGAATAACGTTAGAGAAACTCCGCTCAAGTACAATCAGTACCTGTTAAATTACCATTTGGGGCCTTTGTTCGGGATATCATGTAACATTTTTGCGCGGTTTCACATTAATACGTTAATACGTAATATAAAAGAATATAAATAGTTAATAATTTCTTCTCATATGGACGTCTGTAGGAGATGGGCCACTTACCTCCACCCCCCTCCCCACCCCCACCTACAAAGTGAAATTACTACTCGACCCCGCAAATTTTATGCAACCCCCTACACTTGACGAATAAAACGCAATTTTTATGCTATCACTTAAGAACACGTGACATATGCTCAAATTATGTTGATCAGGCTCGGAATCTTGCGTTACGCCCGTGCAGACATAGTGACTCTCCGTCTTGTTGATGCTATTGCGAATTGGTGAATTTATGGGTCGTAACTTCACTCAAGTGAAATATCAAACTTGGTGCCTATTTATCTGAATTCTTTGTTCAGATTGTTTTACACCTCACATATTGTTCCTATTTATACATGTTAGTGCTTTAAATAAAAGTATTCGTTAGTTAGAAATTCGCACTCATTCTTGCATTCATACACCATCCATTTCAGAGGATACATCGTAACAAAATTATTTTCAAGAAAAATATGCTCAGTATGTGGCGTATAATTGTTAAAATTATTGTCTTGAATTAATGATTATCAGCTGCGTTGTTAAACTCTTTACGTATTATATCTTAACCCATATTTCTTCATCGTCCTAAAAACAGGACAGCACACATAAGTCGCATTTATTTAAATAATTTTGCATATTTTGATTCAATTTAACGACATTATATTGCTTAAGAATCATTAACTGTGTATTTGCGTTTGTCGCATGTTTAAATTAATGTTAAATATTTTTTATTAATTTTTTAAAATGGTCATTCTCGCAGATTTTTTTTATATTTTGAACACACAAGTATTTTTTTTATATTTTGAACACACAAGTTTTGAGCTCCAAGGAAAAACATACATATAAATTTATTAAGGTAATAGTCCATACTTTTATAACAATAAAAATGATTGTGATAGAAATTATCTAGAGGGTTGTCCTATGGGATGTTATATCTAGAGGATGGACCATTGTCTTATTTTAAGGATAGCCTGTACCGATCAAACTAATAAAATTTAGTAAGTATTTTGATTTTGTGTGTACACATAGGCGTAGAGTAACACACATTTAAGATTTTAAAAAAATATATTAATTTTTTAATGTTTGGTACAATATGGGTTAAATTGGTAATTCTAGCATGTGTTGCACAGATACTTGTAATTATGTCTTAAAATTTAAATTATGAAAAAACAAGAAAGATAAATCATGCATAAAACATTGATTATGAAACGCTTTCCAACTTCAATGCAATTTTATTTAAACATCTCTAAAATGCGATACATCCCTCGGTAATATTTTAAAAATTATCACAATAATACATTAATGTACTATATTTGAAAACTTAAAACTTCACCGAAAAAAAAAATGAACTTCATTCAAATGACGGCATTGAAATATAAATTACCTGGTTTAAACATCTCTAAAATACGATACATTCCTCGGTAATATTTTTAAAATTATCACAATACTATAATAATTTATTATATTTGAAAACTTCATCGAAAACAAATGAACGTTTTCAAAGGAAGTCATAGAATTATAAAGTGGTTGGCTTTTTAAATAAAAGCAGCATTTCATTCATAACATTTTTCCATTCATATCATTCATCACAATACTATAATAATTAATTTTATTTAAAACTTAAAACCATGGAGATACAAGTGATTTAACTCTATGGTCAAAACTTCATCAAAAAATCGTTTGATCAATGATTAAATCAATGATTGTTTCATTCATATCAGCTATATTGCAGACTCCATGGGCTAAATAATTTTGCGTTAAAGAAATGCAGCAATCCTTATACAACTCATTTTACGTATTTTGGTGTTTATCTTTTCCATAAGTGAAAAGTAGGCTTCGTTGTAGAAATAAACAAAGTTGGATGATCATTTTAACTCAAATATATTGTAATTGCTTTGTTTCAAAACATTGATGCACAGAATTTAAGCAAAAATAAAGCGGTTTTAGAACCGATACAACACTAAATATGAATTAAAAAGAACTTTAAAAATCACGATTTTGATACAAGATGGATGCCGTATTTTATTTTGAAGTGGGTCACGTAATATCTTCATATACTGGTCACGTGATCTCTACATATAAAGGGTGTAGATTTTATTTTAATTTTTATTCAAAAAACTACTGAATATATTTTGCTAATTTTTTTTTATATATTTTATGGGATAATTTGAATATTCCATAAAACTTTAGAAGAAATTTGTAAATTTTAAATTTGCTTAAAAAATGTTTGAAAAATTAGGTCCCAAAGGGTTCAATGTATTTCATGTTTTCAACCCGGGTTCAATCCAAACCTAATTGGCTGATCTTTTTCATTTATATTCAAATAGGTCCCACAGACTGTCTGAACAACATACTAAAATTTCATTTTGATAAAGTCATTTTTACGGCAGTTTTTGTGCTAACGGACAGACAGACAGAATGAACAATGTCATAAACACTTTTCAATTATATTGTAAAGTGTTAAAAAGTGATTTGATATACAGATAAAATACTTGAGCGTACTGGTACTTATTAAATTGGGCTGCAAATTTGAAAAAAAAAAACTACATTTCATTTTGAAAGTAACACAAAGTTCTAGCACATAAAATTTCATTTCGAAGCTATATGTACAATAGCATAGCATAATGAACGTTTTAATGACAATTTAATCTTTAAAGTTCAAAGTTAATGACATTTTTTGCATAGTTAAGTATTTTTTTTCTAATTATTCATCTATTGTTTTACTGACGCTCTCCTCACAATGTTCCAAGTTACTCGATTACCAGCGTTGTCTTCCTAATTGGTTAGAGAAATAGTTAAAGATTTAGTTGCAACGGGATTCTTATTGCTTAAAATAAGACTAATGACGTAAAACCCAAGAAACCGTATTTGAAACTATGCACACTAATATATGATTCTCTCTTCTTATATAAATAAATGTTAATGAGGCTTAATAATCCGGAGACCCCTTAATAATTACATTTAAAATTTAATTTTTCCCTGTGTTGTCACGCCGTACAAGGTAGTGACAGTGAAAAACGAATTGCCTTTTTAAATTATTCTGTCGGTTTTTCAGTATTTTAACTAAAATCCAATTACTCAAAAATCTCCTAAGGAACACATCAGCATTTTAAAGCAGTTTTTGCTTCTTTAGATATACTAGGAGCTCCGCACCCTGCTCGCTACGCCCGCCAATCCGTAACTCGCTTCGTGAGTCGGGAGGCTTTGCCTCCTACTCGCTGACACTTGTAAACAGCGCTTCGCGAACAATTTCGTGCCACCTGATACACAGACGTAATAGCCAGCTGGTGCCGTCCCTTGTTAACTGACATTCACCAGACCTGGCGCTCGTTTTAGTTCGGCTGGAGTACACGACAACCTATGTGTCATATGCTCGCTAACGCTTCAAAAATCCCGAGGATCCACCCTCACAGCAAAGATCGTTACATGTGTGACAGTGACGTTGTAGTCACGTGAAACCTGGGTCACAATGTGGCATCATATTTGTGACTTCTATGCGACGTTACGTATTAGTAACTTTGTAATTTCATTGTGACTCTATATTCTAACGTTTCCACAATTTAATTAACACGTAACAATTTGACGACATTACAATGGCAATTACAATGTGACGTCACAAAGAAGTTAATATGCGACGTCACAAACGACTATGAAAATGACCAAAATGACTTCGCTGAGACCTCAATATGACACTGCAGAGACGTACTGCGACGTCCTATGACGTTCCAAAGTCACAGTGTGACGTAAATCTTATGTGAAAAAAATGCTGTTAGGGCACCTCCACTGGATTGCGCTCATTAATAGGAGCTCTCGTAATGCACCCATTGGGACGATCACGAACTCTTTCGTGTCGCCTGCTATTAAGAACGTTTGCTTACTGGGCAAAATATCGGGTTACGTTTAAAGCATAGAGATATTTATAACAATAAAGCACATAATTGTTGTGAAATATAGCAATGAAATCATAATGTTCATTACAACAATAATTACGAACGCTGTGTTTGTTTGTAAAAATAAACTATAAGCCACATGGTTTTCAAGGTTTCGAATTGTCCCAAATCCCCTGACTAATATTGTAGTTATATTTAGAATTAAAAATCTATACTTTTAATGTTTTTAATACTTCAATATATCTTTTTTCGGCCATTTTGTATCGTTTCTACCAGAAACCAATCGGAGGAAAGCTGAAAATCGGCTCGACCAATTACAGAAAATGGAACGCCAGGCGACCGAGGGAAAGGCGACCAATTACAGAAAGGAAACACCAGGCGACCGAAGGAAAGGCGACCAATTACAGAAGGATCCGGTCTGTAAAAATTCAACGATGTATGTGCATGCCAACAAAGTTCGAGGTCTTGCTATTAATCAGTCCAGGATGGGAACTCGCAGTTCAAATACTCTTCCTTTGACTTTGACATTGTATATTTCCTAAACTAAATTTTAAATCGAAGAACGATTTATATCAGTGTACTCCCCTAATTCTCCTAGACAAATCTACCAAATGTCATATTTTTGTATGCAACATATTTTGCGGTATGTGACAGAGAAACAAGAGGAACGTCAAATTTGTCAAACAGAGGAGGCAGCAGCTACTTTTATTTAATGTAGATAGATAATTAAAATTATATTCTCTCGCTCATTTATATATAACTGTTTATTTTGGCAAATGATAAATGAACGGCTTATTGATTTTGAAGAGAGAAAACGATTAGATAAGATATATGTGTTGATTCGCAGGATATGTGTGTTGTTTCTATTCTTTGTAGTCAGAAAATCGATTCCTTTTTGCACAACAATGCGATTTCTCCAACTGGATAAAAACATTCATTGGTGTGTATTAAACGTTTTTCTACCGACAAAATCAAAATATCTAATTCTAGGTACATTTGAAAGTGACTAATCGAATCGTTAACAAAACCTTCACGTTTAATCCGAGTTTGGGTAATTTTTATCCCAATGATTTTGATGTTGAAAACCCAGACCATCCCACTCACCATGTCTAAATGTCACCATGCTTAAATTATTTTGATGTAGCAAGATTTAGCCAGGAGAGCAATAGTCAGACAAAAAGATCAGTTTCTACATGTTGATATGTATGCAAGTTGAACACGCAAGTTGATATGCACCAAGTTTCGATTAAATAACCAGATAAATGATAAATGAAGCAGATCAGAAAAGAAAAACACTCAGTTCATAATTTAATAGATAATTTTCTCATCATCTGCATCTTTCATATACTACTATCTTTTCAAATTTCACTAAATACCTTATTCAATTAAGTTAAAGCTACCAGAAGATGACTATTTAAGAGAAGTTTTCCATTAAAGTGCTATATCTTTTTTATTTTTTACTGATTAGCCGTATCCACGCGGCTATTACACGTGGTCTGATAATCTGTGGAGCCATCTCGGGGGATAACAGATCTCCTTTAATTATTCTGCAAGCCAATCTGACGACTCAATTGTACGTTGACGATATTCTGCCGCCCATTGTTCTGCCTATGCTGTCAAACCGCTCCTGTTTCCTTTACAAACATGACAACGCTCTACCACATAGTGCACGGCGCTTCCAGCAACTTAGTCACTGAATTATTGCACTCCCATAGCCATTCAGGACCCCAGGCCTATCACCACTAGAATACGTCTGGGCGTGATGGGATGACAATTGCAGCCTTCTTAGAATACCACTGAATTAGGTGACCAGTTCCAACATTTGTGGCAAACTTTCCCACAGAGGGGCATAAGCAAATTATGGACACTACGCCGACACAAATATCGTCCTGTATAGCCGCCAGGGGATAATTTACTACTTACTGAAATGTCATTTTTTGCTGCCATCATTTCTTAATAAAACTTTTTGTGTAACTAAATTCTTTTCATTTGCATATCTCCTTAAATGGTGTATACATGCCGAATTTCGGAGCAGTAGCTTAAATTCTTATGAGTGGATTTTTTTTTTTTTTTTTGCAACATAGTGTAGTCTCGTAAATTATAAAATGTATCTGTCTATTATAAAATATACCCGTACTACAATATATGTGTGAAAAATGTTTGCCAATATATAAGAGATTACATAATAAGAAATTGAAAATATTCATAGTTCCTGTAATGTAAACCAGAAGGGGTAATTGAAATAATCCAGTCAAAAATGCAACTCCGATACAATTTAGATTATATATATTTCTTTATTATTTAAATCAGAATAGATTTAATAAAAATCATCTGATGTATAAACACATTGGATTTAATTCTATTGATAAGCGACATGATATAATTTTCTTCAAAAAAATTTGCGAAAACTATACCATCTACATAATGCTATCTCTATGAAAGGTTTAATTGTGCGTTTTTGTTAGCATTTCGATAATTTATTGTCTTAGAAACTCTAAAGATGGTCATGAAATGGAAGGTCATGAAATTATTGGAGGGTCACCCTAAAAATTTTATGAAATTCGGTGCAGTCGATCTCCGTTGATGATGAGACAAACACCCATAATGCCTATCTAATTTTCAAATTCATGTACATAGATTAATCTAAAAGTTAAAATATCTGATGTGGTCAGCACATGCCTTTACTTATATAATGCAATGAGTTTTCTACTTTTACAGTAAAAATAAAATGTATAAGATCCACTGTACTGTGTTTTTATGTTTGAATTGTACATTTGTCGATTTTGGAAACATTTCAAAACATTTTAATTTGGTAATTTTAATTTAATTTAGAAATATTTTTTAAAAGTCGCTAAGTTTGCAATACGCCGCTAACATTTGTCATCAGAATTTCGCCAAGCGTTACAGACGGAGAAGTAGGTTATTCTTATGTTATTTCCAAAATAATAAATTTTCATCAATTAGTTTTCATTTTCATTGATTTTGCGTCATTCTTATCAATTTGGCGACATTTAAAAAATCGCCAGGCTGGCGGTATTCCGCCAAATTCGTCGCCAAAATTTTGTCAAGCATTATGGACGGAGAAATAGGTTATTCTTAAAGTAGATAAACGACTATAATGACGTCCAAATACAAAACTATTACTCAAAGTATCTTCTCCTTTAGTAGTTTCTTATAGTATTTCCAAGATATTAAATTTTCATTAATTAGTCTTCATTTTCATTGATTTAGCGTTATTGTTATCAATTTTGTGACATTTTTATCAATTTAGAGATATTTTCGTTAATTTGATAACATTTTAAAAACTCGCCAAGTTGGTGATATTCTGCCAAATTCGTCTTCAAAGTTTCGCCAAGCATTGTGGATGAAGAAATATGTTATTCTTATAGTAGATAAACGACTAATGGCATCAAATTACAATGCTACAGTATTGTGACAATTAATTGAGAAAAAATGTCATTTTTTTCGTTTTATCACACGTAAGCTTAGGAAGAAGCACTCCAAATTAGCTCAGAGTTCAAATTGCAGTTATTATCAAAGTAGCAGGTGTTTGTATGCACCTGGTAAGTAGCAGGTGTTCAAATTCCTCCGCCAGGTGGCAGGTGTTCCGCAGTGGTAGTTTCTCAGTTGTTGCGGGGCTCATTAGCGTCATGGATATCAGCGCGGAAACACGTGCTAAAGTTATTGCGCTTAGAGAACACACTTCTAAGACGTTCGAGGAAATAGGTAAAATATATGGAGTGAGTACAGCAAGTGTCGGGAGGATCTGGAAGCGGTTTCAGGAAATGCTGGAACCAACCGCTCTAGAAGATGCGGCCGAAAAAGATCAACTTCGACTCGTGACGACAAAACTTTACATCGAATGAGTATTAAAAATCCTCGATTAACCAGTTTTGACCTGTCTAAGTCCATGGTGGCAGCTGGTGCTGATATTGCACCTTCAACAGTGCGATACAGGCTGTTAGAACGCGGACGGAGAGCACGTCGACCGTACAAGAAGCAGCTTCTGACGTTTCGCATGAAGAAAAAAAGGTTGGAATGGGCACGGAAATACAAAACAAGGACTGGGAGAACGTTCTCTTTTCTGACGAAACACATTTTGTGGTTCAGGGATTTAGATCGATGTTTGTAAGAAGGAGCCAAGGAGAACTTCTCAATCAGCACCACATCAATCAAGCACCCAAGCATCCGCCCAAAAAGATGTTTTGGGGTTGTTTCAGCGTTTTGGGGACAGAATCTCTTGTTCCCGTAGAGGGAATGATGAACAGTGTCAGTTACGAAGTCATATTGACCCGAAAAGTGCTTCCAGCCATGGCTAAACTGTGGCCGAACGGAGATTGCGTTTTCCAACAAGGCAGCGCGCCATGTCACACTTCGAAGCGAATCAAAAATTTCTGCTCAAAAAAAATATTACCGTACTGGATTGGCCCGGGAATTCACCAGACTTGAAACCCATAGAACATTTGAGGGCTATTGTCAAAAAACGGCTTCACAAATTTGACTGTACGACCATGGATAAGCTAATTTCGGCCGTTATTGACATATGGTTCAGAGACGTTGAAATTAAAACTACATGTGCTAGTCTAGTACATTCCATGCCGAAACGTGTCTGTGATGTTATAAAGTCTTGGGAAGGTCATATCACTTATTAGTTTTAAATGTATCCATAGAAAACTTGAATAAAACTGAATTTTATAAAAAAAACTGCATTTCTCAATTAATTGCCACAATACTTCAAAGTTTCGCCGAGCAATGTGGATGAAGAAATATGTTATTCTTATAGTAGATAAACGACTAATGGCATCAAATTACAATGCTATTACCCAAAGTGTGTTCTCTCGTGAATGGACCGCGCTAGATCTACGAAAATGATGATAATAAATTTCTCGCATAATATTACATATGAAAAGTCAACATATTTCACAATGGTTACTAATTTTTATGAATTTTATGTGATTTTTTAATAAATTTATTTGCAAAATTCGCATTACTTCAAGAACGGTTCCTTATAGCTTTCTAAAATGTGTATCAATCGTTTTCTCATGAAAAATGGCATAAAATGATTATTTACATAACTTTATTGAATGTTTTTATTGATGATTTTTTCCAAATTTCATTTCTAAATTTAGATGAGTTCTGAACATCTGATTGCTTGTAAAAACAATAAGCTTCAGTATGCACTGATTATGATTTTCGTGCCAAATTTTGTTCAAATCGCTTCATTCGTTCGTGAAATATGGTCTTCAAAGTTTCACTGACACACACACACATATACTTACAAACACACAAACGGGCATCACCTCAATAACGTCTGATTCGTATTTAGGGAGGCTTGAAACGTGCTCTCCCGTCGAAAACTCGAATTCGAATTTCCTACCCTGTCCCAATACCTTCCTTATATATTATGTATATAAGGAAAATAAAAACATTCTATGTAATCATCATTATTTTTCACATAATTTATTTCGACATTGATTCTCATGACTATACATTGATTCGTTTTTAACTGAATGCATGCATCCATACGCATGCATCCAAATGTATACATACATCGATAGACGCTTAGGTTAATAGTCAAAAATTCTATTTAGGGCACATTCATAAGTGTATCAACGAAAGACCTCAATTATGCCCAAATACAAATGATTAAAATTTATCTACGATATAACTGTCAAATGCATGGAATTACACAAAAGAAAAAATCATTTTTCTTAATAACACTAATGTATCTCGCGTTTGAAAGCTCGGAGTCCTTAAAACGATAACTTTCAAAACATGCCGACAATAACAATTCCGTAATTGTGCTACATAATTAAATTATTGGAAGACTTTCATTAAATAAAAGCTCAATTGTTACTTATAACAGAGTAAATTTCTGGAAGTGAAGAATTTTGAAGTAAAGAATATCTATAGTTATCCATGGATTCAGAAGATAAAAAAAAATCTGATGTGGGCAGCACATGACTTTTCTAATATAATGCAATGAATTTACTCCTTTTATAATGAATGAATTTACTCCTTTGAGGTCCTTACGAAATGACAGACATGTGAAGATTAAGGCCAGTAATATTGTTCATGGCAGTCGCTGCCGTTCACAAAGTGGAACCCCTATTTTTAACAGGGACTTCAGAATGCAAGAACTTGAGACTGCAATTACAGATACTAATCAAAATAATTCTCCTGGACCCGATGGTATTCATGGGCAAATGAATGATAATTTGGGCCAGAATGGGAGGCAAAGGTTTCTGGACATTATAAATGGCTCTTAGAGTCTGGGGTAGTTCGCCCGTGAGTGGAGGAGAGCCACTATTAACCGTAAAAGAAATTCTTGCAAAGAGGCTAGCTCCCCAGAAAGTTATAGACCCATTGCCTTGACCTGTATAGCTTGTAAAATTATGAAGAAAATGATTTTAAAAAGACTTAATTTTTACCTAAATTCTCACGACCTTCTTCCGAGGGAGCAATACGGTTTTAGAGAGGGACACAGCACGACAGATCAAGTGCCTTCTGTCAGAATATCAGAGACGCTCATAATATGAAACCTACTGATCATACGATCGTTGCCTTTCTCGATTTGTCTAAGGCCTTTGACAGGGTTTGGAATCAAAAATTGATCATAAAACTGTACAATGCTTTTGGTATTGGCGTAAAGGCCTTGCCCTGGATTTATGATTTTTTGAGGAATAGACTTATCAGAGTGAAGTTTAATAATTCAATCTCGAGGAGCTTTAGGCTGTTTCAAGGGGTTCCTCGGGGTTCTGTCTTAAGCCCCACTTTGTTCACGCTCTTCTTATCAGGTATTGAGCGTGTCTTCTCTGGGAAATGTGAAGTAGACCTATTTGCGGATGATATTTTTCTTTGGGACTCTGGCACTGACTTGAAGAAATTGGAGAGTAACATTAATCAAGTGCTTGATAACATATGGAATTTTGCTGAAGACCAGAAATTGAGTTTTAATCCTACCAAGTCGACGGTTGGCTTTTTCACAACCAATAGAAAATTATATGGATTTTGTCCTAATATTCTTTTGAACCATCGGCCTCTTGCCGTGGAAAAACATCCAAAACATTTGGGTTTTGTATTGGATCCTGAGATATTGGGAAATAAACATATAGAACATCTTGTGCTGAGGGCAAAAAAACGCCTTAACATCCTAAAGTATATCTCGGTACGCGATTAGGGAGCAGACGCTGGTAGAAAGAAATACCTATATTTCACTTATTAGACCTATTTTGGAGTATGGATATCCAGTTTATTGCTGTGCTGCTGACACAAATCTACAGAAACTTGAACGAGTCCAGCTTAGCGCTGCCTGGATTATTACTGGTCTTCGTAACACCTGTCCCGGGGACATTGTGCTTTACGAGGCAGATATGCAGACCCTCGATCTTAGAAGAAGAGCATGTATGGTGAAATATTACAATAAATTATATGGTCTTGGTTCCCGGAATCGAACTGCTACTTTTCTCAGGGATTGGATTAATAATCGAAGACTTAAGAGAAATATTCCTGTTAGCCAAGTGGTATCTTGCAATCTTATTACCGGTATCGTGGAACAGCATCACTTGACACAGTTCATTGATCCATCGGAGAGTCTACCTGGAGTATTTTTCCATACTGACCTTCCTGTTCATGTGAATAAGGAAACTGATCTGCCTGTTTATTTAAGGCAACTGGATCTCGAAAGAATTAATGATATTCCAGCGGATGCTGTTCAGGTGTATACGGATGGTAGCAGGAATGATCGTGATGGTGCTTTTAGTGGAATTTACATCAAAATACAAAACCAGAAAATAAAGATTGAAAGGAGGAATCCTGACTTCTGTTCTGTTTTTCGTAGTGAACTAATAGCCATACATGAAGGCCTTGGTTTGCTTGTGTCACTCACTCAGACAAATGAAATCTGGATCCTATCTGATAGCAGGAGTTCTGTCCAACACTTGGCAAATTGGCAAAGTGTGAGGGATAATTTAGGAGTGACTATTCTTAAAAAGTTGAAGCGACTTTCCTCGTCTCATTGGATTCACCTACAGTGGATTCCTTCTCACGTTGATCTCGAGGGAAATGAGATCGCGGACACTCGGCCAAGACGGGTTCTTGTGTTGCCTCGGTGCCTTCTGCGCCTCTCACCTACATGGAACCTTTATCCAGGACAAAATGCAAAAACAAAAATACCTGGCTCGTTCCACCAGTGCACCACTGGTATCAGGGGAACCGGCATGGTGGTTCTCTGGCACTTGGTTGTAATAGGCAGGACCAAACTACTCTTACTCGCTTCTTCAGTGGGCATCTCAGATCTATGAAATATACTAAGGGCTTTAAGTGTTTTGAGGTCTGCACCAAGTGTTCTTCTGAGCAGGACATCATGGTCCTATAATAGATGTTCCATCTTTTCTCGTTGGTAGCCAATGTGAGCATACATACGGTAACTAAGCCCATATGAAGCCAACGTTCACTTCTCATGTACACCGGGCTTTCCCATGCGTAACCCATGTACACTTCCTGTAAATTCTATACAGGTTGCTCATGTAAAAGCAATCTTAGGAAAAAGTTCGAAAGTATAAATTCAAGCAATGTAAAAGAAATTCCAAACAATTTATCAAATCGTATGTATATGCGTATATAGATCTTATTTTTTCATACCGATATTTATATTTATATTCACGATTTCAATCATTGTAATGGGCAGAACCCGCGAGTTTTCGCTTCATTGATAGATGCATAAGGCCGCCTGACCTTCACAATCCTTTATTATTTGCTCTTAATAGTTATAGAGAGTAAACCAAAATGGCGTAAGTGAATTCAGAATATTTTCCTGAATAAACAGTTAGAGAAAGGAAAATGCAACATGCAGTATTTTAAACAGGAACTTAAAGCGTTTCACATTACGGTTCTCTTAGAATCGGTCCGTTGTTACTCCTACACTGTAAAACATTCGGCAAACTGTGTTCACTTTTTTCAATTACTTTGATGATAATTTCGATAAACTATCAGAAAAACCGTAAATTATGGGCGTTCATGAAAATGCCAGCATCATTTCCGAAATATTCAACTAATTATCGTCTGCCGACGCGTTATTTTTGTATTTTTCTATATATGTTATCATAACAATCAGGAACCTTCCTTCCCATTACGTACAGTTGATTCCCTTGAACTTTAAGTAACATGCTTGTAAATGTTTTACAGTGTCGATCATTTTACTATTGGATAAAAAACCGATATAATGAGTTTACCGGAGCGTACTATTTGCGTGTTGGAGCTTTTTACTACAATATATGTTATTACTATGATGCGAGTCTTTAAAAGAAAGTACGGAAAGAAACCTCCAGATACCCATTTCATTCATAACAGATATAATAAACATCAGGAGATCATCCGCCTCTGACTATTTAGAAGAAAGTGCGGAATGGATCCTCCTGTTGTCAATTTCATTCATAAGCGATACAATAAACTTCAAGATACTCGTCAACCCTGATTATTCAGAAAAAAGTACAGAATGGATCCTCCTGTTGTAATTTCATTCATAAGCGATACAATAAACTTCAAGATACTCGTCACCTCTGACTATTTAGAAGAAAGTATAGAATGGATCATCCTGTTGCCAATTTCATTCATAAGCGATACAATAAACTCCAAGATACTCGTCACCTCTGACTATTTAGAAGAAAGTACAAAATGGATCCTCCTGTTGCTAATTTCATTCATAAGCGATACAATAAACTTCAAGATACTCGTCACCTCTGACTATTTAGAAGAAAGTATAGAATAGATCTTCCTGTTGCCAATTTCATTCATAAGCGATACAATAAACTTCAAGATACTCGTCAACCCTGACTATTCAGAAGAAAGTACAGAATGGAGATCCACCTGTTGTCAATTTCATTCATAAACAGTACAGTAAACTTCAAGACATCTGCTGCATCTGTAAAGGAAATCGCATGCGAGTGTGCGCACAATTTTAACTTTCTTAAAAAAGTTACAGAAACTGTTTTAGTTGACAGAATATGACTCACACTCTATATTTTTTAGAATTTTAATAATATTATATAATATTTCACTGCATCATAAGTTCTACGAGAAGGTCATTGGCATGAAATAGGGGGGTATCCTTTGAACTGCTAACACTGATGAAGGAGAACTATTCAGTATTTTCGAAACGGTCGTTTGCGTACAATACTTTATTTGCTCATTTTTTGTGGAAATCTGGAAAATATAATGCGTTCAGCATTACTAAAAATATAATATTCAGAATAACTAGAAAATATTATACTAAAAATATCAACTCCCGAGCAAATAATACGTTCTTCAAACTGATTACTTCTGAGCTAAGGTTTATATATATTCACGATTGCACAAATTAAAGATTAAATTGTGTGCTATCATGAATTTAATAGCATTTTTCTTTCACAGTTATTGTAAGCTAATGAATAATAAGTGATTTTTCATTTTCTAAAACAACCAACCCTGTTACCACTGCGTATTCTAATATGCGTTAATACAGAAATCGCGCAAATGTAGAATACAAATATTTATTTGACTGCCTTCAAAGGATCTTAATTATGCGTACATGCAATTTGCGAAAAGCAGGCTACTGCGTCTATTAACAGTCGAAGTTTGAAAGTACGTAAGCAATTTCCATCTTCTTTTAATAACGCTAATGGATACAGAATGTAATGATTCAGGAACATTAAGATGATGGCTTTTGGAGTATGATGAATGTGCGGCAGCTATTTAATATTCGTATAACGGAAAGGAATTAAAAGCCGGATTCATTAAACTAAATGATTCATGTTTAAATATAATTGTTTGCATTATACATAAATATCGACAGACAGAAACACGGAAATACAATTAAATTCCATATATTAATATTTTCCTTAAATATAGAGAAGTAAAATCCGTATGTAACCCAATAAAAAGGTCCATGGATGTACATAACAGGTCTATACAGTAAAATCACAATACTCTTTATGATAACGAAATTTAGAATAACGAAAGTTTAGATAACGAATTCAGCAACAAATCGAGATAGACTAAAGAAGTCAATTACAAAGTTAAAGAGGATTAACTAATTAGTTAAAATAGACCCTTAAATTGTTACAGACAGTATGTATTTAACACAGGGATATGGGAAAAATCTATATATATCAATTGCCAAGTGTCCGTCTGTCTGTCTGTCACGCTTTTTTAGGCACTTCCCGAATAGATATAGATTTGCAATTTGGTACACTGCTCGATCGTTCGTTAAAACCCCCAGGAAAAATCAAATTTTTCGAAAACGTTCTCTACAGGGGTGCTCCACACCAAAATGTTCGAAAAGTGAAATGATAGGAAAGCAAACTTTGCCATAAGATAGAGACCTCGAATTTCGTGTATGGGTAAATCGTTCGAAAGGAAGAATGTGTGCAATTTCAGATTTCCAATATTTTCTACTTAAGGGCGTTCCGCACACCAAAATGTTCGATTTTCCGAATAAATGAGAAACGAATCCTTTAAAATTTGATAGATGCTGGAAATTAGGTATATGGACTAATCATTTGATGAAAACACGCAAGACGAATATAGTTTTTCAAAAACGTTCGTTTCAGGGGATACTCCAGAAAAAAACGTTGGAAGGAAGGAAGTGCACAATTTCAGTTTTCTAATATTTTCTACTTTAGGGAGGTTAAGATCCGGGCCACCCGACTCACCCTAGGGTACGAGCAACAGGATGAGTGGCTGCTACTTTAGGGGCTGACGCAGACAAATATGTTAGATTTTCGGAATGAAGTAGAAATACCCCTTTTCGAACGTGATAGAGGCATAGAGGCTTGATATTTGGTATACGGGCGAATCATTTGATAGAAAACCCAATAAGAATGAAGTTTTTCAAAAATTCATTCTTAAGGGGATGGGTACTCCACGAAGAAACATTTGAAAGGTAAAATGATAGAAATATCATGCTCAGCAATGAGTTAGAAACTTCAAATTTGGTATATGGGTAAATAGTTAGAAAGGGGGAAAGTGTTGTTGTTGTTGAGACCCAGACCGTCTGACCTACCAGAAAGGTGTTGAAAACCCAGGCCGTCCGGCTCGTCAACAAGGACTTGAGCATCCATTTGGACGGCCGGGAAGGAGTTAGCCGAAACCAACTCCCAACTTCCATGGCTTTCGTCCGACGGTCCAGCAACGTTTATTTTGAGAATCAAAAATTTACAGGAGAGTTTACATAATATGTTTCACATTTTGAAACAATATAAAGTTTAAACAGTGAAAGACACATTAAAATGGATTACAATAATTCTTGAACAATTGTTACTTCAACTGGTGCACAATGAGAAATAATACAACAAAAACAACAACGAAGACAAAAACAAAAACTAAACCAAACCAACTAAAAGTAAACCAACCAAAAACAAAAACTAAACCAAGACAAACAGCAACAAACGGGGCACAATCACAACACAGCAAAACACAGACAAAACAAAGACAAAAACAAAACACAGACAAAACAAGGCAACCAAACAAAGAGAGGGTAACACCTCCAGGGAAAAGGACAACAGGGGACCACCGACCAAAAGGGCGAAAAGGGAGAGGCTCACAAGCTGATCAGGAAATTTGATTAGAGATGTCTCTAGCAATGAGAACACAGTTTTTAATTTTATCTATAGAAGATTTATTTGAACTGACTCTCGAGAACCAGGCTGCGCAATTGGCAGGGGAGGGTTTTGTAAGATGAAAATTTTTTGTATGGGGACAAGAAAAAACAAAATGGTCGGCATCGCCGAAAGAACCGCAGGTGCAACAAGAGGTGGATTTATGTTTAAAATAATGGAGATAATCTAGAAATGGGCCATGCCCAGTTAAAAAATATATTAAATATTTGTTAGAAATTTGGAGAGAGGGATTGACCAGAGGGAGGAAGGAAGAAATCCGGGCCGGATCATGAGTCCGGGGGGAAATATAAGAGTTAAGAAAGATTTGCCAATGATGAGAAATATTTTGTTTACAAAATTTTTTAAGGAGGGAAAACGGGAAGGGAAGGGAAAAGGGAGAACCCGAGGAGGTAGCAAGTTTGGCGTACTTATCCGCAGTCTCATTTCCCGAGATATCAGAGTGGGCCTTAACCCAACGAATATTAATAAGATTTTTGTTTGCTAAAGCATTAAGTTTAATTTTTGAAAGATAAGAGGATTTATTTTTAATGGAATTTAGAGCCGAAAGAGAAGAAAAACTATCTGTGAAAATATTAATTTTAGTATTATTAGTTGAGGCCCAATTAATAGCAAAATTAATGGCGGCAATTTCTGCCTGAAAAACCGTGTTCCCATTAGCTAGTTTAAAAGTGAATGTTTCTTGAAGCGTATCATGATTGAATATACAGACAGCAAAACCAGTGTTTCCATCAATGGAAGAGCCATCTGTATAAACATTGAATTTAGAAAAAGAGGAGGGAATGAGGGGGACAAGATTAGCAATACGATTAGAAGGAGGGATAGTAGAAACCGGGCAGTTTGAGTCGAAAAGGGAAGGGTCCGGGACGGGCAAATTAGAGAAGAGATTTAAACGATGTTTCCAAAAAGCATATTTTATATAGTTGGTGTTAATTACTATATGGATAGGGGGAATACCAGTAATGGAGTAAAGAGAAATGTTAGAAGTGGTCCGAAAACCAGAAGAAATTTTTAAAAGAAAAATCCTTTGAAGGGAGAGAAGTTTTTTGACCTGATCCCCCGTCAATGCTTGACCCCAGATTCCCGCACCATAAATTAAAGACTTTTCTATTACCGATAGGTACCAGATTTTTAAAAAGGATTTGTCTACCCCCCAATTATTGCCAGACACCCGCCCAAAGGTGTTGGCGATCTTATAACATTTCTCCTTTAGGTTAAATATATGTGTACTCCATTTGAGATTATCATCTATTGTTATTCCTAGGAAGATAAGAGAACGGGAGGTAGGAATTTTATAGTTCAAAATTTTAAAAGAGGGCCTATTACGAATTTTAGATCTGTTTTTGTTAAAGATTATGGCTCTACATTTATCAGGAGAGATCGTAAGTTTAAGATTTGAAAGGGAGGAGGAAACAAGATTTAGCAGGTTATTTGTATTGTTACGAAGGGTCATCAGATTGACACCGTAAGTAACCACCGCAAGATCATCTGCGAAGGCTTGGATATGAAAAAGGTTATTATTAAGTTTGAGGATGTCATTAAAATAAATGCTCCACAGGGTAGGGGAGATAACCGAACCCTGTGGAGCTCCCATAGATATTGTTTTATTAAATGTAATAGAATTATCGGTAAAAGAAATTTGTCTGTTGCTTAAGTAGGAATATATAAAAGATTGAAAAGTTGGCGGTAGGTTTATGTTTGATAAAGTTTGAGGTAAGATACTCCAGTTAAGGCTATCAAAAGCCCCGCAGATGTCCACGGTGGTTAACGAAACAAAATTTTTTGATTTGTGTACTGTTATAGATTCAATCAGCCTGTGAGCAGCATCTTCACAACAGGTGAGTTCTCTAAATCCGAACTGAAGGGGATGCAGAGTCCCCTCAGTCGACAACCAGAAGTTGAGTTTATGTATAAAAAAATTTTCAAGTATTTTACCAAAAGTTGGAAGGAGTGAAATAGGCCGAAAGGAGGAACAAAGGGAAGGGTTTTTACCCGGTTTATTAAAAAATAAAATATTTGCATTTTTGAGGCAGGAGGGGAAATGACAAAATTTAAAACATAAGTTAATAGACTTTGAAATGAGTGAGGGGAAATTTTTAAAAAGTTGTTTCCAAATGGCAAAGTCAAGGAAATCAAGTCCTGGAGCTTTGCCCATTTTTAAATTGTTAAAGACCAAGAGGAGCTCTACATCAGAGACAGTTCCCAAGCCAGCATCTGGCACGGAAAGAGAAGGGAATCCGAGGAAGTCTGAATCTTCTTTAAAATGGTGATCCAAAAGACGTTTAAGTTTGTCATTATGATTGAGAGAGGGGGAGTCAGGAAAGTGAAGATTTAAATTTTTGAATTTTTTATATTTTTGAAATGAAAATTTGAAATGTGAGCCAAAAGTTTGATTACAGCTGGAACAATACTTTTTCCAGGAATCCAAACGAGATTTTTTAATTAGTTGCTTATACTTCGCCCTGTTACGTTTAAATAGTAGTTTAGCCGCTGAAATTTCATCTGGGGGGGCAGAATCCACAGGGACCGTACCCTCCTTACCCTACCACCAACCTCTCGGAAGGACTTACGGACCCACATGTTTAACGTGATCGTACTCCGCATGAACACGGCGGCAGTTCTGGTAGCGGCGAGAATCGCGCGCTAACCACTGGGCTGCCGCGCCCGAAAAGAGCCAACAACACGCGGTGTTCCCAGGTGGTCACCCACCCAAGTACTAACCGCGCCCGATGCTGCCTGACTTCGGTGATCTAACGAGAACCGGTGTTTTCAGCACGGTACAGTCGTTGGCCCCAAGGGGGAAAGTGTGCAATTTCAGTTTTCCAACGTTTGCTATTGTAGAGGGTGGCGCACACTGAAATGTTCGATTTGACGAACAGATGCAAAACGCCTGCCTTACAATGTGACATAGGCCTGACATTTAGTATATGGGCTAATCATTTGATAAAAAACTTAAGATTATTGCGGTTTTTCAAAAATGATCATTTAAGGGGGTGCAACACAGAAAAACGTTCGAAAGTTGAAGTGATAGAAAAACATGCTTCACGACAAGAAGGAGACATCAAATTTGGTGTACAGTTAGATAGCTTGAAAGGAAGAAAGTATACAATTTCAGATTTCCAATAGTTGTTACTTTAGGAGGTGCCGCACACCAATATGTACTATTTTCGGAATAAATGAGAGACGCTTCCTTTTAAATGTGATAGAGGCTTGATATTTGGTATATGGGCCAATCATCTGATAAAAAGCTCAAGACGAACAGAGTGTTTCAAAAATGTTCATTTATAGGCGTGCTCCACAGAAAAACTTTCGAAAGGGGAGATGATAAAATAGTATGCTTCGGGATTAGAGACTTTAATTTAGTGTATTGGTAGATAGTTCGCAAGGAAGAAGTGCGCAATTTAAGTTTTCCAATACTTTCTTTTTTAGGGGTTTCTGCACGCTGAAACATACGATTTACCGAATAAATGCAAAACGCGAATTATTAAAAAAATTACAATATTCAGTGCTTGCATATTGGAGAATTTTCAAGGGTAGCGAACAGGCCGCGCGTCGCAGAGCTACGGAATTTGGCAATCGTAGACCCGGGAGGGGGGGGGAGGTGACACGTGAAAACCGATTTTTAAAATTTGAATTATTTTTTGGTTATTTAATGTTTTATGCGATTTGAACCAATTTTTTCCCCTTTTCCCCTTTTTTATCCACCATCCAGGCGCCGTAGACAAAAACAAATCAGACGACCGGAAAGAGCAGACAATTGCAAGTTAAAATATATTAATTTCAAATCTCAGGGCAAATTCTAATATTTTTTAAAGATTTTAAAACAAAAGTCACTTTCGGCTCAAAAAAACGAACTTTCGTTTTTAAATCCTCACGTTGGGAAAAGTACTGACAATTGCGACTAATAATTTACATTTTTAGAAAGCTCAAAGATCAAGATTTCTTACAAGCCAAATCTGTTCAAGAAATAATTAAATGTAGCCGCACGATTCGGATTTTAAGGAAGTAATGATTTTCAATTTCTTGACTAAACTGCGAGTGGAAGATTTTTCACCCACATGCGCGTGCAGACGCATGGTGTTTTTATAGTGGAGAGAGGTGTCTGACGTCACGGTTCTGACGAGGTTGCGTATACAAAACTTCATTTTTTGAAAAGATAACTGCTAAAGGTGCTATTAAGAATGCTGTGAAAAATTTAATCTGTCTTCAAGATTACTATATCTGTCTAACAACGTGAATATATAATAGAGTTGTACAATCTAAAATTGCAAGTAAAGACCATTAGATTTATACTGTTAAGCAAATAAAAATGGGATTAACCACTTATGATGTTAAACGTCATATTTAAATGACTGAATTAAGAGCTTAGCATATGGCCATTATAAAATTTAAATGATTGAATTATGGTGGATTGAATTGTGGTGATGTATTGTATACATTACGTAGTGGTTGGGACCACAATTAAAACAATTAAACACTGAAGAAATAAAAAAATAAATAAAAAGAAAGTTAAGGAGATTGCCGCGGTGCATTTATGAAACGGGTGGTGGTGGGGTCAATCTTTAAAAAAATAACATTTTCGCTGAGGAGCATCGTTAAAGCGGCATTGTTATTTATTAAATCTAAATTGACATTCAACATCATCAGTCTCAAAAATACTTTCATGTCATTTGCGATGCAATACTAAAACTGCAGACAAACGGATACAATTTCATTCATGTAAAACAAAATATAGAGGAGCATAATTCTATAAAGAAACATAGGAGTAGCTGATCCCGGCTATGAGTACACATCAAAGGGATCCCCTTCCTAGGGATAAAGGTACGGAGATTCTCAGAATCGCACAGTTCACAAGAATTCATTCACAAGTTCATTGGAATAAATTCACTTTAGAAATCAATTTTTAACCCCCCCTCCCCTAGAACATTATTTTTCACCTTAAAATTTCTTTATTAGTTTTAATGTCATTAAATTTAAGCAACTTTGTTAACTCCACGGGGGTTCTGCCAGGGTCAGAATTTTCAAGGATAGCGAACAGGCGGGTCGCCGAAGGCGGCTAGTGATACAATAAACGATTTTTATATGAACAAAAAATTAGTGTAGTACCTGCTTAAAATGCTTTCAGATATAATGCACATTTGAATTCAAGAGAAAATAAAACCGCGTGCTTTGAGGCCCGTGTTAGAGGTCCTGATATTACAATTTTGCAGGTGTTTATTGTATTCCGTATAAGCGTATGTATATATACCGTATAAGAGTGTGTCTAGTGTCGATTTCTACTCATTAGACAATGTTTACAACTTTGTTTTTTTTTCTTCCATATTATTTTATTACCGAGTTCATTATCCCAAATTTTTAAATCCCCGTTAGGGTAGGTACGATGTCATGCCAATTTTTCTGGTTCAACTATGGTCACTTTACTCTAGATTGACCTACTATTTACACTCATCAGCATCTCTTTACATAGTTATTTGGGGGAAGGGGTAACTTTATTAGGAACCGTGTACAGAAAATTATACAGATAATTTAAATAAGAATTTACAATATTATACGATGAGATTCATGACAACAAGAACAAAAATTCTGCTTTAAAATATATTCCAAGTCGCTAATCTCGTTTTTAGTTCTGTTGTTAAATCTTCAAGTTCAAAAGTGCTGTTCAATTGTTCTGATCCAGTTCTATAATTACGGCATCAAATTACAATCAAGGTGCAGAAACAGTCATTAAATTTAAAACCACTCTGTATGTCCATTTAAACACTGTCGAAAGTAAATTTCAAGAAAGCATGTAATTGGTAAGAATTTATAAAATAAAAAATATCCGATGTGGACAGCACATACTTTCCCTACGGACTCAAAGTCATTTTCCTTCATTTCTTTAATAATTCATTAAATTGAATTTAATTGCACAAAAATAACACGCATAAGTATTCGGCGAGTTTTCGAATATACTAGAACTTTCTCGATATATTGAATATTTTTGGAGATACAAGCATTTTCTAGAATTTTCTATGGAGAGTATATAATGGAAGCATTGCTCAGTTGGACGTTGTTGACACGACACGAGCCAAACTAAATTGTGAGATGCGTTGGTATTTTGAAAATAATCTCGACTATATTGTGCATTTGCTAGTTGAGCTAGATTTTTCTAGCTGTGTTTGTGCTACTTGAGCGTTTAACTGCTATTTTAATGTATCTGAGAGTTGTTTATAATGATCTTGTAAGATAGTTGTCGAGCTACTGGATGTATTTCCTCCTGTTTACGCTTATATGTGCTTTTAAGTGAAAGCATTGATTTTCCAGAAATTTGGGCTCATTCTTGTATCCTAAATGTATATCCACGATAACCAGAGGATACGTTGTAACAAAATGTTAAAGAAAAACCAGAACTTTTTTTTAAATTTAACAATAATGTTATATACATTTTGGCCAACAATCATTTATTGGTGTTTTAGATGTATAGCTATATCTGTGGTGTTAATTAAAGGAGCATTAGCATAAACCGAAATTTCTAACTCTATTCCCGGCGCCTTTCGCGTTGACAGATGCTTCATCACCAGCAACATTATCATCTATGATTCTGTGCTCTAGCATTACCATAACGCACATAGCATCATCGATAACTCTCCGGAGAGTTACCGACAATTCCCGTGCGACGTGTTCACAGGGTACTAAAGAGTTGTTCATTAAATGGGATATTGGCACTCATCACGAGGTCAAAGAATCCACGAGATTACCGAAATTGAGGAAAGATCCTCAGTTGAAGTTAAATAGCATGGATGTGGTAATTGCAGGTAGGACCTGGATCTATTGTTCGGATTCCCTTCGTCAGCAGACATGCGCAGTGAGAATGGGCAATGGACTCTTTTGCTACAAATATGCGTTTAGTAAACTTTTGATGTAAATATCATATATGGTACCATGTTAACAAATGATAAAGGAAATTGTGTTAAAAATGCAATTTAATGTTATTTTAAAAAAATGTGGGAGTTAGGAAAGGTTCGAATGTCAGTTCCAATATATTAATTTTTGAAGATTTGAGAAAAAACCCGTGTCAAAATGTGCTGAATAAATTACAATAATATTTCCATAAGACATGTGAGACCAGAATATACGTAGACAGACGCGTTTATATGATGTACGCAGAATACTCGTTTATATGCTTATTTATGATATTTATAGCAGGCCAGACAAAGGAGCCCAGTCTGATTGACGCCAGTTCTACAGCGGCCCTGACCCGAGAGGTGAAATAAAAGTGAGGCTAAAGATGAATCTACGATATTGGTTTAAAGTTAAACCAATATGGAAGTTGTGCTGTCGCATTGCCCTGAACTCAACCAATGATAGCCGAAGCGGCGTAACAGACCTCAGGAAAAATGAGGTGGCAACCGACATAAAGTTCTTCAGAAAGTGATTAGTAACAGACGCAAAGATGTAGGATACAGTTGGAGAATAGTTGGAGGTAGCAGTTAGAGTCGGGATACATATCTGCATTAAAGTTCGGAACAGATTCATAAAGGTATACATCAAGGTTCTCATACAGTGCAGTGATGTTGTGGTGGCTCAACAACCAATGATTTACAAACGTCTAATGGCAACAAGAAGATATGTGCTTAAAAATATATATATAAATGTGCTTAAAAAAATATATATATATATAAATATATATCAAAAATATGTATCTAAACATAGTCGGTTTAGAAATATTGGTATGCCTGGTCTCACATGTCCAGTCTCCTCCTTAAATATGTAAGTATAATTGTAATATAATGATGATTACACGGTGTTTAATAAATATATATTTTAATGTTAAAATGGGTGCAGTTAATTGTGTAGTATTATGTTAATATTTTATTCCAGGAACTCGTAATAAAGATTTAGTAGATCTAATCGTGGGTTATTAGCGGCATTTTAAAGTATCAGCTTAATGTGTTTAACTAACTCCAATACTGTTTTTGTATGTGCGCCACACACATATTTATTTATGTTATAAGCCATGGTTAATAGCATCATAAAGCCAACGTCTTGGCTGAAGAGGAGATTCCTTGATCTTAATTTCAGGACCGGAGGATTTATTTCTAATTTTGTGTATTCTCCCAAATAAAAAATAAACATACATGAGTTTGAATAACGTAATCCGAAAAATGAAGGTAAAATATTCTGATGATCAGGGTTACCAACACTTGGAGAAACTTTATGGTAGAATCATAACAAAAATCTGATGTGAACAATACATGACTCCCTACAGACTCATCGATTTTGTCTTTATATCTTCAATAATTCATTATATTGAATTTAATTGTACAAAATAACACTCATAACTATTTGAAACCACACTGCATTTTCATATTTTTATTTGGTATCGAGACGGATTTTCAAAGGCGGCGTAGCAAAAATGCAAAAACAAAAATATCTCAAGAATGGCTAGTCCTACTGAAATGGGGTGGGTTTCCATCTTATTATTGTACAAAATTACGCATAAAATAAGCACTTACTTCATATATTTGATTACAGGTAGTATTTTATTTTAGATTTTGACGGTTTTTGTGGATTAAAAGAATTTCAGGATTTTTATTGCTCGAATCGTACCAAAATCTAATCAGCATCAGGGTAATCCACATGTTTCCTATTTAACAAATTTTGTAACATTTAGTCAATTCATTTCTCAGCCAGAAGGGATACATATATTGCACAAACACACACACACACACACAAATAGACACACGCACATAGAAACACACAGACAGACAAACACGGTCGCACAAAAAGACGTCAAGCTAAAATTTGTTTTTTCGTATTTTAGAGGTCCAAAAACCTGATGATTCGTTGAAAATAAGAGTTGCGAATTTTGACACGATTCCAAAACTTTCCCTATACATTAACATGAATTTCAGGGAAAGTAAAAATGGCTAGATCTTAAAGATAAGCACTATAATGCAAATTTAGCAATTTTCTAAGTAGATTTAGCTATTTTTGGGTACTAAATTTTCCGAAACAAAGATAAATCTAGCCATAGAATGGCCAATCTTGCAACCCCAGTTCAGGTCATTAATCTTTTGATATGAAAGACAGTTATTACAGAAGTTCTAAAAACTATAATCTTAAATTATTTTATATTTTTACTTGGAGGCTTCACTAAAATCCAATTACACCAAAACTCCATAGAAACTCATTATTTTCTTAAACAATCTTCCTTCTTTAGATGTATAATTAAATTTCGGTTCTCTTGATCATTTATATAGTTTACTTAACATTTGATTTGAAAACTAATAGAATTAATGAAAATATCCATCATTATTAGAGATGTCATTATGAACAGTATGTCAAAATAGTTTTCTAAACATATAACTAATGATTTTATGAAATTTGTTTATATACCCAAGTAATAAATGAATTGACTTATTCATATTTATAAAGATATGTGTTTAGGCAGAAATAGCCTTTGCAGTCAGATTAGAGAATCATTTTTTCTTTGACCACAAAATATCTTGATCATGGAATTTCTAATTTGCCCTTTCCACCCACGCTTCTCGTGGGCAACTTGGCTAGGCGTCACTTAATGTGACACCTATATACGTATTAAAGGTTCTGATTATCAAAAACTGTTTCATATTTATGTCCAAAACTGTCGCACATTTTATAGTTTCGTTAATTTCGAAATCGCAGTATGTAAAATAATGTTTCATTTCCGATCACTATATTAATAGTTTTTAGGCATTTAAAACTAAAAGTCAATTAGTTATAGAATAAATTTTCAATTAATTGGTTTCAAGAATGATAATAAATGATTTAAAGACTAATAAATGATTTCGTTATTTGAAACGTGACTGGATCACTCTAGTGAACACAATGGAATAAAAATTATAAAGAATGCATTGATAAAATGTAATACAAAAATTGTCTGCTGCAACTATAAACTAAAATAACTCACAGACAAACAATTGTACAACCATAGAATTAGTTAAGAAAATGTTACAGATTTTTTCTGTAATCATGGTATAAAAAATGTTTTTGTGTCAATGAATCCAGTTATAGTTAAAAGAATGTGTGAGACCAGGAGATATTTAAGCAGTATTAATTTACGAAGATTTATGACATCTACCAAGTAAGATAAAAGCGCAGACTCGTAGGCACCAGTTTACGACTGGCATGGCCCGAGAGGTCAAGAAAGCACTAAATGAAGGCACTTAAATTACAGATGTGGTCGGATCAGAAAATCTACTGAAGGCAAAAGCTGAAACCATGCAGATTGGTTAACACATAAGCCAATGAATAAGTGTTGCTGCATCGCCCTGAGGATAACCAATGAGATACGGAGGGCATGTCTGGATCTCATGCGAAACGATGTGACAACAAGCAGAAAAAATTCAATTGATAGCAGTCAGCTTTCGGATAGAGGCATGGTGTTGTTTTTGTTGTTGAGACCCAGACCGTCCGACTTACCAGAAAGGTGTAAGGTAACCGTTTGGACGGCCGGGAAGTGCCACCCAATTTAGACCGGAACTCAGTGGGGAAGGCGTCCACAGGGACCGTACCCTCCTTCCCCTACCGCCAACCTCACAGAAGGACTTATAGACCCATATGTTTAACGTGATCGCATGAACACAGCGGAAGTTGTGGCAGCGTGCAAATCCAGCGCGAACCACCGGGCTTCCGCGCCCGAAATGTGCCAACAGCACGCGGTGTTCCCAGGTGGTCACCCACCCAAGTTCTAACCGCGGCCGATGCTGCTTGACTTCGGTGATCTAACGGGAACCAGTGTTATCAGCACAGTAGGACAGTTAGCTAGAGGCATGGTGTGACGATATTCATTCATTCTTTCAGATATTCAAAAATGGTGTAGTAGTACATATATTTATTCAGTCTATAGTCAATATTGAGAGGTGGTGTAACATTGAATAACCGACATTTGATTTGGAGAAAAGTTGCTACAGCAACGATGAATGATCGTCGGAGAGGCAATCGTGGACAAATTGAGTCAAGAATGTACAGAATGGCGTTGTGTGTCTTAATGTCCAAGACAACAGCAGAGGTATGTACCAGTTATCATTAAGTTTAGGTCATAATTATTTTAGGCAAATAAATTCCTGGTCTCACACACCCAGTCTCTACTTATATATATATATATATATATATATATATATATATATATATATATATATATATATATATATATATATATATATATATATATATATATATATATATAAGGATATAAACAAGAAGAAAAAATAAGCGAGAACAGGAGTGACCATATGATTTGCATAGAATGGCAGGGGTGGATTGCGACACCCCTTTCCCGCTTAAAGCAGCTTTTACGACCCGGGCAACGCTCACGGCACCAATGTAACTCAATGGTCAATCTCCCACATGTGCAAAGACAGAAGCACCCGAACGGACACAAAAGCAAAGATGGAACCAAGCATGGAAGAGATACACCCTACAATCCAGCTTGAAAACACAACATTTTATAAGGGAAAGTCGCACATGCGCGATAAGACTTCATGATGATAGTATCGCAGATATGAAAATATATATGATTAAGAATACTCATTTAGAATCAAACAATGTACAATTTCTTTCTTTGAAAAAGGAATAGTAATAATGTTGTAAAAAATATCTAGGGTAATTTCTTTTTATTGCATCATTTATTATTTTATTACATTCATAAATGCAGTCTTTTTTAAAAGTACTGTAGTTTCTGTTTCTTCTGAAGTACCCGACAATAATATTTCTGAATATATTTTTAGTGAGGTTTGAATTCCAATCAATAATATTATTAATTTTGATATTGTATGAATTTCTCTTGTCGTGTATGGTTGTATAAATTCCATACTGTTGGTGTTTTCTTATTGACAAGTCCAGGAAGTCTGTCGATCCATCCTCATTGATCGGGTTTTCAATTAAGTCTAATTCCCTTGGGTAGAATGCAAAATCTATGTCAGGGGTGTTTGCATAACCCCCTAATATCACATCGTCAACATAACGGAAATAAGGTATTTCCGATAATATATGTATTATTCTAAATGAGTATTCTTAATCATATATATTTTCATATCTGCGATACTATCATCATGAAGTCTTATCGCGCATGTGCGACTTTCCCTTATAAAATGTTGTGTTTTCAAGCTGGATTGTAGGGTGTATCTCTTCCATGCTTGGTTCCATCTTTGCTTTTGTGTCCGTTCGGGTGCTTCTGTCTTTGCACATGTGGGAGATTGACCATTGAGTTACATTGGTGCCGTGAGCGTTGCCCGGGTCGTAAAAGCTGCTTTAAGCGGGAAAGGGGTGTCGCAATCCACCCCTGCCATTCTATGCAAATCATATGGTCACTCCTGTTCTCGTTTATTTTTTCTTCTTGTTTATATCCTTATATGCCACTCTGGATGCAGAGCTGCTAAGCGCCACATCCTCTGTAAGGTTTCTGTTTTCTCCTTTACTTAAATAGGAGTTCCGTTCGTGATATACTTATTTTTATATGTATATATATATATATATATATATATATATATATATATATATATATATATATATAAATAGTGTAAGTTAATCATAATTGTATATGTGTCACAAACAATAGTTATTTTAAAGTTTAAAATGATGGAAGTTTATTGTATATTATGTTAATATAATTATATTTTAGGAACTCGCACAAAGAATTTAATGTGGATTATTGCGGCCAATTCTATATACGCCAAATTCAGTTATGTGCTTTGCATATTTTTCTTTTCACCGCAGAATGGTAGAACAAGAAAGTTCATGATTTGTGAAATTTTCGAAAAAAAATTCCAGTATTTCAGATTTTTTCATAATATAGGTCAAGCCCAACCTGTATATCTTTGTATGTACAGGTATGGCATTGTTTGTATCTATATATGCAAAGTTCAAAGTTTTCACCTACAGCAGTTTAGGGTGCGGAATTCATCCTTTGGTCATCCCCCATTCAGCTGTATGATACAATTAAATCGAAGATTAATTATTGTTAAGAGCATTTAAATATATGTAATATCCAAGACATGACTTTCTTTACAGATTAACAGTTTTCAATATTGTTAAAACAACATAAATTAAAGGTAGCTTATAGATTGATCTCGCTCAACCACATATATGTATAACATATTACGAAGTGCTTTAAGCATACTAAATTTTACTCTTTGTTTTATATAAGAATTTCCCCTCTCCATGAAAAGCAACATTTATTATCTCAAGAATGGCTCCTGGTAATTCATTAATTCGTTCATTCATGGTTAAGAGTAATAACACATCATTCACATTTTATAATACTGACAATTAATTTTTAATGATTTTATTAGTTTTAGATCAAAAACATCTAATATATTTTTAAAATAGTTACATAAAATAAGCTTATCCCCATAAGGTGATGTAACAAATCTGAGCATATTAAACTGGTAGTACAAAACATTTAATGTATTAATAATTTTCTATTCAAGGAAATAAAATTTCAATATATTTCAGAGGTTAAGTAACCACATGGTAAGGAGGCATATAGTTTTAAACCATAATAAGCTGAATTAGGATGAAATAGAAATGAACATATTGAAATTATATTTTTATTCTCGTACGCTGAATAGCGGAATTAATTATGATTACTGTTAACGACCAAATGAAAAGAACCAGCTTCAGTCATTAAGCAGAAGGTATAAGTGGTATTATCAATCCAACAAATTATTATTATTCGTAAAATTCTTAATAGCAATAACAGCAATAATAACGAGCAACAGCAATTACTTTATTAAACTTTTAACCCAACTATTTTTAAAATAGGAACCATTGATTGAAATGTAATTTAAGAATAATCTTATCAGTGTCGGTTTTAAAACAGACTTTGACAGGAATCCTGGTTTTGAGGACCCCAGTATTGAGAATCCAATTGTTGTATTATTCAAAAGGTAGGCAAATTTTACCAGAATCAACATTAAGCATTGTGTTATGACTTAAAAATTATTTCAATAGTGTTTAAAATAGCATTATTAACGCAAAAATTATCGCGAAAATGAAAGCTAATAAGTTATTTAGATTCATGTAAATGAACTCAAAAGATTCAAGATTCAAAACAGCTAGGATAATCCATACATACTCTGATATTCCTCTGGCACTTCGGATTTGAACCGTTTATCTGCAAACTTAACATCATACTGTAAATCTTCCGTATTCGTCACGTTACACATAATTTATCATCAGTTGAATTTACATGGAAACCGGTTTTTAGCACCGTTTTGTAAATAAGTTGAATATATTTTTTAATATAATCCGGTTTATAAAGAATATTAAGTAAATGAAGAAATAACAAAAATATCGACCAAAGAACTAATACAAAAATTAAATACCTACAGTTACTATGCCATTAAATACTAATATCTCTTCTTGACGTTATCAATTTTCATTTCCAAGATTTTCAGAATACAAGTTCTAAATTTAAATGAGAATTTAAGCAAAATCAGGTAAATCAAACTAGATAATTTTAAGTAATCAGTAATTAATGTGCATATATAACATTTTCATACCTTTTGAATGCATAAGAAATTGAAACTAATGGCATCATCTAATGACTATAATATTATCATTGTTCTTTATAGTAAATAAAACGATCAAGTTACAAAGAGCCTTGCTGCACTAACCTACAATCGAACCCTGAATCTCCCAACTGGCTATACAATTGAGCTATTGGAACGAAATTGCAAGCTCTTATCATCGAAGTGGACTCTGCAAATTGTTTTAATTCGTTTTTTAATTATGCAAGGTACAATAATTTTCACAAGAGATTGGTTATTCATATGGGGCCCACCACTTTCTGGGAGAGGTGAGAAAAGAACAATGGCGCCCCTATATCACTGCGTGTATCCGCATAGTGTTACTAACTCGTAGTATAACTTATAAGAAAAGACAAGACGTATAAACTAAATCATTTTATAACGAATAACTTTAACTCAACTTGAAATAGATGTACATTACAATATTGCACGCGTGGCATTAAAATGCCATTGCAAAAAGCTCTGCTGACCAGTAGCGAGATACACTCATAACGAGCAAATATCTCGAAAAATACATTTAGAGTTTAGGAGTTGAAACTCTGATACTTCAAGCTTTAAACTTGAAGTCGTGGCGATTGCAGAACATTGAATCCATTGCCACTGGTGTCGTACGGCGTGCACGACATTTCGTAATTTCAATTACGGATGCCAACCAAAATAATGAACTATCTAAATGCTGCAGAGGGAGCCAATGACAACAAATGCATACATAAACAGTGGTCATCCCCGTCTGCATCAACAACGAATGGTAGATGTGGTAGGGAATGAATGGGGGAAAGAAAAAAGCGCCCCAGAGCCGTATTCGAAAAAGTTCAGTCGACTTCAAATTTTCGAACGAGCTAACATCATGTTTCTTGGTTTTGTGAAAAAAGTATATCGAATGTGAGCGATAAAATGGAAGCTTGTTGCAGTTATGAGATGTGCAGCAATTTTGTACATCCTTGAGATGGCACAAATACGTACTTAACACAAAGAGTAGAGGTAAATCAACTTTCAATTGTCACTAATTAGCACGGAAGAAACACTTTTATCGATTATTCAAATAATGAACAATCAGTTCGTAAGAGTAGACCATATTAACGAGTTCTTAGATATTGAACTAAATGAACTATTTTGAGTATCGATTGCTTAAAGGGAACTGTTTTAAAAATATGTCAATGTTATTATATGTGTAAATATGTATTAATGAAATATTGTCAGTGTTATATGTCTTTTAATAATAGATTTAATAATAGTATCATTACTCAAGATACAATGGATATCTATAACTTAAAACATTAAAATAAATTGATCAATTAAGTCAAGAGTATTTATTTATATTTTGTGTGTTCGTCTCTCCAGTTTGAGAACCTGGGGCTTACATGCTCCAGTGAGAATAGCTGAGGTAATAGAATCCGCAGTGGAGGAAGAAAATGATTGTGTAAATAATACTGAAGTAGAAAATAGAATAATTGAGAATATGGAAATAAATCATGTAAAAACTGAAAATACTGCAGAAAAGCCGCCACAGAAATTTTGTATAGCTTGCGGTCGTTACAATCATTGGATGTCCGAATGCTTTACGCTTCAAAAAGTACAAAATAATTTAAAAAAGGCATTCACGAATGAAAACAGCAGTCAAGAAACCACCAATTATCAACAAAGACCCACTAATCAAAATAATTATGCACATTATAATAGATCAAATTTTAGAAGAGGTAATTACATAAATAACCGGGGAATACGGCGTCGAGCAGGAAATAACAACAGACAATTTCTAAACAATAATAGAAGACCATATCAAAATAATAGGCCACAATATGAAAGCAATAATAGACAATATCAGAATAATGGAGATTTAAACTAAGAAAGGGACCTCGAAATAAAGGACAAATAGAAAGTTATAAGGCATCAAGTAAGGATTCGAGATCCCATAAAATTGCAAGCAAAATTAATAAGGATGCACAAAATTTAAATGAACATTTACTTAATTCAACGTATGGACAGAGTGACGCACTGCCAATGATCAACATAAATTTAGAGAACATAAAAACAGTGGCTCTCATAGACAGTGGCGCAAGTGTCAGTTTATTATCAGATCAAATATTTCAAAAAATCAAAAATAAAATCAAAATTAACTATTTATCTAGACAAGTTAAAATCCAAACTATGACTAAAGAAAACATTCAATTCTCAAAATGTATAAGCTTCAGCTTCAAAATTGAAAACAAAAGATGTAAAAATTCATTTTTTATAGCTAAACAATTAAACAACACCCCCTATGAAATAATCTTAGGATTTGACTTTCTCAGAAATCATCATGCCATAATTGACACAAATAAATTAACATTAAAATTTGCTAAGGAATCCATTTCTATCCCATTTCAAAACAAAAATCAGAAAAAAGCACAGGGACCAGAAAATAATCATACAAGAGTGGAACATATTCAATGCTTAAATGCAAGCTTAGCACATAAAATTAAATTACTCCCCCAAGAAACAAAATCAATAAAATTAAAATTAAGTGAAAACTATTTTGAAGATAAGGATGTATTGTTAAATATTACAAATTCAATGAAAGATTTACACGCTGAGTATTCTTTACATTATGTAAATAATAGAAAATTTATTTCTACTCTAATAACAAATAAAACAGAAGAAGAGATGCAACTAAACAAGAATATGATGATTGGAACTGTAACACCGCAATTTGAAATTTTTGAAGAAAAACATAATGATGATAAAATTTTACAGGTCAACAATATAGAGAGTTTAAATAACCCACAAAAATGGACATTTCAGCTTTACGAAAAGCGGAATTAACACCGAAAGATTTTAAACTAGATCATTTACAAGAGAATGAGAAACATATATTGCTTAAATTACTTTTACAAAATTATGATGTATTTTCAAAATCATATAAAACGCTGGGAATGACAGAGGAAATAGTACCCGAATTTAATTTGCTACACCAGTATCCAATACAATGTAAACCTTATCCCTTGCCAAAGATGTTAAAACCTGTACTCGAGAATGAAATAAAACAGTTGTGTGAAGCAGGAATAATTGAAAAATCTAGCAGCAATTATGCTTTCCCATGTCTACTGATTAAGAAAAAAAATAATTTTAACAGTAGTGATACCGATAAAGAACAAAAGTATCGTTTGGCGGTGGATTATAGGCTCCTAAATCAGATTACCGAATTACTGCCCATAAATATTGGTAAAATTAGGGACATTCTGCACAACATCGCAGGCCACAAACTGTATACGGTTATTGACTTGAAATCCGCGTTTTTTCAGATTAAAACCAAACCTGAGGATAGTTTGCGATGGAATATCGTCACAAATGACGGGTGTTACAAACCTAATAGGATGCCTTTTGGTGCAAAAAACTCATCAGCATATTTTTCATTACTAATGATGAAATGCTTAGGAGACTTAAAAGATCAGAAAATTAAATTTTATTTAGATGATATTGTAATTGCCGCAAATTCATTCGAGAAAATGTTGGAGAGATTAAAAACGGTATTTTCGAGATTAGGTAAATTTGGGTTAACTATCAATCCTTCAAAATTACAAATGTGTAAAGAGAATATTAAATTTCTAGGATTTAAGATAAGTAAGGAAGGCATAACGAATTTCCCTGTGCCAACGACAGTAAAAAAAGTAAAATCATTTTTAGGTTTATGTAATTATTTCAGGCATATCATACCAAATTTTTCTGAACTATGCAATCCATTAATTGAGTTAACAAAGCAAGATAAGAGATTTATATGGACGGAGAAATGCGAAGAAGCGTTTGTAAAATTACAAAACGCGATTTTATCGAAACCGGTAGTCAGGGCAGCTGATATGTCAAAGCCGTTTTTTTTATCGACGGACTGTTCAAAAGTAGCCGCGTCGGGAATTTTACTTCAATCAGTGAATGGAAATTTTTATCCTATCGAGTATTATAGCAGGAAACTTTTAGACAGTGAAAAGAAATATCCGAGCATGAAGCTAGAATTGTTAGCAATTCATGATGCTATAATACATTTCAAAGATATTTTATATGGTACGCACTTTACAATTTTTACAGATTCTAAAGCATTAACGCATTATATTCATTTAGAAAACCGCCAGATGGTTATTAAATTTACAACAATATTCTTTCGATATCAAGTACATTAAAGGACAAGATAATCCCAGTGATTTTATGTCACGTCAAATTTTTTCTGAACAAACTAAGACTAAATTAATAAATAATATTATTGCTAATGACAGCGCTATAACAATAGCCAAAATTTTAGAAGAACAAGCAAAAGATAGAGAGATAAAGAAAATTATTAACGGACTGAATGCAAAATCTAAACAGCCAAAATATGTAAATAAATAATATAGAGATGTAAATACGGGATTAATTATGATAAAGACTGTTAGATATATCAGAAATCCTATGTAAAAGGACAGAATTCTAATACCTCACAGTCTAAAATTCGCAGTTATTGAGTTAGCTCATACACCACATTTTGGAGTAGAAAAAACCTATCAAATTCTGAATAGAAAATATTACTGGAAAGGGGCATACAAGGATGTAAATAATTTTTGCGCATCGTGTGATGCATGTTTATGTTACAAAAATAAGGCTATAAGACCTATGGCATTACAACGTGTGCTACGTCCATGTAAACAAAATCACACGGTGGCATTAGACATTGTAGGGAAGCTACCGAGAAGTAACGGACAGCACGAGTACATCATAACGATGATAGACCATTACTCGAGATTCCTGGAGACAGTACCCGTGAGAAATATTACAACTGCGAGTGTTTTACAGGTCCTAACTAATTATATAGCTCAAAATAGAGTCCCAATGTGGCTGCTGACAGATAATGCGAGGCAATTTAAAAGCGAAGAATTTAAAAAATTCGCAGAGCAACACGGTATAAAATTAAAATATACTTCAATTTACAAACCCAGCTCAAATGCAATTTTAGAAAGAAGCCACTTGGCCATAAAAAAATTCTTTGGCAGCAATGTCAAATCAAACGTTCAATTGGCATAAAGTATTGCCATATGTAAAGTTATTTCATAATGCTACACCCATCGCAAATATAGACCACAATCCCGCTATCTTGTTTCTCACAAGAGATTTGAAATTACCCGGAGAAAATGATCTGGAAATAGCGGACCCTGATGACAGTCCGATTTTAACTCAAACTGAATATGGCAATGAGGTCAGTGAAGCACTTACTTTAGCTCAAAAAATTAATAAGTTTACGAAACATAAGCAAATTCAAGCGCAAAGTCGCCAAGAAAGAGGTTTTAAAAGAGTGAGAGAACATAAATTATTAAAAGGCCAAATTGTATATTTAAAAAATTTAATACCCACCACAGCATTACAAAAAAAATTTCAAGGACCATTTCGCATTGTAAAGGTGATCCGTAACAATAATTACGCTATCACGCCTATGTACGATCCAAATAAAAAATGGATATTTGTTCACGCGAATAAATTATATAAAGCAGAACCGCGTAAAAAGTATTTACAAAATAATGAAATACGGCGAAATGTTGACAGAAGTCAATCGCATGTAAACAAACATTTAGTTGATATCGGCAAGAAGAATCAAAATAATGTGACTCCTAGGAAATATAATTTGAGGAATCGATAAAAAAGGTTGTATGAGAATAGTGGTAATGAATGTATTAAAATTGTAATTATAAAAATGTAATAATTAAATAAAGGAATATTTTAAATTTGAGGATACAACAAAAATAAAAATAAATAACTACAAATTTATGAGAAACATAGGCATAATAGAACAATAAATATCAGAAAAAATATGTATATATGGTAAATAATACATACAATACCCCTCAATGTTCTAAAATAAACTAAACTAAGGTGTGTTGTAAGAGAGAGAGATAAATAAATTTCACTTACTTGTAATTTGTCTTGCTTGGAAACAAATATGGAATAAAACAGTAATGGCCATCAAAATAGGTAGTCATTCCAATGATAAAGATATGTGGGAAGGAATTCTTCACGATGTCTTTTCTTTTTTTTTTTCCTTTTTCTTCAGCAGGTTTTGAAAAAATAGTATAACATAATTAATAAAATGCAAAATAAACTGAATGGAACATGGTAAAACCAAGTACATAATATTCAAAATCATAAAATTATTAATTAATAGTTTATAAAAAGCCGATAGATTGCAAGCAAAATCTTAAATAAATAAATAAATAAAATTTTGAAGTCAAAATAAACAGTCACAGCTGATGTAAAAAATAATAGTAAACTGATATATATATATATTGCATAACTAGTGTATACAGACCTTTTACAAAAACACGCAATCTAAAAAACAAAATAAAAGTTAATTAAATAAATGAATTAATAAAACTTGAATAAGTAAAATTAGTTTCCCATCCTTCACAGTAAGCGTAAGAAGTCCATATTTGGGCATAGTACGGCGAAAGCTTGTCCCCTTCAAAATAAATATCCAGGCTAAAAACAAATATCAGGAGAAAATCTCCCCTGCATAGTACGAGAATAATACAAAAAATTTCTATTGTAAGCATACAATCAATGTTTCAAAATTAAAATTATAATTGCAGGCAATTTTAGTTATTTAAAAGTACCGGCCGGTAAAATAAATTACATTTGGAAAAAGACATTACATTGTATGTAAATGATAAACGATTTAGTATTATTAAGAAATTATTGCAGTAATTAAACATCACAGTAAATAAAAAGAAATAACAAATAAAATTAAATATGAAAGAATGATATGTAAATAAATAAATATGTAGTGTTATGCTGAAATGGGAACATAAAGTCAATTATATCAATAACATAACATTAAAGCATAGTATATTCATAATTTGAATATATCACGCGTTGTTGCAACAAAAAAAAAATAAATCCAATGAATTAAGAGTACATGAAATCATAATCATAATTAGTCAACAGTCAGATCTGTGTTAAGGTCATAGGATAAATATATATATATATGTATCAAATTAAATAGAATTAATAACTAAATAACTGGAATAAATATAAATAATAATACAAAAAAAACATGAAAGAAAAGATTGTAATAAAATTCCTTAAAAGATACAGCCGAAACTACCACGTCAATGTCGAGCGTACGCTATCGGACAGTCCAAAAGTCCGCGCTTTGCAGATAGGATACCGCCAAAGTTGTACGATAACGATTAAATCTTTAGCGATACATGCAAAAGGCAGTTAAATCCCTTTTTACGTAAGTTTGCGATCTGAAAACCACGAAGCCACCCATTCAGGGTCGCCGTCCAGGTCAAGAGATACGCAGTTGCCGTCGAAACGCTTAGGGGAACAGAGGAAATCGTCTTTTTGGTCAAGCGAATTTTTTCTTTTTTTCTCTTTTCTCCCCTTCCTCCCGCTCTCGGTTTGTTTCAGACGAAAGGGCAGCGGAAGAGGAAATTTAAAGAGCGAATGCTCGAGTTTTGGAGAGGCATTATATGGAAGAGGCATTATATGTTGGCGTAGCGAAAATAGTATATATTTGATATTTTAAGTGCCGCTATGTAATATGGTATAAATATGGTGTTCAAAATAGCCATGATTTATACACGCAAAAAAAAGTATATAACATGTTAATTATAGTAACAAATAAGAAATATATACAGCTGAAGAAGTGTTTGAAAAAAGACGTCTGTAAAATATATATATATACGAAAGTAAGCTAATGAATTGTATATAATATAAGAAACAGTGAAAATGATATCACAGAAGTATGACTATAATACAGACCATTATGAAGTATTACAATAAATATGTTTCCAAGATCAATAGTGTGCCTTCCAGGTGACAATAATGTGTATTCCGTGCTGATGATATAATTCCAGGTGACAATAATGTGTATTCCGTGCTGGTGATATAATTCCAGGTGACAATAATGTGTATTCCGTGCTGGTGATATAATTCCAGGTGACAATAATGTGTATTCCGTGCTGGTGATATAATTCTAGGTGACAATAATGTGTATTCCGTGCTGGTGATATAATTCCAATGTGACAATATTGTTTTTTACGTGATGGTGATGTACTTCTAATGTTACAATATTGTGTTTTCCTTGATGGTGATATTCATTTATGTAGCAGATGTGTGTGCAATGCTTCAGATCAAGATTTCATCAATGCACGCAATGTGTACATGTGTTTTCAATGCTTCAGGACACTACTGCATCATTGTGTGTACATTTCAGTGCATCATACATTCTCAAGTTCATATATGTGTGTCAGTGATCCATGATACTAGTGCCTTCCTGTGAAGATTTTCTCTCAGTGCATAGAGAGACTTTCTACCGTATTTTGGATTTAATCTCATGCAGAGGGGGATAATGTAGTACGGCGTGCACGACATTTTGTAATTTCAATTACGGATGCCAACCAAAATAATGAACTATCTAATGCTGCAGAGGGAGCCAATGACAATAAATGCATACATAAACAGTGGTCATCCCCGTCTGCATCAACAACGAATGGTAGATGTGGTAAGGAAAGAATGGGGGAAAGAAAAAAGCGCCCCAAAGCCGTATTCCAAAAAGTTCAGTCGACTTCAAATTTTCGAACGAGCTAACATCATGTTTCTTGGTTTTGTGAAAAAAGTATATCGAATGTGAGCGATAAAATGGAAGCTTGTTGCAGTTATGAGATGTGCAACAATTTTGTACATCCTTGAGATGGCACGAATACGTACTTAACACAAAGAGTAGAGGTAAATCAACTTTCAATTGTCACTAGTTAGCACGGAAGGCACACTTTTATCGATTATTCAAATAATGAACAATCAGTTCGTAAGAGTAGACCATATTAACGAGTTCTTAGATATTGAACTAAAAGAACTATTTTGAGTATCGATTGCTTAAAAGAAACTGTTTTAAAAATATATGTCAAAGTTATTATGTGTGTAAATATGTATTAATGAAATATTGTCAGTGTTATATGTCTTTCAATAATAGATTTAATAATAGTATCATTACTCAAGATACAATGGATATCTATAACTTAAAACATTAAAATAAATTGATCAATTAAGTCAAGAGTATTTATTTATATTTTGTGTTTTCGTCTCTCCAGTTTGAGAACCTGGGGCTTACATGCTCCACCCCTAGCGACGGCATCATAGGTAAGTCCTATAGTGGTAATTTTGATAAGGACAATTTTACATTATGACAACTGGCATGTGCAGCGTTGTTTGGTCAAGCAGAAAACTTCGTAGCCCTGTAGTAAAGGCAGAACCACATTCTTCCACTTCTGTGCTACAGATAAATTTTCCGAACGATACGAGAAATATATCGTGATATATATATATATATATATATATATATATATATATATATATATATATATATATATATATATATTCTTTTGCAGAAAGACGAAGCATCTCTGAAAAATAATCCGATCATCTTGAAATTTCGCATGCAAATCCCTTTGCTTGTACCAATACCCCCTACCAGTACTCCCTACTATTCCCTACGGCTAATGAGGGTTAACTTTGGTCATAGCTCGCGTTTCAAATCCGCAACTAGAATCCTATAAAACAGGTTAAAAATATGCACGGTTTATCTTTGCTCGTTAACGGCGTTGCAGTTCCGTGGAGGCACAACCAGTAATGCCGTTACGACGTTGCCGAACACCTTATAAGCAATTCGACGAATTCGAACGTGGTCGTATAGTCAGGATGCGAGAATCTGGCTGATTATATCGAGCAATAGGCCGCCACCTACACCGAATGGATACTGCTGTGCAAAGGTGCTGGCAGAAATGGTTGCTGCAAGGAACTCATTGGTTGAATGAAGGTTCTGGAAGGCCAAGTTGCAAGAATGCGAGGCAAGATCGGATGATTGTGCGACAGGCTTGAACAGGTCCAACGGCATCATTGTCCACCATCCAACGTGCTACAGCCTCTTCCATACCGCCCGCGGTACCGTCCACCATCTCACGGGGCTTGGTTGAGGTGGGGTTACGCTTATTGCGGCCTATAAACCGTCTGTCCGTAACCCCACAACATCGGCAGAGTTGTTTGGAGTTGTGTCGCAGTCAAGCATCATGGCTGCCAGCAGACTAGTATCGCATAGTGTTCAGCAATGAATCACGCTTCAGTCTTTCAGCAGATGACCATCGGTTATTTGTGTGGAGGCGTCAGGGCAAGCGGTTTCAATTAACCTTTGTTTTACACAGGCACACAGTCATTACCCCTGGTGTGAGGGTGTGGGGTGCTATTTCTTAGGATCGCAATTCGCCACTAGTCATCCTGCGTACTACTTTAACAGCTCAACGATATGTTGATTAAATTCTGTTGCCTTTGCGTTACCCTTCATGGCACGTTATTCTGAGGCAATTTCCCAAGATAATGTCACGCCATATACGGATCGCATATCTGTGGACTGTCTCCGTGCTGCTGATACTGTTTCTTGCCCACCAAGGTCACCAGAAATGTCGCCAATCGAGCATGTATGGAACATCCTAGGCCGCCTTATTCGGGCACCCCGAAATATAGCAGATCTGAAGCAACAATTGACTAATGCCTGGCAGAATGTATAGCAGGATGACATTAGGATCATTCCTTACCTAGGCGTATATTACCTAGACGTGCTATGCCACCAAGAAGGGTTTCACCAATTACTGATTTTAAAATTCAATGTGCAATTGCTAACCATTGATGGATGCAGCGGCCTTGATTTTGCAAACATTTCATTACCTGTTGAAGACCCAGACCGTCCGACTCATCCTGAGGACTTAAGCAACTATTTGGACGGCCGGGATTTTATTACTTGTGTATAAGCTGTACGCATATTTAATTTCAATGAAAAGAGTCACTTCTTTCATGTTACTTTTTCATTTCACACAGTCGCTTTCTTCGTTTTATTTGCAAAAGTGTGTATACAGGGTGCTCACTTATATCCGCTACACCCCTTAACTTCTGAACGGTGACAGCTTAGGCCATAAAGTTGGTGCCTAGGTATAGTAAAAAGGCTATGCGCTACTCGATGAGATAACTTACAACGCCATCTATCGGCAAATTTTGGAATTAGCGGTCCTATCACGTAAACGGCGGAAGATGCGTGAAAAAAGTCAATTAGAAAGTTGTAGAGCATCCTCGATTTAGTACGAAAAGATACCTTGCGAACATAAATACTCAAAATAGAATGCAAAAAATGAACATTTGTTTGATTGTGAAGCGAAGCGAGGAAAGACCACCTTATGGACTAAATACGAGCCTGTGTTGTTGCGCAGGGGAAACGCACGTGATTCGCATTCATGAGGACCATGGTTCTGTCCCCACCGGTTGCGTGTTTTACTGAATGTCTCTACAAACCATGAAAACTTTCTGCTGATCTTGCAAAATCGTCTCTCCAAACACGCACCTCAACTCAACCATGTCCGGTATAAAAATCACATGGATCGCATGTATTATGCAACTGAGGATGGAACGTCATACCTGTTCACCAGAGACTACTACTATAAAAAGGATGATTCTGCTGGGTTGTACGTTAAAGCGGTAAGTTATGGTAAAATTTGGCAGTAACGAGTATTGCGAGATGCTATTAATTTACGGTGAATGTGGACGTAAGGCAAAATCAGCTGGAAGGCTGTATCGTAAACGTTTCCCTTAAGGCCCGCATCCTACACGGCAGACCATCTTAAAAGTTGTAAAACGTTTAAGGGAGACGGGCTGCGTGACCAGCCGACCTCGAATTCGTACACCTCGTAATGTAGGGCGCAAAGTGCAAGCATACGCTCTCGCCCATCCTCAGAGCAGCACAAGAATGATCAGTGAAGATTGTGGCCTCTCAAAAAGCCGAGTCTGGAAAATCCTGAATAAATCAGGTGCCCATCAATACCGATCCACACCTGTGCAGGGCTTGCTGCCAAGAGATGTTGAGAGACGTTACACGTTGTGCAACTTTGTGATGAATAAATTAGAGGTCCACCCAATATTCCTGGCAGGCATAATATGGACGGATGAGGTATGTTTTTCGAGAAACGGAATGTTTAATAGACAGAAAGTTCATACCTGGTCGCTGGAAAATCCTAGATATGCCGTCGAAGTTCGACATCAACAACGCTGGTCGATTAATGTTTGGTGCGGAATTTTTAATGACAGGCTCTTTGGAACAGTATTTTATGAGGGCACGTTAACGGGACAACGGTACATGCCGCTTCTGCAGGATTTAATAACCGACTTTGTTGAGATTCTACCGTTGCACCAACTCCTAAATGTATGGTTCCAACAGGACGGCGCACCTCCGCATTGGCGCACCCCATTGGACTTCTTCTTATGGGGACGCATAAAAGGGCAGATATATGCGACCCCTCCGCCAACATTGCAGGATCTTCGACGACGCATTACTGATGCTTGTGCGTCCATAACACCTGCCATGTTGCACAATGTGCAGCGAGAAATCCAGTCCAGAGTGCAAATGTGTATAGTGGCTAACGGAGAGCATTTTGAGCAATATACTATTGTAAATTAATGATTCTGAAGACAGGGAAGTGTCTCAGTTTCTTTTTTCCTTTCTTTATGACTGACAAATTTCGAAATCGTTACCAAACAAATGCTCATTTTTTGCATTCTGTTTTAACTATTAATGTGCGCAAGGTATCTTTTCGTACTAAATAGAGAGTACTCTATAACTTTCTAATTGACTTCTTTCACTTATCTTTCAGCGTTTACTAGACATGACCACTAATTCCAAAATTGTCCGATAGATGGCCTTGTAAGTTTTCTCATCGAGTAGCGCATGGTCTTTTTACTATACCTAGACACCAACTTTATGGCCTAAGCTGTCACCGTTTAAAAGTTAAGGGAGGTGTAACGGATATAAGTGGGCATCCTGTATATATATATATATATATACATACATATCATATATATATCTATATATATATATATATATATATATATATATATATATATATTATTAATTCATATTCTTTACATTTTGAATCTTCAATAATAATAATTTCAGCCATATTTTTTTTAACAAACGTAACTTCCATGTTATATTTTTTTTAGATTGTGATGGTTTTCGATAAGTTTTTCCACGCGCAGTTGTTACCTTTCTCGTAGGCCGGACGGTCTGTGTCTCAATAACAACAACGTGCAGTTGTTAGGCGTTACTTTGTTCTCTCTGTTTTCATCCAGTATTTAGGCTTATTTCAACACTACCTATTCCCTTGAACCTATTTCAATGTTATTTCCAAAAATATCTGTGACACATTTACATGTTTTAAAACTAAAATTTTAAAATTTATTTTGCTCTTAAAATCAAATTTAGCATATGCCGTTTTGCATCTAAATTGATAAAAGTGTAGGTTGAATGCAAATTTTAATATATCGCCTGCTATGATTCCGTACATGTCAGAGTTGGAAAATAATATCTAGTGTTGCCATTCAGAAAACTATTACAGAATAGGAAACAGGCTGAAATGATTGTTGCCTTCACCTATTTTTGAGCGATTTTTACTAATAAAAAGAAATTTTTGTTGATAATTTTCCAAATCTAACATCGTATTTTACTTTATCCTTCAAGTTATTTAACTTAAAAGCCAAATAGCGTAAACATGGAAGACATATTTTTTGTTTGCCTGCAAAAGAGCTATATCAACATACTATGCTAACATACAAAGAGTGAAAATTTAACTGCTTTTCAAAGTTGCTCAAGGGTGTTTAAATTATATAAACACTTTCACTTTCTTTAATGAAAATAAATCCGTTACTTTAATGGTTTAGAGACGTTAAGATGATGTATGTCCTAAGGGAACATGTGTATCTTGGTAGAAATTCAGCAATCGCGAAAAGTAAAAAATTATCGAAAGGATTTCATTTAATAAAAAGATCTATTGTTAATTTTTCAGTAAAAAGTGAATTTTTGGAAGTTTAACATTTTTAAATATTCGTGATTATTAGAACTTAAAAAAATGTGAGAAAATGTTGTAAGGCTAATCTCCATAATATTCCCCATTCCATGAGAATTTTGTGGTTTTTTATCGTGATATAGGGTGCAGGAAAGATGCATACAGTACCGAAGTCATTGAGATACTGTGTAGTAACACTCATTGGATGGGAAATTACATTCCTTTCCATTGGATCTATATAATTTGAGCGATATTCAGAGCTATAAATCCCTATTAAATTATTCAACTGATTTTGCGAGATCCTTTCTACGGCTATAGAAGGATATAGTACATTTAATATATTTTATGCATAAGCTGTATTGATAAACATTCCCCGGGGACAGACATGTTTCGATATTCGGAATCTACAATGTCTCTGAATGAGTACGGTACAAATTTTAATATTAAAATGTTGCAAAATGCACTATGTTTCAAAAAATATATTCATCCATAAGAAACTGAGTTACAACCTCAAAACTCAGAATGTATGCATCGTTTAGAAATATAAAAATGATTAGAATTTGGGAGCAAAAAACATTTTATTAAGAAAACAAGTGGCAACAAACAATTACATTTTAATAAGTGGTAAATTATCTTCTGGCAGCTTAGCAAGACGATATTTGGTGTGGCATAGAGTCAATTAAGATGCCCATAATCTTCTAAGGACGATTCTGCCGCAAATGCTGCATCTGATTAGCTAATTCAGCTGTATTCTGAGAAGGATGTAATTGTCGCCCCAGCATGTCCCAGATGTGGTATATTGAATCTTGGCTGCTCTCTAGGTGTGGCGTGCGTGGTCAAGGGTCCACTAGATTTCATCCTAACTTCGGCGTTAGTCCTGCCCTGGGTATTCGGTCAATTTTCTAGACCACTCTGCCTCTTCTGGACCTCAGCTGGGTCGTCGGTAGACGACTCTCAGCGGTGGGGAAAAAAACCTGAAGGCCGTAGTTGGCAGAACAGGTCCCCACTTAGCTGTCTGACAGATGTGGTATATTGATAATAGATATGGAGACCTGGGTGACTATGGGAGGCTATAAATCCTCAAAGACATTGTTGAAAATGTCGTGCTGTAAGTGGGCTTAGTCTTGTTGGTAAATTTAACCTGGGAGTGGGACTTAACATAATACTCAGAACAATCGGTTGCAGAATGTCATCGACGTACAAGTGAGCTGCGTAGCTTGGTTTGAAACAAAACTAGAGGCAATCGGCTGTCTCACGAGATGGCTCTCCAGACTGTTACACTGCATGTGATGACCGTGTGCCGTTCGACTTTAAATGCAAGGTCGGAATGCTGATTAGTCTTCTTCCACACACATATGAGTCAGCCTTGAGAGAGAAGCGGGATTCGTCGCTAAAGACAACATGCTTTCAATCGAACACTCTTCCGCCCAGACGACTCTACCTATGCTGAGGGGTCGATGGTAGGTGACGGCATGGATGTCGATACCCAATTTCACCTTCTGCTAATTGTCTCCTAATAACATCCCTTGATGCAGGAAGCATGGAGGATGGCAAATGCCTTCGAATGGCGGATAATGTTCCCATTGGTGTGCAAGTGGATCCACTTCTGACTGCATGATTCTCTTGAGCGGTCGCCTATCTGGGACATCCTGAGCTTTTGCGATCTTCGCATGTGCCTTCTTTGATCCACTCTTGCTTACACCGAGCAACTACCCACTTCACCAAACTACCTAGCTTCAACCAAAATGGCGAGTGATACGTCACAATAATGCATATGTATGTAAATGTATATAATAACTGTGCATGTGTAATTAAACATGTGTACCACGCTTAATAGTGGTTTCCTATTTAGCCCCACACATGTAGACATACATCATGTTAAACGTATTATAATAGTGTTCAAAACCTCTTCAAACATATAAAAACTTAAAAATTTGGAGGTTGAAAATATATCTAGCAACTCATAGGGTAAACCGTCCCCACCTGAAGATATACGGTATGAAGTTTCAGTCGTCACGATAGTGCACTAGGGATACCCGGCAACGTGCTGGTCAAGCCGCCACGACTTGGCAACCACACGGGAGCACAACGTGCCCCAAAACGACGCTAAAACTGACAGTGACTATTAAAACTGACACCAACACGTTTTAAAAGATCACACATCAAATCTATGTACAATATATACAATTTTATAAACGCTATTACAATACCTTAGATACTTTATAACAAAATATATAAAGAAATATGTATAAAACAAAATATGGATTTTCTACACAAATTTCGGATTTTTCGCTTGTATGACACGTTGCAAATATCCATAGGATGTTTTATCTTTTTGCAACTTGAAACATGACACTGTTAGCGTTTGCTGCTTTGTTACATTTGCGTGTATTTATCTGAAACTTCCAGTGATATTGATATATTCAGTTTTTTTTCCGTGGTGTTTCATTGCTTCTCAACCAAATTCAATACAAAATCTACCAATTTCAATATAAAAAAAATTGTCTTCCAATTTTCATTTTTTATAACCTTATATACCCAGGTGTTGATTTCAGCTAAATATATTTAAAATAAAGCGTAAATTGGCCATTTTAGTGAGGATGATTTTACAAAATATATTAAAGTCAGTCCTTGACAGTGGTATGACATGACCTATCGTTACACTGAGAGCATGATTCATAGATGCAGGTGATAATAAATGAATCGTCGAAAATTCATCTGAAATATATCTACATATGTAGTCAGCAATTCACAAATTCGACAGTTCACAGTGTAAGGTCTATATAACCTTTAATGATTATTTCCCTCAGTTACGTTATAATTTATGTTTGACTTTATATTAACAATGTTTGACTAGTTCGGTTATGTAGACTAATCAACAAGCCAAGTAACATTCTTCGGTCCTGCACAGTGACAGGATAAGTTTTGGAAAATAAGTGTGAGCGTTGAGTCTGATAAAATACTCTAGCTGACTTTGAATCTGATAAAATACTCTAGCTGAAGATGAGTCTGATAAAATACTCTAGCTGAAGTTGAGTCTGATAAAATTCTCTAGCTGAAGTTGAGTCTGATAAAATACTCTAGCTGAAGTTGAGTCTGATAAAATACTCTAGCTGAAGTTGAGTCTGATAAAATACTTTAGCTGAAGTTGAGTCTGATAAAACACTCTAGCTGAAGTTGAGTCTGATAAAATACTTTAGCTGAAGTTGAGTCTGATAAAATACTCTTTCTGAAGTTGAGTCTGATAAAATTCTCTAGCAAAAGTTGAGTCTGTTAAAATACTCTAGCTAAAGTTGAGTCTGATAAAATACTTTAGCTGAAGATGAGTCTGAGTAGAGTTTTTGTGAAAGGATGGTGGAAGTTTGGAGTTCTGGTTAGAAGGTGGAAATGCTAGGAGTGGAGTCGATGCGTATCACTGATGAACGGCAGGAAAGTGCACGTCCGTGGATCAGGTATTGATACAAATATTACCGCGAAGATCTAGTATCAGTAGTTAGCCAAGGAAAGATTTAGAGGTCCTTTGAAAAGTTGTATCTGCATCGAAGATTTATTCAAATGATTTCGCAAAGATAGTATATCAACAGGCTCGGTCAAAGTTAATTAATGATCTATTTTTGTGAAATGACGGGAACGTGTAATACTCGCTGCTTTAGTATCTGTCTATATTTATTTAGACATCTGCTGTATTATTCTTGAGTGCATAATAAATGTGCTAAATTAACTTCCTGCTTCAGTATGTTACTGTCTCTGATCATAAGGCCCCTTTGTATCAATTACCATAACGTTTGGAGTTATGCAACTTTAGAAAGCATATGTTAGATTTACGTAACAAAAGTATGTAAACTTTACAAAGGTATGTAGCCTTTACAAAGGTATGTAGCCTTTTCAACAGATCTTCGTGAAATGAATCGTTGTGTTATCGCCAAATAATAGAGAGGTGAACTTCATATCATTGTACATTCAAAGAAACAGAAACGCGGGAAACTGAGCAATAATTCACGTTTTTACCATGGAATCTATCTATGGGTTACACAGTCCCTAACCGAACCAATAAAGAACGTGAGTCTCACATCCATAGAGAATCGCTGGTAGTCACAATGGCCGATTAGTGATGTTTATAATTTTTCATCGGTCATTATAATGAAAATAACTTATTGGAATTTTAAGGAAAAAAGAAACATTAATTAAAATTAGCTACAGAAAAATTATTCTAAACAATTGAAATAAAATCAGAGAAGGCATATTGGCAAACATGTGCTGAAACGGTTACTTTGACCGACATGGTATAGCTAGTGTTCAAACTAATAATAATTTCCATTAAGGCTCAGCTTTCTATACTCGCGACAAGAGCAACTTGAACAATATGAGCATCATTATGAATTTTTATCTGAGAAATTAATTGACTCAAACTCAATCCGTTAGATTAATAAAAATTATTGTAGTTTTTATTATTAATAATGTTTATCAGATAGACTATATAAGGACCATATAAGGTATATCAGGTGACTATATAAGAATGGACTATGTAAAGACTATATAAAGTAAAGGAATTTTTTTCACCACAAAGCTATAAAACATTCCTATATAACAGTTTTTCTTGCAAAAACAGTTCTCCTGCAGCTCAGAAGTACGACGTGAAGTTTGCCACAAGCATACCTATTGTATTAAGAACTAAGCAAACACAAAATATTTGTAAATATCTATATGTCTAATTTCAATACATCTATATAGCCCTCATACTACAACACTGAAATGATTGAAACAACATTAAAGTTTCATTTTCTTCAATACCTCAAATGAATGGGGAATTAAATGGTGGAAGAGCATTAGGGAGACAGCTTTTGGAAAATGACGAATATGCAGAAGCAATTTAGCTTTAGTATTACAGTAACGAATTGCAGCCGAATTTCATTAAAATGAAAGCTGAAACAGCTGTTAACATAATCATAATTCATATCAAAACTTTGATTTACTCTTAAGTTTAAGCTTAATGATAATTTTTGCTTTCGAAATGACGTTAGGTGATATATGTTAAATCGCCGCTACGTGTGTATTGATGCAGTAGGTATCATGTAATATGATGAAGGAAATTACGAAATATAGTATTAAAAATGGCATTTCTGTGTTTCTTACAGAATATAATAATACAAGAAAATAGAATAAATTAGGAAAGTGGTCAAGTGTATAACTCTGCGATTTTGCTGGATTAACAGGTTTGAGGCATCATTGATAAAATTAAGTCGATTTAATATTGGTTACACTGTATTCTAAATAAAATAAATATTGTGATAGAATCAAAACATCTTTCGTATTTCAAAGAATTTTCATGTTTTGCACCCCATTCAGTTCAAAATACAAATTTTCAATGTTTGCTTGTCTGCAAATCTGTGGCCACGATATGTCTTGAATAAATTGAACACATTGCATGGCATTCGCGCAACTATGCCAAGTGAAGAACATTAAATGGTTGTTGATTTGCCAGGTATACAAACAAGACAGTGAAGGGAATCCAGTTTCTAAAATAATAAAATGAAAAAGCTTTATAAATCAAACAATCTTGCAGAAATGGTTATTATACGGGATTTGATTAAACTCGTTCGCCAAATTTCCAATCAAGCTGACAAAATTTGTCGCCAAGGCCAAGAAACTTGTATCTTTGAATAATATTGATTTCAATAAAAATTATAGCTTCCTGTAAATATTGTTTTTCCTCGGAGATAGACACTAAGTAGCAAATTCATATTTGATATTCGTAACAGTATCTGCGGGGATATATTCTATATTATAAACATTTATGTATTGAAATTATAGCAATAATAAATACAATTTTGAGTAGTATGTATTGTATGATCGACTTCATCGGTCATAATGGTTTTATATATTTAAGTATTCTTCTAGTTTTATTGCTGTCCTTGTGGATATTTTGCGTAAAGAGAACTATGTAACACAATATTTGTATTACATGTTACATTCCAATTACGGATGCCAACATAGCCATTTCGAAATTCCAATTGCGGATGTCAACCTAGCTAATGAGCTATTTAAATGCTGCAGAGGGAGCCAATGGCAATACAAACATAAATAAGCAGCGCATCCCCTTCTTCACTTCAACGAATCAACAACGACACTGCAATGTGAAAAGAAAAAGGTTTGAGAGAATGTTCTAGAACTTTCCAGGAGATGCAATTTCGACAGCGTCCTAGACGCACCTGAAGTTTTTTGGTAGTCGTCTTAAAACTTTCGAACGAGTCAGCATCATGTTTTTGGTTTTTGTGAAAAAGTGTCTGTAGATTGTGAGCAATAGAATGGTAGCCTGCGCAAGTACGCGAAGTGCAACGATTTTCCCACATCATTGAGATGGCACGAATATGCACGTAACAAAGAGTAAAGGTAACCAACTTTCAATTGTCACTATTAGCACGGAAGGCACACCTTTAACGATTATCAAAATAATTGACTACCAGTTCGTATGAGTATACCATATGAACGAGTTCGTAAATATTGAACTATAAGAACCATTCTTTATCGATTGTTTAAAGGAAACTGTTTTTTTTAAGAAATTTAAGTCAAAGTATTATGTGTGTAAATATATATATATATTAATGTAATATTGTTAGTATTATGTGTCTTTTAATAATTGATTTAATTATAGCATAGTTACTCCAGATATAATAGATATCTATTAAGTAAAATATTAAAATAAATTGAGCAATTAAGCATGTGTGTTTCTTTATGTTTTGTGTGTTCGTAGTCCGAGCTTGAGAACCGGGAGCTTACATGCTCCACCCTTAGTGGCGGCATCATAGGTAAGTCCTATACTGGTAAATTTTGATAAGGACAATTTTACCTTATGACATGATGTCGCCGCGCGAATTGGTGCCGTATGTGGTCAAGCTCGGAAAGAATTAATTTTCATAAGAGAAAGTAAAAAATATAAGTAAAAGGCAAAATTAAATTTAATAATGAGTTTGAATATAATAGTAAATTTAATAATGAGTTTGAATATAAAAGTGAATTTAATAATAAGTGGAATGTAATATTGAATTTAACAATGAATTTAATAATGAGATATAACTCAGTAGAACGATAAGAATATGCATGAAAATGATAATTTTAATATGTATTGTGTATTGTATATTATGTATGGTATATTGTGAAAACTGTAGTGTTGAGGAAAACTGTGTAGTAGTGAAGACTTAGTGTGAGGATAGGCATGATAGTTATCCAAAATGCACGGTAGTCAACAAAATCGCAAAATTAAATAAAACTTCAAAAAAAATTGTCTGGAGGAAGGCAAGTCCAGCGGATAGGAATTTTTAAATCATGGATTTTTCTGCAACAACAGCAACAAAAAAAGAACAGTAGGAAAGTTTATCAGCGGGTTGACTGGTTAGCAGTAATGTTGTCAATAAGTATCAACGTGTACAACGTAAAAGTATTAGCGCCAGCCCGTTTTATTAAAATTATCAGCGTTTCATCAAGTAGCAGTACAGCAAAATTAAAAAGTTATAGAGTCTCGTCCCTTTTATGCAAGTAGATATTAAATAAATGAACGGACAATGATAAAAGATAAATAATTTATATGAAAATATAAGTAAAATAAATAAATTTAATCTTAGAAAATATAAGTAAAGTAAATAATTCAGTGGACGTAAAAAAAAAATAAAAAAAAAAATAAAAATAAAAGATATCTGAAGTATAAATAATATGTAATACAATAATGATTTCAGGAAATTAAAATGTTTGAGAACAAAATAAAAACGGAGACTCGGAAAATTTTGAAGTGAAAGAAAATAGTAAATAAATGTTTTTTCCCTTCCAAACAAAATAAAAATTAGTCTACGTTATAAAAATGGACATTGTCAAATACTATGTAAGTGGGGATAAGAGCAGGGAGATTCATTTTGTAAAATAAATATGAGGATAACATATTTGTAAAATTAATATGAGGATAAAATTTTTGTAAATATGAGGATTTTGTAAATATGAGGATAAAACAAAAATATAGGTAATAAATAAACATTTATGTATAGATACATAACTTATATATAGAGCAATAAACATCAGAAAAAATATGTAGAAGTGATAAATAATACATACAATACCCCTCAATGTTCTAAAAATAAATAAACTAACATGTGTTGTAAGAAAGAGAGAGAGAGAAATAAATAAATTTTACGTACTTTCAATTTGTATTACTTGTACGGTGACTGATGAATTAAGGGTAGGAGTGTCGTAATAGGGAGTTGGCAATTCAAGAATCTTGATGGTCATGTGTCTTTATTGATAACAGATGATGAATGGCTGTAGAGGTCAACGAGGAAGTGGCAAATTTTGTTTCCAATGGTAACATGCTGATGAAGTATATGCACTGTTTCATTTTTCTTGTACGGGTCTTGAAAAAATTGTATAACATAATTAATAAAATGCAAAATAAAGTCATGGGACATGGTAAAAGCAAGTACAGGATATTCAAAATCATAAAATTATTAATTAAATACCTCATAAAAAGCTGACAGAATAAAAGCAAAATCATAAATAAATAAATAAATAAAAGTGTGAAGTCAAAAATAACACTCACAGCTGATGTAAATAATAATTAGTAAATTAATAGATATATATTGCATAAATAGTGTATACAGACCTTTTACGAAAACAAGCAATCTAAAAAAAACAAAATAAAAGTTAATTACATAAATGGATTAATAAACTTCAATAAAATAGGATTAATGTCCCATCCTTCACAGTCAGCGTAACAGCTCCATATATGGCCATTGTACGGCGAAAGCTATTCACCTTCAAAATAAATAGACAGGCAAAAAAAAAAAAAAAAATAAACATCGGAGAAAATCTCCCATGCATAGTACGAGAATAATACAAAAAAAAAAAAGTTCTATTGTAAGCATACAATAAATGTATCAAAATTTAAAATTATAATTGCAGGCAATTATAGTTATTTAAAAATACCGGCCGGTATATAAAAAATAAAATACATTAGGAAAACACATTGATTTGTATGTAAATGATAAATGATTGAGTATGTTAATAAATTATTGCATTAATTAGACATCACAGTAAATAAAAAAAAAAAAAGAAATAACAGATAAAATCAAATATGAAAGAATTATATTTAAATAAATAAATATGTAAAGTTATGCTGAAACGGGAACATAAAGTCAGTTATATCAATAACATAACAAAAGCATGGTATATTCATAATACTACACATAAAATAATATATCACGCGTTGTTGCAACAAGGGATAAATAAATCCAATAAATTAAAAGTACATGAAATCAAAATAATAATTCAACAGTCAGATATGTGTTAAGGTCATAAGATAATAATAATAAAAAATATATATATATCAAATTAAATAGAATTAATAACAACATATGTAAAATAAATATATAATATGATACACATAAAATATAACTGTAAGTAAATTCCTTAAAAGGATACACGTAAAACCTCCCACGTCAATATTAGCTTGCACATTCATCACCGGAAAGTCAAAAGCCCGCGCTTGACAAGACGATACCGCCAAGTTACACGATAACGATTAAATCTTTAGCGATACATGCAAAAGGCAGTTAAAATCCCTTTTACGCAAGTTTGCGCTCTGCAAACATTGAAGACACTCATTCAAGGCTCGCCGTAGGGGTCAACAGATTCGCAGTTGCCATAGAAACACGTTGAGGGGAGCCGAGGAAAGCTACGGGTCAAGCGAATTTTTTCTTTTTTTCTTTTCTCCCTTCCTCCCGTGCAATTGTTACACACGAAAGGGCAGTCGAAGAAGGGAAAGTAAAATGCGTATTATGAGATGCACAGTAGTTTGGAGTTGCGAAATGAGTATATATATTTGATATTTTGAATGCCGCGATGTAATATGATATAAATATGGTGTTCAAAAGAGTCATGATTTATACACACAAAAATATATAATATGTTATTCATTGTAACAAATAAGAAATATATACAGCTAAAAAATTGTCGAAAAATTATTTACGTCTGTGAAAATGAGAAATCAAGGTAATGAATTGTGTATAGTTTAATGTAATGTTGTGAAATTGTATATAAATAGAAATGCAAATAACAATTATGATATAGTCTTCATTTGAAGTGTACAATAGACTGTACGAAGCAACATAATGAAAATATAAATATTGAAGTACCGGAACTTTGAAAGTTAAGTCACAGGATGGTGACTCATTCTTCCGTGCTCATGATAATTCAATGTGACAATAAGGTGTCTTCCGTGCTCATGATAATTCCATGTGACAATAAGGTGTCTTCCGTGCTCGTGATAATTCCATGTGACAATATAGTGTGCCTTCCGAACAGTGATAATTTCTTCATGTACATCATTATATGTGTTACTAAGTACGATATAGTGTGCCTGCCGAACAGTATTAATTTCTTCATGTGCAGCAATATATGTGTCACCAAGTACGATATGGTGTATCTTCCGAACAGTGAGTTCCTTCATTTTAGTGACATGTCGGTTGTAATGCACCGATATATGTATGTCAATGTTACAATATAGTGTGTCTTACATGCGGTGATCTGCATTTCTGTGACAGATATATGTGCAGTGGATCAAAGCAACATTTCCACAGTGGCCGCAATGTGTACACATATGTATTCAGTGCAATGTTTACCGTGTGCTGAAATTTTCTCTCTGCAAGGGGGGATATCATGTAACACAATATTTGTATTACATGTTACATTCCAATTACGGATGCCAACATAGCCATTTCGAAATTCCAATTGCGGATGTCAACCTAGCTAATGAGCTATTTAAATGCTGCAGAGGGAGCCAATGGCAATACAAACATAAATAAGCAGCGCATCCCCTTCTTCACTTCAACGAATCAACAACGACACTGCAATGTGAAAAGAAAAAGGTTGAGAGAATGTTCTAGAACTTTCCAGGAGATGCAATTTCGACAGCGTCCTAGACGCACCTGAAGTTTTTTGGTAGTCGTCTTAAAACTTTCGAACGAGTCAGCATCATGTTTTTGGTTTTTGTGAAAAAGTGTCTGTAGATTGTGAGCAATAGAATGGTAGCCTGCGCAAGTACGCGAAGTGCAACGATTTTCCCACATCATTGAGATGGCACGAATATGCACGTAATAAAGAGTAAAGGTAACCAACTTTCAATTGTCACTATTAGCACGGAAGGCACACCTTTAACGATTATCAAAATAATTGACTACCAGTTCGTATGAGTATACCATATGAACGAGTTCGTAAATATTGAACTATAAGAACCATTCTTTATCGATTGTTTAAAGGAAACTGTTTTTTTTAAGAAATTTAAGTCAAAGTATTATGTGTGTAAATATATATATATATTAATGTAATATTGTTAGTATTATGTGTCTTTTAATAATTGATTTAATTATAGCATAGTTACTCCAGATATAATAGATATCTATTAAGTAAAATATTAAAATAAATTGAGCAATTAAGCATGTGTGTTTCTTTATGTTTTGTGTGTTCGTAGTCCGAGCTTGAGAACCGGGAGCTTACATGCTCCACCCTTAGTGGCGGCATCATAGGTAAGTCCTATACTGGTAAATTTTGATAAGGACAATTTTACCTTATGACAAACTATAAAGCACGAAACAGATCCATGGATACGGATTGACTTAGGAGAAATCCGATTTGTAGTTTTCGAAATAACGGCTTCAGCCGATGTCTGCAACTATCGCCAGTATTTAATTTGAATTATTTTTAAATGTTTCTCTTATCTGACATATATAAATACTGAAATTTCATATAATTTGCATTGATTTTAGGTAAATATATACTCCGACAAAATGATATAATATATAAATATTCTCAAAACTATTTTTATAGAACTATTTTCCGCAACACTTTTTCTTGGGATCAAGCGAATGAAGAAATTAAATCCGACACCTCGTCAGACAGCTTTCAAAAAACACGCGTCACTTTTTACCTACTAACATCCTGGTAACTGTCTTATTTTTCTTTTTGAGAAGATGATATGATGATTTCCACATCTTCATTAGTCTTTTGTGTTGACAGTCTGCTAAAACAATGATGACGTCTTTTACATATTATAGACGATAATAGTCCTAGATGCAGATGAAGTTCACATCTACCATTTCGCATTAATTTATAATACATAAAATAGGTTTTCAATTCATGTGAAGTATCTAGGTAAATAAAAGTAACTTACTGAATTGTTTATATTTTATCATTTTTCTTTCATCTATAAATAGTAATTTTTGTTTAAATATTTGACAAAATAGAATTCTTAATTTGTAGGAAATGTTATTATTAAACATAATTTATTAGCATTCTAGTCTCATATTGATCGATCTGTATGTAAGTATATGCCAGATATTTCGCAACCATTTGATTGTGGTGTCAATAATGATATGCACAGCATATGCGGTGTTTCGATATGGCTTGTCGATATGTATCCTTTAGTAATGTATTCATAGTATAATACTATCATTTTTAATAGTATCGGTACTATATATTTTCAAATTCTCATAATATTATGGTCTCAATAATTTAATTTCTATATTGTGATTTACTCTTTTAAAGTTGAAAATACAAAGAATAATTTGATGGTACTGTACCACACATGGCACTGCGCATTTTGGATGGCTATCTTTTTATTTCTTAGGGCTTTTCATGGTAACACTCATAGAGGCACTTGTCTCATTTGTGTCTACTCAGTCATATTTTTTAACAAATATGTGTGTAGCTCGTTACTAAGTGTATATCTTCACACTTTTTCGTACCTTGAATTTTTTATCCTCATTAGCACCATTCATGTTTTCTACTTGAGAATCGTCACTCCTCCTTTAGTTGGTTCGATCGTATGCGCGTTACATAATATCAACTGTTATATACTTAAAGACATTACCATAAGGGCAGTAGGTTCACTTGATGTCCATAAAAGTCATAAATATACAAATCATATGTCACATTTGGCGTCAAATTGGTGTCAGTGTTATATTTTGTTGAGCTCATGAATGCAAATACAATGTGGCATATATTACTTTCCTTATACACCTGTCCCCCGATTTACACGGAAGATACGTTCTGCCCAAAACAATGTAAATTGAAATCTTGGATTTTGCTAAGTAAAATCGTGTAAAACGAAAATAACCCCAAAATGTGCATGATTCAGTCTCATTTATTTAAGTAAAACAAAAGTAAGACATCTTAGAAAACTTAAAATTATACTTAGTTTACAAAACAACAAACATATGAATGTAGTAATATAACATATTTAATTTATTTTACATTAGGAATAAGGAACAAAAAACAAAAAGACCCTTAAAAATTAATTATAAGTTTAATCACTGTCATCACTTTCATGTACTATCAGTCTTTTCTTTCTGATGGTATGATGTCACTTTCATCACTTGAGCTTTCTTGATGCGATTTGCTAAATCTTTATGGACCTCATTCATTTAAACATTTACGAAGGTCTCGCAGGTATCGGAGAGCTCGATCAATATTTGTGTTATATTGTAAGAAATGGTTGCCCAATTTTCTTCCCAATTCAAGTCCTACGCTAATGATTCTTGCTGTGAACGCAACTGGTTCAGATTGCTCTTCATCGTAATCATTGTCTTATCATGCTTGTTTGTTTCACGAATCATGTTAATTAAATCATCTTTATTCAATTCTTCATCAGCCATTATTTCTTCAATATCTGCCTGAGCTAAATCTTCAAACCCTTCTCCTGCCATAGTATGGACCAACTCAGTGATCTGAGATTATTCATGCTCTATTGGTGATTTATTATTTCCACTTTCAACAACATCCGGCCATATTGCGTTCCAGCAGGCGTTGATCGTTGATTGTTTGATCTGAGTGTATGACAGTCCAACATGCTTAACACAATCTAAAATTGTAAGTTTCTTTCAAGCATCCATCAGAGTAAGAGATTCATCATTCTCCATTGTTCTAAAATATACCTGAAAGTTTGCTTGATGTACAGTGCTTTAAAAGGCGAAATTATCGCTTGATCTAACGGCTGTAATAAGGAAGTTGTATTCTTTGGTAAAAAAACAACTTTTACATTTTCGTGTTGTAAATCTGGAGGATGACCTGGGGCATTATCAATTAATAGAAGAGCCTTAAAAGACAATCCCTTTTTAGTTAAATAATTTTTGACATCTGGAACAAAGAAGTTATAGAATCATTCATTGAAAGTTATGGCAGTGATCCATGCTTTTCTATTAGCCATCCAATAGACGGGAAGGTTTTTGATATTTATTCTTTTGAATGATCGTGGTGATTTTGATTTGTTAATCACTAATGGTTTCATTATATAATCGCTAGAAGCAATGCAACAGAAAAGAAATGCTATATAACTTTTCGCTACTTTATGTCCACTGGCTGATTTGTGAGCTTTGGCTATAAAGGCTCTTTCCGGCATTTTTTTGCAGAATAATCCGGACTCGCCAGCATTGAAAACCTGATCAGAAGTGTAGGAGTTAGCGGCAATGATTTCAGCAAGTTTTGCCGGATATTGTTGTGCCGCATCCAATCAGCAGATGCACTTTCACCTTTCATTCTCAGATTATGTAAAGAATGTATTTGTTTGAATCTCTCGAACCACCCATGGCTTGCGGAAAAAGATACCTTCTTTTAATCAGACGAAGTCGACAGCGACTGATTCTTAAATGATTGATAAATCTTCAAAGCTTTATTTGTAACAGCATTGGTATCGATCGGGATTCGCTTTTGAGTTTGGTCTTCTATCCATATCACTAAGGTTTTTTCCATATTTTCCATTGTAACATCTCTAACATATTAAGTCGTAATCATACTGCTGCAGGTTCCAGCTGCTACACTTTTTCTAATGGAGTTCTCATTTTTTCTTATTGTCCTTATTGTGGCTTCATTCATGGAGTAAAATTTAGCAACATCCGTTACTCTTTTTCTATTACGTAGACGGTCTAATATTTGAATTTTAGTTTCTAGAGAAACAACTTTTATTTTCATTTGATTTTTCTTCAAATCCTTTGACATTATAGAACCTTAACAAATTTACACAAACTATAAAGATGCAAGAAAAACTATAAATGTTGAAAACTTCCCAGTTCAAAAGATAAACGCACAATAATATAAGCTTTGCTGCTAAAATGTTTCTGCACTATGTACTTGCATGAACCATATAGCTTTACTGTTGTGAAATACATATGGGGATTCCCCAATTACGGGGATTTCCCTATACGGGGATTCCCCATTACGGGGATTCTCCTAAATGTATATATTTTACAACACCGGGAATCCCCTGTTGTTTTCATCAGTGTTACCAAGGGAATAACATTCAAAAATGTCATCAAATCTTTGTATAGACATATATGGAGCGGAATATACATTTTTATCAATTTTTTGAAATATGTTAATTTATAAACCGTGTAAAAGCGAAATCGTGTAAAACAAGTGCCGTGTAAAACGGGGGATAAGTGTATACATAATACAATGTACAGTACCCACAACTGAAATCGCAACACCATGAAGAAACTGATGTATCTTTATGAAATTTACGAAATATAATTCTAACATGGAGATGTGCAAATGATCAAAAAATCATACCTGGGAAATGAAAGCATGGGACATTATTGAGATTACATCAATATGAAAATATGCCCACCACGAGCGGCTATGCAGGATTGAATGCGACGCGGTATCTTGCCAATGAAATGGGCAATGGTGTAGCGAGGGATGCAAATCCACACAGCATGCAATTGGACTTGTAACTAAACATGGTTTGCTGAAATTGAGAGTTCCCTTAATCGACGACCCATGATGTCTCAGATATGCTCAATAGCCGACAAATCCGGAGAATATGCTGTCCAAGGCAGGATATCCAAACCTTGAAGATTATTCATAGTTACCCGTACAGTATGCGGCCTGGCATTTGCTGAAGAAGCAGTCCCGGCCTAGTTGATAGATTTGGCTGTACAACAGGTCTCACAATATCAGAAATGTATCGTTGTACCGTGATACTGCCAGAAACGTGGACCAAATGTGTTCGTCTAACAAATGTTGTACCACATCAAACCATGGTACCATTTAAGGGGGCTGTGTGGCGACTGATAGAAAAAGCTTCTTGGTGGCTTTGTTGAAAGCGCCGCCATACGCGAGTACGGTCGTCTTTCATGCTAAAACAGGATCGTGATTCATCCGTGAACAGAATTTTCGTCATTGTGTCGACCAATTGCATCTCATTTGACACCGTAGGAGGAGACGTAAAAGATGAAGACGTTGAAAGGATAGGTGTCGGAAAGGTTATCTACCTCGGAGTACTGCGTCACGCAAACGGTTTCGAATTGTTTGCGTCGAAACCATGTTACCTGTTGTATTGGATAAATGTGGTTGTGACACGGTTGCTGTGGTAAACGGCTCCCGCTCAAATTTCTCAGAAACATACGATCTTCACGTGGTGCGGTACACCTGGAAGCTCCACTAACTGATCTTCTTGTCGTATCGTTGTCTCTCACGAATCGTAACACACACCGTTGAACGGTGTTCATATCACCACCCAATATTTCAGCGATCCTTCGAAGGCTTAATCCACCCTCACGTAAAACAATGATTTGTTGTCGTTCAGTTGACGACAACTGAACGTAAGTGGTAGGTACATCGACGTTCCCTTGGCATACTGTGATGATGTTCGCAACCAGAAACCAATGACGCTACAATTTAGCTGTGATATCGCTCCTCCTTGACCTGACTCTTTGTGCTGCTCGGCAAGGTGTTACGTCACTATGCGTAACTACACTGTAATCATTTGCATATCCCACCTTGCTGTTTCATTGCCTGATTTTCATAAAGCTACACCTATATATATATATATAAATATATATATATATATATATATATATATATATATATATATATATATATATATATATATATATATATATATATATATATATAGTAATAGTATGAAATTCCAACGATAGAATAGAAAGAAGTTGCAACTCAAAAAACCCTAACTTTAAAGTATGGTATATATATATATATATATATATATATGTGTGTGTGTGTGTGTGTGTGTGTGTGTGTGTGTGTGTGTATATCATTGAGCAGCAAAATTTTTGAGTAATGAGACAAAAGATAGCACTTTCATTAAAAGGAGTAAAAAATTGCATTTACACAAAAAATTATAACGAACATTTTTCTTAATTTACCTTTTTTATGTACAAAAAATTGTTAATCAGTGAACCTCCATAAAAAAATTCAATTATCTGACATTTAATGAACACCTCAGGGAATATACTTTGCCCGATTTATTTCTTTTCGCCATTTAACATTTTAAGAATTATGAGGAGGTTAGGAGTTTTTCAATGCTGTATCGAGTTTAGTATTTTTTAAAATGAAAACAGACAGTTTAACCAAAAAAAGAATAAAACTGCAAAAAGGCTCATTCTATTCAAAGCGTACTCAATCATCAATCGTACAAAGTGACACATTGAAAATTTTGCGTTTAAAATCATTTGCTCAAGCCCTTTAAACTTATGACTTTCCTTATATGCATAATGTATAAGGAAGGTATTGTGACGGGGTCGTAAATTAGAATTCGAGTTTTCGACAGGAGAGCACGCTTCAGTCATCCCTGATCACGAATCAAACATTTTTGAGGTCATGTCTGTGTGTGTGTATGTATGTGTGTGAAAGTGTGTGTGTGTGTTTGTCAGTGAGTCTGTGGAGCCGACTGTGATAGAGCTATCCCATATTTTTATACGTAACCCTGAAAAAAAAGGGCAATGTAATGCATTTGAAATGTATACAATGATGGTTTGTATTATGTATATAGCTATGCCTCTGCACAGACGAAATTGGGATTTTTTGGCGCCGTTGCGTTATATGCGCACTGACATAGATTGTAAATATTCAGAAAATTAATTGCAGCAAAATGTCAAAGTTGAGCTACAAATCTCTGAAAATTTATAGCCCTGTCAGGTGTGGCTCGCGTCGGGGTCCGGCTCTTGGACCACACGGTTTGTAGATAACCCTCTGGTTCTTGTGTTTTAGTGAAGCGCATAAAAAATGAGCGTCGCTTCGAAAACCAATGGTGTGAAGCATTTTTGGACCGCCGTTTTTATTGTGCTTGGGAAACAGCGAATGGGAATTTGGGGACTTCCTCCCTATTTTTTGTCGTTCTTCTCATCTTAAAAATTCTGGAAGTTTTTAGAAAAATGTAAAAAGTTCAGACGCAATCTGATTTTCATGGAGAAAGGTCTCCTGGGTTCCTTTGAGCACTTGTCTCAGGAACGCATCCGTGCAACGAAGTTAGGCGGCACTAGACGACACTTGTTGGACGGCAGTGCATGCAAGTTTCACTGAACCGGCGCATTTTACCTAACCAGGGGTAACAGACTCTAGGGTAGCGCATATATTCCAGAAACAGCTTTCTTTTTGCTGCAGCTGAGGCAGTGCTTAGTCACAGCTATTTAGAACGGTTTCGACTATTCAGCCTAATCTTTCACTACGAAGGTACGTGGACGGAGTCTTGTAGGGACATCTATCCCTGGCTCCTAAGCAGCAGACGAACGTCAACTGGATGTCATCGAATAGATGCAGTGAGGTCCGTGGCAGATAATCTCTACGGAAACGTAATTGCTCCTGACATGTGGTAGCGCCTGTACGCAAGCTTTTATAAGCCGCTGGGTGTAAGCCTACGTTCGGAGGTGGAGAATTCCCTGTCTAGGCCTTAGCCGGTCTGATCCTGCTGACAATAGCCCATCTCCGGATTAATCCGTGTCTGCACTTTAGTCACCTGCTTATCCTCAATCGAGCTGCTCAGACTGACAGTGATTTTTCATGAACCGGTCAATAATGAACTAAACTTCAACTAATCTTGCCACCCATTTCAATGTGCAAAGGGATAGCACCAGCGCTCATTGAGAGTCATTCTTATGTAATGAAGGTATGAAAATTATATTTGATTTTAAATGTTTTATATGTAATGCCTAACAATATGTTGATGTGATCTACAGTGTTAAGGGTAACTTTACGCTTCATGGGATACTTGCCCAAATGAAATTTATATTTTCTTTTCCTTAAAAAGTAATTAAATACAAGTTTTGGATAATTAAAAAAACATACAAATTAATGCAAAATTAACTGTGCACCCCGAGGTCAAGTTTAGGTAATTGGGAAGTGATTGTAATGGTGTATATTTGTAATTAGTGTTTTAATTGAGATTTCATGTCTTATGTAAATAAATTGTTAAGTGGCCACAAAAGGGAAGTGATTCTTTAATTAGGGCACACCATGTACTAGGTCCAATCGGACTCCACTATACATAACGCGGTTGAGCTGGATGAAACTATTGGTGAGTAACATTACTGTATTTATGTGTTCTATTTTTTGTATTTATGTGTAAAATTCACCTCACCACATAGCCCACCGCAAAGCGTGGGCTACAACGACATCTCACGAACAAATATAGCGATTTGAATGAAAATTGGTACAAAAATCACAATCTGTGAATACTGGAAGGCTACTGTTTTTAAACGTAATCGAATGTTCAGAACCCCCCCCTAAATTTTCGAGTGAAATTTTGAAAAAAACATCAAAAAATCAAAACCTTTAATAAGGTTACGCAAATAGCCATTACTTATGTCATTTTTCCTTAGAAAACGATTGACATAAATTTTAGAACGCTAGCATGAACCGTTCTCGAGATATTGTAAATTTTTTATATAAATTTATCAAAAAATCCCATAAATTAAAAAAAATATATTAACTGTTGAGAAATATGTTCACTTTTCATATGTAATATCATGCGATAAATTTGGTGACATCATCCTCGTGGATTTAGCTCATTCCATTCATGAGAAAAGATACTTTGAGTAATACTTTTGTATTTGAACGCCACTAGATATTTTTCTACTATAAGAATAACTTATTTCTCCGTCCATAAGGTTTGGCGAGATTTTGGCGACGAATTTGGCGAAATGTCGCCAAATTGGCGATTTTTTAATGTTGCCAAATTAACGAAAATCTCGCCAAATGGATAAAAATCACACTAAATCAATGAAAATAATGACCAATTGACGAAAATTCAATATCTTGGAAAGAATATAAATATCTACTATAAGAAAAATCTATTTTGTTATTGTAAAAGTAGTAAATTCATGGCATTATATAAGGAAAGTCATGTGTTGCCCACATCAGATTTTTTTTTAACTTAAAGACATGCACTGGACTGGTTTTAATTAATTCATCTCCTTCTCTCCTATCACTTTTATTTAAACAAATATGGTACAGACTGTTACTGAACATAGTGTTTTTACGAACCAATCCATTTATCGCATCGAAATATAATAGACGCAATGTTTCATGTTTTCGCAGTTAAAACGTGTAATGGTGGAAGTATTACCGTTGAGCTTGCACGGGATAATTCCTCATTGTTAGCAGAGACTCACCGTACAAACTAATTCCACCTGGTAGTTGTATACTGACTCCGTCTCGGGAGTCTAAATTACCTCTGGGAAGTATATACTTTAACAGAAGCTTTATACTCATCCAACAAACAACTCAATGTAAATACTGAAACAGACTAAATCAAAGAACTACAATACATATCTGGAAAAATGAAGCAGCCATTCATGATAGGTCGGACGACCGTACTAAGCCGACATCCAAAAGGTCAGTTTATTTAGCAAGAGATTCCAGCTGATAAATCAGCCCTCTTATACTGCTATCAGCGCCTGTGCAGAACTCCATTCCAGCATTCGTTCAAGCAGGCGCCGCCACAAACGTTTTTATCTGACGAGAACTGAAATTTGCATCGTCTAATGGAAAATTTCTATTCTGATCTCAATGAAATATATATTTTTGCTGAAAAGTTTTTATGTAAAATGTGTAATTGGATGACTTCAAAGGATTGCTGAATTGAAAATTCTTCTAACTATTCATTCTTGGTTTTAAAGAAGTCTAAATGAGTGAACAATGAAACTATGGACCGGTTCTTTTACGAATGAATTAGAACTACTCCCATTTTTGTCCCACTAATGATAATTGGACTGAGTAGGGAACTATAAGTGTAGTTCACTTGTTCTACTACGTTTATGTTCTGACAGGTAGAGCTTGTCAGGTTTATCACTATAGTCAGCTATAACCTAATAAATAGATCTTGACTTGTAGATCCTTAAAGGGAACCATATAGGAATCCTTATAGGAATAATTTGGCAAATATATCCTGACTAGTGGATCCTTCTAGTAAAATATAATCCGATGAGTAAATATCGACCATTAAATCCATATCGACCATTAAATCCCTATACCCGACAAGTAGATCCTTTTAGTTGTATATAATCCCATGATTAGACATCGACCAGTAAATCCCTATAGTGAACTATAACCCGACAAGTAGATCCCTTCAGAGAAATATAATCCGATGAGTAGACATCGACCAGTAAATCGCTATACTGAACTATAACCCAACAAGTAAATCTCCTATTAGTTAACCATATCGAAGTATGAAAGAAGCTCACAACCTATATTGCTTTAAATCAAGTACAACCTGCCGTAGAATTAATTAAGATATTTGGTGACAATACCTCCAGTCTGAATGACGTCAATGCTTACGACACGTGACCCCAGAGATCAGAAAACCATAAATTTAGGGGCGTCAAGATAGAGGGGGCCGAGCGAACTCTTATGAAAATGCATAGTAAAGACATTGGACGGAAAGGCAAGCCAATGGAGAAAGTGCTTGTTGCGTCACCCTGAATGCTGCAAATTAGAGAAAAGGGGGAGTCACAGTCCCGAGGCAAAAGAGCCACATCCTAAGACAGAACGAAAATATAAAAAAAATAACTTGCATACGATGATTTGACTTTGTAAGAAACAGTTGTATACAAAGAAAATTTCATATAAGAAAAATACATATAACTTGAAATACGATGACTTGATGGAGAAACAGACGTATAGCACGACGCTTAAAATATAGCGAGATAGCTAGAAGATGACTTACGTATGACTTGGCGAATACAGATATGACTACGAGAACTTTATAAGTACGAGTGTTCGAGCCAGCAGTACAATATGATCGGCGAAGTACCTGCGCCAAGCCAAGACAGCCTGGAAGGTACGTGTTCCTCAAATTGGATACCAGGCCCTAATCCATTTTAAGTATTTTTATTAATGGTCTTACATTATCTCCCGCAGCCAAAATAATATAAATAATTGTGTAAGGAATTTAATAAGTATTTTATGTTGTTAATAAATGTTTTATTGTTAAAGTTAAAATGGTGTGATCTATTTAGTATTATAATAATTAATTATTCTTTTACAGGACTCGCGCGAAAGATAGTAATTGGAGCGTTATTAGCGGGCACACAAAACGCAATGTAATACAATAATAATTGAGCCCACTATGTAAGAGTTTACGGCCATGTTAAAAGATATAGATATTATGTTGATGATGATTAAGCTAAAATAATAATTTTAAGTTATCTTTTTTTTCGCGCATCACAGTTACAAACACGGTTTCGTGGATTTTTTCATCACCTTTTCACCGTTAAAGAAGTACATTCATTGCATTGTATAAGGAAAATTATGTGCTGCCCACATCAAATTTTTTTAATGTGGCATCCTAGATTGCGTGTTCATGCAGAGAAATGTTTCATTTTCTGACATCATAGAGCGAATCTTTTATAAGTAGTTTGAATGGTAAATGAATGTGCATACTTTTGATGAGTTGTGAAAAGTCGTTTGCTTGATACCTAATATTTTACTTTTCCACAGGGGACGTAATATCTGTAGAGTTAAACGATTTCCAGGAAATTGGGTATTTATATTGTAATAAATAACAATAATACATTTATCAGTAATATTTTCTCATATGACACGTATAAGATGTGTTGTTTTCTATCTGTAGTGGAATTTTATATTCTCTAGAAAAATGGATTTGGGATTGATTACAATAGTTTTTTAATATACTTATGAGGAAAACTTTCAGATACAACTACTCGCTATTGTATCCCATTCTCTTTTATGAAATACTATAAGGCATATTTTCTCATGCCAATAGAATAAAAGACTGTATATACAGATTCGATGCATTTCCTTTCATTAACGGAAAGTAATCTTTCTTTGAACCATAAACCTCCCTTCAGTAGTCACGTTCTTTCGTACGTAGATTCCGGTGTACCTTTATTGCATTACTCAAGATTGTAGGGTAATCTTTCGAAGATGCCAGGGATTCAATAAAGCAAAATATAAGTAGGTATTATGCATTATGTTTGTATATCGTCCATCAATAAGGAAAATTATTACGTGTTCATATAGCAATATTAGTTGTTCGAAATATAATTTTGCTAACATTTAAGGGTCTTTATATTGTTAGACGCTGTTTTAAAGAATATGTATTAATTGAACTCAATATGTGTGTTCTAGGTTTTACGTCCATTCCTGAATCATCCACTGAAATTTAATGTTTGATCCTATAAATATTAAAGCATTTTAGTGTTGTATCCTATAAATCATCTTGACTTAAATTCTAAAATATTATGTTATAAAAATATCTATTATTTCAGAAATATAAATTGTTTAACTAGTACCGGATCATTAAACAAAAAGTCAATTCATAATAATTATATAGCAATATGAGACATTTTTATGAGACATGGGACATTCATTTATTTTAAAGAGAGACCCTTTTCTTTTTTTGCTTTGCAAACAATTTTGTACCGTTAAATGTTTGTTTAATCTGTTTTGTTACCGACTAGCAATATACCCGTTCTTTGTACGGAGTATACACTATATAAAAGCTTAATATTCATTGCCTACTGATTCAGTGTCCTGTTTCGATGTTTCTAATTCCATTGTAAATAGGCTTGTGCCTATGCGCAGGGTTGAGAGTGGGACAAACTGCTGGACATCTATCATACCGACTAGTTCTTCTGAGCCTCTTCTAAACAATATGCCTGGAAACTTGTTCTTGAGACTCCAAAGGGTTGTTTTGCAGATATCGTCCCGTGACATTGTGCACTTAATGCCAGGCATTGGTCATGTCAAGAGATAAGTATTGTACGATCTCGTACAGTTTATCGTTTCCAGTATTTTGGAACTTTCTCCACAGACTGGAGATTAAACATTTGCGACATTCAGTACTCTGAAAGCTTATGTCGGTGAATGTCCTGATTCCATCTCTACGATGATTTTATCCTTTATAAAGAAGGTCAATTTAGTGGGTTTGTGCGTTTCCTGCTCTGCCATGACAACTACATTTGTCCTGGGGGTTTCAAGAAACTAGAATAAAATACGCACTCTACGGTCAGCTGTAATTATGGAGTTGCAATATGAGCATCATGTTTACGCATAAACTGCCAACTGATGAAACTTGCGTGATCCCAGAGATTGGTTTTGATAAATTTATGTTGTTCAATTTGAATTAATCTTTCACTTTGTACGTTTCACGAATTATGCTTAAGTTTTAACACCAATGTAAGTTGAGTATCATTTAATCCGAAACTTAGACTAAAATTTCTAAAAACTTCGAACTGCACTGGCAAGAAATACATTTTAAAGAAGATTCAGAAGAATTCTACCTGACCTCTTAAAAAATATTGCTTTATGCGTCGTAAGTAATCAGTAATATGGAAAACTTCGACATTAAACCATTATATGATTTTCTGGAAATCTAGTGCTTCACCACTACTGTTGTGTTTAAGAATTGGCCTGATTTATTTATGAACATGGGTTTTGAAATGAATTCAATTGAATTGAATTGAATTGTTTTTGCTTGCAATTTATGTACTTATTCGTAATATACGTTAATTTTGTTGTCGATTTTTCCGATTTACCCTATGCAAATTTGTATTCACGATATCTGGTTATATGAATCTCATGTCTGTCAATTCCTTATTATTGCCATTGATGATAGACACTATATGTTGTCGGAAAGCGCTATGACATTTTGAAAAACTTTTTCTGTTCATCAATATGGTGTATTATATAAAGACAGTTTACGATACTTATAATAGTCTTTGCTGAAAATATTCAAATATTTTAGACATCTGTTTACAATACTTAAGAATTAAAGATACCTTTAACATAAATAAGATGTCATCAATTATTTATTTAATAATTGATGGCGAGATTTTTATCATAGTTTTGAATCATTACAGTCATGGTAAAAGGGACGATAAAGATGACTTCACAGTAAAAAAAAATAAGGACAAGATCAAAACGCTTAATGAACTCAATAAAGACTGTTGCAGAATGTATTTATACAAGAAAAAAGGAAAATAATGTTAAAATATAAAGTAAAGATAACCCTATAACACAAACCCTTGTTAGTGAGGCAAATAACTCTGGGAGAAACAATTGAATTTCCCTCTAGAACACCGTCTCTGTGTTCTTGGTGTTACAATATTCTGATTCCTCAACAGCTTCTGGTGTTACTTTAGATTACGGTACATAAAGAGGATTTTTTCGCCTGAACTATTATATTTTCGAAATACCACAATTTTCAAAATTCGAAAAAATCGGAAATTCGAAAAATTTCCGCGAGTGTTCTGCGTTATTATTATTCTGCACTAACGTAGATATCCTCAGAATAAAAATAAAATTTCTTATCAGAATTTAAAACTATTTACTTGGTTATACTAATTAAATGATATTCCTGGCACAGTATACTAATTTAATTTAAAACTGTTTACTTGGTTATATTAATTAAATAATATTCCTGGCACAATATACTAATTTAATTTACCGGAATACTGGAGTGGATAGAACTCATTTTCTCCCTGCTGAATTAAAGCATGATTTTGAATGAGTCTTTAAAACCCAAAATTTGTTTATCGCCTAGGTGTTTAATACCGAATTGATTTTCGTATAAGTTAAATAATATATAACGTTTTAAGTAAGACTTAATATAAGTCGGTGCATTTGGGCATGCCATAAAGGATGTTAAGCAACCAGGTACAGAAGCGATTCTTACAAGGTTAAATAGATAAAACATTTAGATTTTAGTAGCACTAATAATATACATATGGTTTGGAGTTTAGATATAGAATGTAATAAGGAATACACTACTATTGCAGGTAACAGTATCCATGGACCGGTTTCGGGCTTATCGGTTTGGGTCAACAGTGAACTGTAATGGTGTTAAAAAACTTGCTACTTGCTAAAATTTTGCAAACTTCGGTAATAACTGCCAATTGCAGTCCTTCCACATAACGGTATAGAATTCGTTCATGATTTATTTCTGTGTACACGAAGCTGCAAAGGCCCAAATTATTCCATGCTGATGAGCGTATAAGTGCGTTACCGGTCTATGGATACCGGTCCATCTGCAGTGAGAGTTTCTTCCTTATTTTGGGTAACACCCCTTTCTGGCGAGTTCTTGTGATTTTGAACTTGGTCTTAAGAGGTTTTCTGGAAATATTTAAAAATCTATTTCATTTCCGAATTTTTGAAAGTTTTCCTGCAACGCCTTGGATTAAAAGCTCCATTTTATATGAAAAAATTGGTTTTAGGCTTATTATTGGCTTATTGGCTTCAGAATAAGGGGTAAAAATACACAAACGTGAATTTTCTCGCGTCAAAGGTAAGATTGAAAGAAAAATGACAATGCTTTTTTTCATTTTATAATTATTTATTTTCATTTTATAAAAAATAATATTTTGAAGTACAACCTGGTATAAGATAAAATTATGTCGTTTTGAAAAATTAGTGTTAATTTTAAAATACCAGATATTTCTGAAAGTAATGATCTGTTAAAAATAGCTTGATTTGCGAGGTTTAACGTAAGAATACTTTTATGCAGATAATTATCTTCATTGAAAGATTTATAATTACATTATGCTTTTTCTCGTCTTTTAAAGTTACTTTAGGCCAGACGTATTTGAAACGTATTTCGCCTTTATTGGCAGTTATATCTTTCACTGCAATGTTAATTCTTTATAAATTTTTTTAAATTTTATGATATCATTATTTTAAATAATTATGTAGAACGTAAAAACATAAATTTTCTAAATAGTCAGTTAATTCTAATGTAACAGTTCAGTGTTTTCTGTAGAATAAAAACATTTACCGCTTTGAAGCTCATTTATGATAAATATTGTCGACGCATTTTCGGGTATAAATGTATATACGTCCATGCACAATTATGTGAAGGATATAATGCACAGATAACTGGCAACCTAAAAGAAAGGTGAAGAATAAGTTTTTGTATTGGGCTGTGGATTTTCTGTTTATTTTCAGATTCTTAATAAATGGTTTATCTTCAAGTTAGTGTTTAACTGGTTGAGAATTGCTATATCTGAGCAAAGAACTCATATGTTCCTTTTAGATATATACATTAATTAGTATTTAAAAAAAAACAATTCTATTACAAAATCATTGATTAACGGCACATTCCAAATAAAGCACTTTAAGGTTTTCTGCATGTTGTACTGAAAAGGAAATAATAAATAACATTGTGAATAACATTTTATATTTATTTTTAACAGGAATTTAGAAATGAAATAACTTTTAGAGTCACCATTTATATAGAGAATTACATAGAACGGCAAACATAATATTTCTATAATTCATTCTGTATGCGATTGTGAAAAATCAAATTTTCTCTTCAATATATGTCTTTGAAATGACATTTTATTCCCGTAGAGATATTTCCTTTCTCTTACGCTACGGTATCGGCATGAGATTCCGAAAGTATATGTTTGAGTTGGAAATGACACTGAAAAGTACTTTCGAATCCAATTTGAATCAAAAAGGATTTATTATATTCTACAGTGATACTGAAATATCATGCTTTTAGTTTTTGTTTCGAAGGATTCGGATAGTGCGCTTCAAATTGCATTTCATATGTTTCAAAACTAAAATCATATGAGTTTGGTATAATAGAAATTCGACAAATAATCTGTCTCATAATTCACAGTCAGAATAGGCTACGACTGTTTCATAGACAAATATTTATTGAATTCCAACTAAGTGGGATATTAAACAAGTGAATAGCATGTCAATATATTAAAATGTCTAAAGTGAATTTTGGATGGTGTTCACTAAGCACCTTCACTTCCTTTATTCCACTTCTGATTCATAAATTTTTCGATTCAAAACATTAATTTCTGAGGATTGACTATATATTAAGCTTGAATTATAGGTAGCTGATATGGATCAAATTATAGAGATGACAGTGGGATACATTAAGGACTTTAACTTGTAATTTTTCTACTCCTGTTTCAAAAATTATTCTTGAAATATATATATTTGTTTAAGAATCAGCTAATGATGGAGTTGATGACTGACAGTTGATGACTGACATGGATATATAATCAAATTCTGGTGGGGATTGCGGGGTTCACTATTGGTTTCCACTTACGATATTGGAGGTAATACTTATGGTTTCTGAAAATTCGTATAAGTATTCAAATCCATAGAATGTTAAACATTCACGTACCCGTATTACCACCATTGTTATGGGAATTATTATATTTGTCTATTACAGAATTCAATGGAACGCTTATATTTTGAAGAACTCGAGTTCTTGACCGCGATTTACAAACAATTTTATAGTCCAAGTTTGTTCTTTATGGTTCTAGTTAAATATATATGCAGAATTTAATATCGAAACGTTTATTGAATATAAAATATCGTATCCACAATGTAGACAGACATCTTTCCGGAAGTGTTCGAAACCGTACAGGTCATAAAGTGAATCCTTCCGTTAAAATTTCAAATTCAAAAATTTTCGGATAAATAATCGGAAAAATATCGTCAGCATAAAACTATTTCCTTGAAGTTCGTTCTCTATGGAAGTGCGATAACTCATCATCCTAGAAACTCGAAGCATGGACAAAATTTTATTTGGTACTATATTACATCTATCCACAAAATTTTACGACATTCGGTACAGCCATTCTTTCGTGATGAAGAGACAAACACACACACATACAAACATATTTTCCATTTTATTTACATAGCAAAGCAATTACATAGCAATTTAATTTGCATAGCAAAGGTAAGCTATAGCATAGATCTCAATAAAATTATTAGCATCTGGACAATTTTTGACAAGAAAAAACTTAAAATCAAATGACTGGAGATTTGTCAATCGTTGATTTTAAGTTATTTCTTGTGGTTGAACTATACGTACTAATAAATTAGCACTTATTTCTGTACAAAATGCATACGATCGTGTATATAATTTCCATCACTGACTAACCGTCATTTCACTACATTAGATATTTTATCGGCACACATTGAAAATAGAGAGGGTTGATTAGAATAAAAAGCAGGTACTGGAGTCTTATGGTAAATAAAGATTAAAAATATGTTTCAAGGTGAGAAGCTATACATTTTAATTTGCTAGTAAGAACCAATAAAGCTAGTGAGAACCGTTAAAGATACACTGATGATGTGCATTAATATGCGGTACCATATGCAATACATTGAATTCAATATACAGCATATGGTACCACATATTAATGCACATCATCAGTGTATCGCACATTAATGCACTGGTTTTCATTTTATAGTGACTGATCATCCTCGAATACGAATTTTCTTATTAAACATAAATATTCAACTCACAAAAGTACTTGTATACTCAAAAAAAAATAATAATACGTAAAAATATATAGAAACTCTCCATATAACTGTTTAATTCAAGACTGTGATTTTCTTATTTAAGACTGAACATCTAGTAACCAAAATAATTCATGCAATTAAAAGACAAAAAATTTACAGAAATGCTTCCAATATTTCCGACCAACTTTGCCTCAACATTACAAAGCCTTCAAATAATTTAATTTATTGATCCATATAGAGAAAAAGCTTTTAATCCATTAAGGAAGAATATATTTGGATAATAAACCGTTTTAATTCACTTCTTAAATCCTTGGAAGAAAGAAATTATAGATTCACGGGAAATATGCTGAACTGGATGAATTCAGAAGTTTTCCCTTTCATATAAACTTTAAAAAGACAAATGTGCCGAGCTATCTTCTTTTAATGGATATTTTTTCCATTTGACTGCTTTGGAGTTTGATTTTTATGATCAAGACTGGATCATAAACATGCAGGCAGATGTATTGATCCGAGTTTAGAAATAAGATGTGTATTAATGAAGCAACTGTTTAAACATTTCTGAAGCCAGTTAATTATTCAATAATGAATCTGTTTAGCCGTCATAGGCGTGAGCCATTGTCCCCTTAGAATACGTAGCTTCGGGGCACCAAAGGAGATGGATTACATTGCACCCTTACATAATCTAATTTTTTACCTAACCCAGAGGGGTGGCAACCGCAGGGACTTACCTTCTGTTTTTTACACCATTACGTCTTGGATGAGCATTTGGATTTATTTATCATGCTCATACTTTGCATGGGCACGGGAAATGTTTCGGCCGCGGTTGAGTACCAAACACGGTTCTTCCGTGTGCAATCCACTTGCATAATCACTGGGCTATCACAACCCTTTTGATTAAAAACATAAAATATTACAAATCTAACGTTTCAAATGCAAAATTATATTCCAAAATCTGGTCAAATTCCAATAAGGACAACCAGGCGGCATTTGTTCCCGTTTGAAAATTTGACGACATATAGTAATCCATAAAATTTTCGTTTTGTAACCAACCCCATTGTACAATTTTTAAATTTCCAAATTATCACGGAATATCCCAGGACTGTTCCCCATAACCCGTCACTTTGTTTGATCGCTACTGTACATGTGCGGACGTGTGTTCCTTAAATTTGGAATTTAGAAGACGCAAGCACCAGCACCACTTACAAACCCGTGATCAAAAAATTTTCAAATAACCACAAAGGTTCACCCCACTCCCTGTCCGGAGAAGTAAATATCCAAGATCATCTGCCCGAAACCACAGAAGAACCAACCATTTAAAACAACATTTAAAACCAAAACCCTTACCTTTAAGGAACTTCTTCTTCAGCCACAAATATTATATAAAAAAATCACAGAATAAACACACAGAATTTTAAAGTTAAAATAATGTAATTTATTAAAGTTATAAAAGGAGTATTAAAAACACAAAAGCTGAATCAGAATTACGTATGGCATCATAATTAGTTAAACAACATGGACGAGCACTTGAAAACACGTTATTAAATTAATTATAAAATTAAGAATAATCCATATTTTAGAATAATGAAATCATTTAGATATTTCAATAAATTTTGTAAATCAACATATATTTATAAATTCATAAATCAATATTTGGTGTTGTCGTACATCTATCTCTTCGATCATGCGATGATAGCCAATGAAATTATAACAAGGCTCGCAGTGTTCGTCCAAGAGTTTTCCAACATTTAGTAAATATTCAGCGATGGAAAAGGGCTTGCCTCAAGCCACAAAGAAATAAGGACATCAGCGGACAACCCAAACGGGGATATTTTCCGTTTTCCATGAATAAAGGTCGACACACTCGTGTTACAAGGCTGCGCCAAATATGGTACGGCCTGGGCACTCAGCGTCATCTCAGCGCTCCGACAGACATGGAATAGAAAGGAATTGGATCCGGCATGGGCCTCGGATCATCCTCACAAGAGTAACGATTCAAGTCCTCGATGCGGTGGGCCTCGGATCATCCAGGATGTCTCCGGTAACAAGTCTCAATCGACAGTAGTATATATATGTACGTATGAGCACACATGTACTATATACACTAAAATCTATATTTTATAGCTTATTTTTATCTTTTTTATATATAAAAAAAGGTATCGATCCATATTAATATTAAAAACATGATTTTATATCTAAATAAGGCCTTTTTTACATTTAGACCAAATTTTAACTTTTTTTTTAGATAAATGCGTGAAAATGATCAAAAGAGCCCCATATATAGGACGGCGAAAAGGATTAAATAAATGCGCTTCTAAATGAATCCTCTAAAAAGATACTATAAATTTGAAGATATTAAAAAATATAATGCCATTTTAAATGGCGTCAAAAAAAAATCCTTCCCCCTTATATATATATAAAAAAAAAGGTCCATTATAATATTAAAAACATGATTTTATATCTAAATAAGGCCTTTTTTTTTTAGATAAATGCGTGAAATCAAAGATAGGCCGCTCCATTTTGGGGCTCCCTCATACATAGGTAAATTACGGTGAAAGGATTAAATAAATGCGCTTCTAAATGAATCCTCTAAGCTTTAAAATAAATGGGGGGACCATAAGTCCCCCCATAAAAAAAATAACAAAATGGCTCATCTGACCCTAAGGTGATCTGGAACTCTGATTCCACAGCTGTTTTAGAATTCTAGAACCAGAGTTCCAGATCACCCTTCGGGTCAGGCGCCAAGGACAATACAAACATATATAAACATACAGGACATAGAATCCACAAGATTCAACCCACCACTTATTATTTTTCGATGATTTGTCACTCTATAGGATCTTCGGCAAGAGTGACTGACGTCATTTTTTGGCATTAAATCATCTACCCGAACTGATTACCAACCCGGGCGAGATTTGAACCGGGGGCCTATAGCATGCTAACCCCGCGCGTTCCGTGTTTGCCAAAGGGTACCCATAAAATGAAGAACTATTCATTAATATAACCTTTACATTTGAAAAACAACTTAAACAATTTGAAAAACAGTCATATTTCAAGCAGAATACTTTTAAAGAGTTTTAGTTTATTTGATTAAAAAATAGTGATGTTTATAAAACGTTATATATTTTTAAAATGAGACATTTTTTAGTGCTGCCATCTAACGGAAAAAATAATGTTTATAATATCCGTTTTTGCTATCACGTAACGAGGAAGTGATAATCGCTTCGTTAGATGTTTTATTATGTGGATGAAAAAACACTGACTGATAAATAATTCGTTCTGATTAAATGTTATATTATGGAGGATGAACGGACGCGTTTTATAGAAAGGAAATTTTATATGAACAGATAAGTATAAAAGACATCTAAAGAAATAGTTTTAAAGAATTGATGTTAAATAATAGTGCTGCCCTCTATATGTGTAATATTAAATCAAGAACTCTGAATTAGTTCATATATAAATGAACTCATATATAAATAATAATGTTCATATAATAATGTTCATATATAAATGAAGATAATAAGACGAAATTAATCTATGATTCGGAAGAAGAAGAATATTTTTATGTTATCGATTACGAAAGTTTAAAACAAAGATATAATAGTAGAGTTTGTTATTTTAATCGATTAAGAAGGAGATATAATATATCTCAAGAAGTTGAGGATATGTTTTTAAAATTTTTAGATTTTATGTATTATGAGAAATCAATTAACTATTACTATTTTATGAAAAAGATTTGTGATATTTTTAATATTGAAAATAATATAAAAGTTCAAAAAGTTAAAAAGAAATATGAAAAAATATGGAATGATTTCTTACAAAGTATTACAAAAAATGTTTCCTAATAAATGGAGCTTACAAAAAAGTATATACACTGTTTGACTATGAAATCAGTAAATGAGTTTTACATATATCATAGAAATGAAAAAATTTATTTCCAAAGTCATTGCAAATGTTGTGATTCCATAATCAAATATAAAAAATTTAAATGTGAATGTGGTATGCAATATACCTATACACATAAAAAGAGATATTTAAAAAGTATTTATCACAGTAAGCATGGAAAAAGTATTGTAAAAAATGTTTCCTAATAAATGGAGCTCAACTTAAAGTCAAAGACTGTTAATGAACTTAGAAAAGTAGTAAAACAATTGAATATTAAACAACCTAAAGGTTGTAAGAAGGTTGATTTAATTAAATTATTAACTAAATATATCAGAAAAACAGGTGAATATAAACCTGTTTTAGTAGATTTATTAAATTTAGATTTGTCAGCATACTTGGAAAAAAAGAAAAAAATATTTATTGATAAACCTAAAAAACGTAAAAAAATTAAAAAGATTTTTGATTCTTTTAATTTAAGATTTGATAAAAATGATTTTAAATCTGTCTTTCCTGAAGAAAATGTATTTACAGTAGAAGAAAATCTTGAAAAATTATTTACAGAAGATAGAAAATGTCGTATATGTGGTAAATATTATGAAGATGAAGAAGAACATATAAAGAAAGACTTAATGATTAAAAGATCAAAACAAAAAAGAAAATGTATTATTTGCGGTATATATTATAAACATTTAGATAATCACATATCAAGTCGAAAACATAAAAAAGCATTAGATGAAGGTAATGTAGAAATTAAGGAATATGAAACTGCTTATAAATCTAGATTAAGATCAAACAGAATTAATAATTTTAATAATATTAAAATCCCTCTAGAATTTTTAGAAGAGAAAAGAAAGGTTGTAATAGAAAAAATAAAGCATATTATGAAAGAATTTAATGGAATAAAGGTAAATTTTAAATTGTTTTGTTTGTATAAATTGAATGAAGAAATTCAAGAATTTACATTCAAAACTGAGAATCAAATTATATTAAAATCTAATGATTTACATACTTTTTATGATTATGTTATTGACAACTTAATAAATGAATCTGATGATTTTATATCAAAAGGATCTGGTTGGAGTCTTGAAGAAATTAAATTTTTGGAATTGAGAATAAATAAGTATCAACCCTTGAGAGGATCAAGTTATATTGATTTACCTGAAAACATTAAATCTAAACAAGCTATAATAAATGTAAAAAATAAAGATAATAAATGTTTTATGTGGTCAATATTATCAGCAATTCATCCTGTAAAAAAAAATCCTCAAAGAGTGTCAAAATATGAACAATATAAAGATGAATTAAATTTTAAAGGTATTGATTTTCCTGTTTCATTAGACAATATTAAGAAATTTGAAAAACTAAATAATATATCTGTAAATGTTTATAGTTATGATAGTTCAATTTATCCACTTAGAATAACTAACAATAAATTAGAAAAACATGTAAACTTGTTTTATATGAAAGATCATTATTGTTGGATTAAAAATGTGAATAGTTTGATCAGATCACAAATTACTAATCATCATATATTTTTATGTGATAGATGTTTAAATTATTTTTATTCTGAGGAAAGATTAAAGATACATGTGGAATACTGTAAAGATGCTGTCACAATTAATATGCCTAAAAAAGATGAAGTTATTCAATTTAAAAATCATGAAAGAAAAATGAGAGTACCATATACTATATATGCTGATTTTGAATCTCTCTTACCTAAAATTGATACATGTGAGCAAGATCAAACTAAATCATATACTGTGAAATATCAAAAACATGTAGCAGATGCATTTTGTTATTATATCAAATATGAAAATGAATACTTTAAACCTCCGGTTGTTTATAGAGGACCTGATACAATCAAAAAGTTTGTATCTATGTTAAAAGAGGATACTCTTAAAATTGAAAAAATTATAGAAGACAAAACTAAAAAATATGAAAGTATCACATCAATGATAGAGTTCGATGAAAATCATTATAAAAGAACTAATATTTGTCATATATGTGAAAATCAACTCTTAAATGATGAAAAAGTAATTGATCATTGTCATATAACTGGAAAATATAGAGGTCCAGCTCATAATGTTTGTAATTTAAATTATCAAATTCCAAAATTTATTCCAGTAAAAATTCATAATTTAACAGGTTATGATTCTCATTTGTTTATAAAAGAACTTGGATTTGATCAATCAAAAATAGATGTTATACCTAATACTGAAGAAAAATATATATCTTTCAGCAAAAAAATAGGAGTTATGAAATTGAGATTTATTGATTCATTTAAATTTATGTCTTGCAGTTTAGATAATTTATCAAAAAACTTGAGACCAGAGAATGAAATAAATAGATATCCTCCAAAAATACGAAAAATGAAATATATTAAATACTTAAAATCTAAATTTAGAGAGACATCATTACATTTTCCTGATGATAAATTAGATCTCATTACAAGAAAAGGTGTATATCCTTATGATTATATGGATTCTAGAGATAAATACAAAGAAACAGAATTACCTTCAAAAGATAAATTTTATAATAAATTGAATGAATGTAATATAACTGATGAAGAATATAAACATGCTCAACGTGTTTGGAAAGAATTTAATATAAAAAATTTAGGTGAATATACAGATTTATATGTCAAAACAGATGTATTAATTTTAACAGATGTATTTGAAAATTTTAGAGATGTTTGTTTAAAAACTTATAAATTAGATCCAGATTGGTATTTTACTGCTCCTGGTTTATCTTGGGATGCTATGTTAAAAATAACAAATGTTAAATTATATTTATTAAATGATTACGATATGATTCTCATGATAGAAAAAGGTTTAAGAGGAGGTGTTTCACAATGTTGTAATAGATATGGAAAAGCTAATAATAAATATATGAAAAATTATGATAATAGTAAAGAATCCAATTATTTAATGTATTTAGATGCTAATAATTTATATGGATGGGCTATGAGTCAATATTTACCATATGGAGAATTTAAATGGTGTAATGATTATGAAAAAAATTACGTTAAACGTGAATTATATAATAATAAAATAAAAGATGAGATTGGATATATATTTGAAATTAGTTTATGATATCCAAAAGAGTTACATGATTATCATTCAGATTTACCATTGTGTCCTGAAAATAGAATTCCCGAAAATTCGAAACAAGGTAAGTTATTAACAACTTTATACGATAAAGAGAAATATGTAGTTCATTATAGAAGTTTAAAACAATATTTGAAAATGGGTTTAAAGGCTGTAAGAGTACATAGAGTATTGCAATTTAAACAATCAAATTGGTTAAAAAATATATAGATTTAAACACTGAAATGAGAAAGAAAGCTGCTAATGATTTTGAGAAAGATTTTTATAAATTAATGAATAATTCCATATTTGGAAAAACTATGGAAGATATAAGAAAACGAATCGATGTAAGATTATGTTGTAATTATGATCAAGTTAAAAAATTAATTGCTAAACCTAATTTCAAATGTAGAACTATTTTTGATGAAAATTTGGTAGCTGTTCACATGAAAAAAACAAAACTATATTTTAATAAACCGATTTATGTTGGAATGAGTATATTAGATTTATCTAAACATTTAATGTATGATTTTCATTATAATGTTATGAAACCGAGATATAAAGATAATATTAAGTTATTATATATGGATACAGGTAGTTTTATATATGATATTAAAACAGATGACTTTTATGAAGATATGAAGTCTATGATTGATTATTTCGATACATCTGATTATCAAGTAAATAATCTGTATAATATGCCTAGATGTAATAAAAAAGTATTAGGTAAAATGAAAGATGAAAATAACGGTGTGATTATGGAAGAATTTGTAGGTTTAAGAAGTAAAATGTATTCAATAAGATTAGAAAAACAGAGTGTTGAAGAATATAATAATAAAAATGAAGACCATAAAAATTTTGAGATTAAGAAGTCTAAAGGTACTAAGACTAGTACCGTTAAAAACAGAATATCATTTGAAGATTATAAAGACTGTTTATTAAATAAAAAAGATCAATATAGAACACAGAATTTAATTAGAAGTAAGAAACATGAATTGTATTCAATTCAAGTGAACAAGATAGCTTTATCAGCAAAAGATGATAAAAGATTTATATTAGAAGATGGTATGAATACTAGAGCTTTAGGACATTATAAAAATGTTTCTATATAAATGGATGAGTGCTTAGGTGATATTCGAGCTTTAAATTTTACAAATTCTGAAGAAATTTACTATATGACTTATCTTTGTAATGAATTGTATGATTTATATATAAAATATGATCATAATAAAAAACTATTATCAGAAAGTTTTCAAAGATTGACTGAATTAATTGAAAAAGAAGAAAATGAAGATATTAAATTGAATGGATTAGGAGTTTTATATGTTATTTCAAAGAATTTATTCTATTGGTCATGAATTTATAAAAAAATGTTTACTAATAATAGGAAGAGTTCAATAGACTGAGAGGTTATCCCAAGACGTTTAAATTAAATGATTTATATCCTGGGGAATATGATCTAATATCATTGAAAAAAATTAAAACAAAATATGGAAATACAGTAATCGCAAAGTTATATGTGGAAGTTATAGAAAAATATTATTATCTAGCAAATAAACACGGTATACTTTCTGATGAATCTATATATGAAATCAATAAAGGAAGATATATATTTAAGTATTCAGGTATGATTAATGATAAATATGAATATGAATTAGAGAAAGCTTAAATTTTATATTCTTAACATCTTTAAAACTATCTATAGATATTATATTATTTTCTTCCGTTTTTTTTTATCACGACAATATATTTGATGTCCAACTATTAAATTCATCTGGATATCCTAGCCATTTTACAAAATACTTATTTCCTTTCTTTTTTATGATTTTTTCAATTTTATATACATCATCTTTTTTATTATATTTTACCATTTCATTTTCATAAAAAGTTCCTTCAATTTCTTTACTGTTTAAATCTTTTAATCGATAAGTAATTGGATCTGTTTTCAATACTTCAGAAACTATAAAAATCTCTTCAGTGAATGTAGAATCATCTACTTTCCTGAATGTTTTCTTAATTGTAGATATTCTAACACTATCTCCTATCATAAATTTAGGTTTTTTCATAATCTTTTTAGTATATGAATTTTTATAAACTTGAGATTCATTTTCTCTAGCCTCAACAGGTGTCATTTTTATAGATCTATGATATGAATTGTTATAATCTTTAAGTAATTTAGGTAATACATCAATATATCTTTTAGTATTGTTAGCATGCATATATTTTATAATTTTTTCTCTTATACTTCTATTAAATCTCTCAGCTATTGCAGATTTTATTTCTTTATTTTTAGTTGTAAACCAATGTATATTATTATCTTTAAATAATTTTTGTGTCTGTTTTCCTGTAAATTCAGTACCTTCATCTGTCAAAATGAATTTTGGTATTCTTTCTTTAAAAACTTGTTTAAAACCTTGTACTACTTCTTCAGATGTTTTTCTTTTTATAGGAAAAGCCCAAGCATATTTATTAAAAGCATCTATAACCGTTAACAAATAATTAGTTCTATCATTATATTTGCTATAATTTTTTATAAATAACAAATCAGCGTCAAATTGATTATTACTGTTTGGAACATAAACTCTTCTTCTTTTAAATTTACGAATGACAGGTTTATATCTAGTATATACATCTTGTTCATGTAAAAATTCTTCAACATTAGGTAACCCTGTTTTTCTTTTCAATTCATTAATTCCACAATAACCTGTTTCTGGATTATAATAGACCTCTTTTAAATTCCTAAAAAAGTATTCTTTTTACTTCCACAAATAGTACAGATACCTTTACCAACAGGTTTATTATTTTTAGAAGTAGTTTTATGATAATTTTTAGATGGGGTTTTATCTTTACACTTGACACAATATATAGAAAGACCTAATCCAAAAGTTTTTTTAACTTTAATAATAGGTTTAATAATTCCTCTAGCTAATCTTTCTTGAAATGTTGGATCTTGTATAGCATTTAAATTATCTATTAATTTTTGATCAGCAACATGTCTCAGTTTTGTATCTTTTGTTTTATTGTAATCAATACCATGTTCTTTACATGCTTTATCAACTCTATTTATTCCAGGATCACCTCTTTTTAATCTTTTTTCTAATTTTGTATTTGGGCCACAATATTGATATCCTGGTAAATGCATTTCTGGAAGATTTACTTTATCTTGTATCCATCCAACAATATCACCACCTTTCTTTTTTTTACAAACCATTTATTTATTTAGAAATTTATATCCATTCAATTGCATTTGTTTTACGTATTTTTCAACTGGATTAAATTTACGAATTAACTTTTTATGAAATCCTTTTCACACATATAAATTTCTTCTTCTGTCATATCCTTAGCCTTAAACGAATTAATGAGTTCTTTATAAAAATTATAACAATGTCTATATTCTTCTTTCCTTTCTGCTATTTTTAATGCGAGATCTATGGCTTCTACTATACCAACTGATAAACTTAAAAATGCAAGAGGTAGAAAGGCTATTGCTGATAAACCCGTTCCACTTAGAATAACCTTACTTAATGATAATGAAATACTTATCTTTTGATACATATTTCTACTCTTTCTGTAAACATATAATCTTTTTTCTAAATATACATCCATTTATAAAGGATTAAATTTTTTCCTGTATCTCATATCAGGATTCACTAAATCTAACATAAAAAAATCATATTTTTCTTGAACACTTTTATTATACATTTGTTTGAATTCTTCAGTACTTAATAAACCATCTATCTCTCTTATAATCTGTTGAATTTCTTTTGGTTGTAGAGTGAAAAATATATCGTAATTACAGTTCCTTCTTATATTGATAGGTGTTAAAAAATATGACTGAGTTAAATAAATAAAGGATGCGTTTTTCTTTCTTCCTCTGATAAATAATTCTTCGATGTTTTTTTTATCTTTCTCAATCACACAATCATCAAAAATAACTAAATTCTTTAATGTAGGATTTAAATCATCTACATTAATAAAATTTTGATCTGAAGAAAATAATACTTTTTTTTTTAATTTATCATATAATTTTAATAATCTTTTCTTATTCTTTATATTCTTACATTTCAAAATATCTTCTCTTTCTATATCTTCAAACAATGTATATTTTTCTTGTAATTTAGAATATTTAGGTTCGTATAAATCTTTTGCACATATATATAATGTATTAAAAAATAATAAATCATAAATCAAATTTAACAGTAAATTTGTTTTACCTGAACCTGAAGATCCTACTATAAGTAATCTAAATGGATGTTTTGGTAACAAAGGATGTTGTTTAGGATCAGGTAATTCTTCTGGTTCTGTGTAATCTTTAATTTTTATCATAATTTACTAGCAGTAAAAATAAAATTTGCTGCAGTAAAAAATTAATATTATATAAATGAACTTAGAAAAAGAACGGAAACACAAGTTTTTAAAGCAAATAAAAGATTCAATTAAAATAGTAAAAATAGAAAAAGAAATAAGAAAGAATAATGAAGATCAACTAAAAGAAAAAATAAGTATTCAAAAAACCTTAGAGGAATTTCATAAACCAGTCACTCAAGAAATTGAAAAATATGAAAAATCGAATAAAGAAGTTGTGAAAAGTATTCAAAATCTTGTAGAAAGTATTACATTTCCATCTATAGAAGAGCCTATTGAAGCTGTGAAAGTATTAGTATCTTATACTTATGATATCGATCAAAATTTAAATTTAAAATATTTAAAAGAGGAAAAATTATACAGACCGTCAGTATTTTTAAATGATCAAGAAAAATTAGAGGAGATGTATGGAAGAGCTAAACAGTTAAAAGAAGGATTATCTAAGAAAAGAGGCAACTTAAAAAGTACAATTTCTAGAGCTAAAAATTTTTCAGAGGAGGAATTAAACCAGAAAAAGAATGATATAAAAGAAATTAAAAATAAAGAAAATATGTTGCAAAATTATATGCATAGATTAAATATGATTCGAAGTAGTAAAGAAATGAAGGTAGGTAAAGGAATAAATGTATTATCAAATTTAACAGAAAAAATATGTAACGGAAGTAAATCAAAGAAATTGTATAATCAAGTAGCTTTATTGTTAGATATGTTATTAAAAAATAAAGAAATGACTTATAATGATGTACAACGATATCATAAACAATTTCTCTGTTAATAAATGATAAAATATAAAGTTTATTTGAGTGAAAGTCAGAAAAATAAACTTAAATCAGCTTTTAAAAATAAAGTAGAAGTAACATTACAAATAGATAAATCTAAAACTCCTAATCATGAGATATATTTAACTAAAATGTCAAATTAATCATATTAATGATAAAAAAAGAATTACAATTAGTAAAACTCAATTAGATAAAAATGGAGGATTTTTACCATTTCTAGCGGCACTTATACCCTCATTAATAACCGCTGCTAAATTAGCAGTTCCAGCATTAGCAACAGGTGCTTTATCAGGATTAGCTAGTTCAGCTATGCAAAAAAAGGGATCTGGGAAAAAAAAAACATGGAAAGGGAATATATCAACAGTGGGAATCAGTGACAAAATGATTATAGAAAATATGAAAAATGAAAAAGGATTTAGAGGTGTGTTTACCTCCGATTTATTACCTAAAACAATAGGAAAATTTGAAAATGGAATCATTAATTTAGATGTATCAACAGGTCCCGGAACTCATTGGGTTTGTTATTATAATGATCCTAAATATAAATATGTGGAATATTTTGATCCGTTTGGTGAATATGACAATATGAAGAAGGACTATATTCCTAAAAATATTAAATCATTTCTTGTTACATCCAATAAAAAAATAGGTTATAATGATAGTTTTTTACAGAAACCTTCATCTGTGAAATGTGGTATATTTTGTATGAAATATATAAGAGAAAGGAATAAAGGTATATCACCTAAAAATGTTCTCAAATCATTTCCTACACAAAAACCTAGTGACTATAATGAAAATTTTGTTATATATAAATGATTATATTAAAATCTGAAGGTCATGAGAGATCAGAGGAATTTACTGTAAATTTTATTACACCTCTTAAAATAAAAAAATTAGCTTTACACTCATTCTCTATGGAAGCTTCCTGGTTTAATATAAGTAAGAATTATAGAAATAACATATTTAGATTGTATACATTAGGCACAGATATAACAATTACTATCTCAAATGGTAATTATACTATAAGAGGATTAAATGAGTATATGATGAAAATATTCGGTGAGGATCCACCTGTCAAATTTGGTATTATTGAAGCAAGACAAAGAATATCTATTAAACTGAAAAATGGTTGGGTAATTGATTTTACTAAAAGTAACTTTCATAAAATTATAGGCTTTTTAAATCCTACATATGGAAGTTATGATGAAGAAACAGAGGTTGAAGGTGAACATATTGCTGATATATCTAATGGAAATGATAATATTTATATGCACTGTGATGTTGTAAAAGGATCTTTAATAAATCAATATAATTCAGAAGTCATATATTCTTTCACTAATAAAAACCCTCCAGGTAGTATAATTTCAAAAGAATTTAATAATTGGATATATTTTCCTGTTAAAGTAGATCCTGTTGAAAGAATAAAAATGAAGATTACTAATCAAAAAGGTGAATTAATAGATTTAAATAAAGGAGATGTAGAATTTAATTTTATTTCTTCTTAAATAAATGAATAGAAGAAAAAGTAAAAAAATACAAGGATTTTTAAAGGTTTTATTGAAACCTAAGAATATATTAAATGTAATATTTTCTATGAAAAAGAAAGGAGGTGGTTTAAAAATTCTTCCTAAATAAATGATTTATGATTTAAGTGATACTCGTTATTATTATAATGATCACATTAAAAGTTATGAATTAAGAGAAATTCATCCAAAAGAACATAGTTCAGATGAGAATGCTACCTATGTTTTTCATATTAATGATACTAAAGCAAAAATTTTATATTCTAGAGGATATCTTGAACTAAAATTAAAAATTACAAAAAATGATAAATCATCCATTGGAAACGAAAATGTGAGTCTGGTAAATGGTGGAGGTTTTATCAAAACTTTAAAAGTACATATAGGAGATACTGAAATTGAATCAAATACACAGTCAAATTTTTCAATCATGAATCATGTTTTAAGATTAATTCATTATACTCCTGATTATGTAACATCACAAGCTCAAAATGAATTTTTTTATCTAGCTACATCTGATTCAGCTGACCGTAATGAGTTCAAATATGATGGTACTTTAGAAGATACTACTAAAATAACTGAGTTTTTTAATAATTTGAAAATGAATAAAGATTATAACGAAGGATTCGTAAAGAGATGGGAACTAACGAAAGATAGCAATGTCATTAAAATATGGACACCTTTAAAAGATATAATCGATTTCTTTAGAGAATATGAAAAGATAATTTCAGGTTTTGAAGTGAAAATAGAAATTCAAAGAAATGAAAATAAAAATATGATATATACTAATATAAGAAACGAAAATTATAAGGTAGTAGTTGAAGGTTTAACCTTACATTTACCTTATATAGAATTAAAAAATTCTGCAGAAAGTTTGTTTCTGGAATCATATCTATCTAATAAAGATATAGAGGTAAATTGGGATCGACATAGATTTAAGATGGTAGGCCCTTATAGAAGCAACAGAAGCAACAGTGGATCTGTGACAGCAACTACAGCGTCAGATGAAGTTTTAATGGTCTATGTTATTCCTCAATATGTTGAAAGAGATAGTAATTATGAAAAAAATAATATAATATTTGATCATATAGATATGGCAGAATGCTGGTTGATGATTAATAATAAACAAGTTCCTCTTATGCGTTATAAAACAAATTTTGCCAATAAAGATTATATTCGAGTGTATGAAGCTCTTTTACATGAAGGACTTTACGATAATAATACAGATACAGGACCTTTGATAAATAAGGAGAATTTTGGTAAACTGTATCCTATTTTTCTTTTTGACTCATCAAATCATGAAAACTATACCGATTTAAATAATTTAGATATTGAATTTAATTGGATAACGAATAGTCAAAAGCAATATAAGTTTTATTTTATTTTTAAAGAAAGAAAGAGATGTTTTATAAATTTAAAAAATAAAACTATAACAATGGTTAAGAGTTTAAAATCTTAAAATTAAATAAATGAGTGCTTATTATCCACCTTATGATAATCAAATGAAAGAAGGACCTATTGGACCTCCTGGTATAGGTTTTAAATTAATGAATGACGGAAATTATGATATGGAAAATAGAATTTTAAAAAATTGTGAAAATCCTATAGATGATTTAGATTTAACCACTAAAAGTTTTGTTTTGAATAAAATAGAGAATAATCATCATGAATTGAGAGATCTTATAAAAACTAAATATGATGAGGGTTTTTTAACCTTTACTGAAGAAACAGGCAAGAGAATAAAAGAATTAGATGAAACAACTTTACATTCTTCAGAAGGAAAAGCTTTTGATGCAAAATTAAAAAGAATAGGAAATGTTGCAGATCCTAAAGATGAAAAAAATGTTGTGAATAAAAGATATTTTGAAAAAAATTCGTTAATATTACAGAATGATAAATTTGATGCAAACAATAAAATAATTACAAATGTTTCTGAACCTGAAAATGATAACGATGCTGTCAATAAAATATATTTAGATAATAGAGATATCTGGATTACCGTAGATGATCTTATTTTTATAGATGAAAAATTTACAAAAGTAAATTTCAATATGATGAGTTCTAAATTACTGAATCCAGAGATGCGATTAACTACAGATATGTATATGAAAATATCTATATATATAGCTATATATGTAGAAAATATATATATATATGATAAAAGTTCACTGATATCTCTAGAAATCAATGGTAAGGAAATTTTAAATGCTAATACAAATACAGTAACATGTTTTGCTTACGGTAAACGTGATGATATCATCACATTATGGATAAAATCTGATGGTAACACTTTAAAACCTTATATGCATATTGAAAAAATTTCTTTCTAATAAATGGATATTGATTGGAATGAATTTTCCAGAAAAAATTTATCAGAAGATGTAATTAGAAATCTTATTAGTCATGTAAATTGGGATTGAGTTTTACAATATTCAACACTGTCTGAATCTTTTATTGAAGAATTTGCTCAACCTGATGATTGGCCTAAAATTTCTAGATATCAAAAATTATCAGAAGATTTTATAGAAAAATGTAAAGATATAGTAGATTGGGTAAACATATCTCAATATCAAACTTTAAGTAACGAATTTATCATAAAATTTTCTGATAATTTAGATTTATATAAAGTATCAATATTTCAAAAGCTTACAGAAGATACCATGAGAGTATTAAAAGATGATTTAAATTGGTTGTATATAACTAGATATCAAACATTTAGTGAAAATTTTATAGAAGAATTTATGCATAAATTAGATTTTTGTTATTTGATTAAATATAAATTTGAGCTATTACCTGATCACTTTTTTAATGTTTATTGGAAAAAAGTACAAGCAATACAGATGAGTGAATTAAATAAAAAGTTTGGTCATCATGAAATAGAACCTTACCAAGAGAAAATTATTGAAGAGATATATGAAGTTAAATCAGTCTTGAGAGAGAGTGTTTATCTTTTGAGACAATTAATTAATGATAAATAAATATTTAATAAAAATGTTTCTATATAAATGGATGTTACATATAATAATGGTATGGAAAAAAAACTATGTCTATCTTAAATATAGAGAATCCTACTGAAGTGAAATCTATTTTTATATTTGATTCTGTAGGAAATAAATTAAAAAATCTTGAAGGAATAGAAAATTTAACGAATTTAAAAGCATTATATTGTGATTCAAATATATTAACATCCCTTGAAGGAATAGAAAATTTAACTAATTTAGAAACATTAAATTGTTGGGGAAATAAATTAAAATCTCTTGAAGGAATAGAAAATTTAACGAATTTAAAAGCATTATATTGTGATTCAAATATATTAACATCCCTTGAAGGAATAGAAAATTTAACTAATTTAGAAACATTAAATTGTAGGGGAAATAAATTAACATCCCTTGAAGGAATAGAAAATTTAACTAATTTAAAAGTATTATATTGTAGGGGAAATAAATTAAAATCTCTTGAAGGTATAAAAAATTTAACTAATTTAAAAGTATTATATTGTGGAGGAAATAAATTAACATCTCTTGAAGGTATAAAAAATTTAACTAATTTAGAAACATTAAATTGTGGAGGAAATAAAATAACATCTCTTGAAGGTATAAAAAATTTAACTAATTTAGAAACATTAAATTGTAGCGAAAATAAATTAAAATCTCTTGAAGGTATAAAAAATTTAACTAATTTAGAAACATTAAATTGTAGCGAAAATAAATTAAAATCTCTTGAAGGTATAAAAAATTTAACTAATTTAAAAAAATTATATTGTGAGGGAAATAAATTAACATCCCTTGAAGGAATAAAAAATTTAACTAATTTGAAAGAATTAAATTGTAGAGGATATATATTAACACCCTTTGATAGAATAGAAAATTGTAGAGGAAATATATTAACACCCTTTGATAGAATAGAAAATTGTAATAAATTAACATCTCTTGAAGGAATAGAAAATTTAACGAATTTAGAAACATTAAATTGTAGCGAAAAAGATATTACATCTCTTGAAGGTATAAAAAATTTAACTAATTTAGAAACATTAAATTGTAGAGAAAATAAATTAAAATCTCTTGAAGGTATAAAAAATTTAACTAATTTAAAAGAATTATATTGTGAGGGAAATAAATTAACATCCCTTGAAGGAATAGAAAATTTAACTAATTTAGAAACATTAAATTGTAGCGAAAATGATATTACATCTCTAAATGAATTAATATTCTTGCCTGGAATATATGAAGTATGCTATGATGCAGATAAAATAAATTTACCACCGATTTTAAGAAGACAATTATTTCATAATAATGTATATAATGACTCTCAAAATGTACATAATACATATATTCAAAAATCTTTGAGAGAAACTATCATAAACATATTAAATACAGAAATTACATATGATTTAGATGAATGCATTAAAGAATTAGGTATAAAAATTAAAAGACACTTACTGGAGGAAGAATTCCATAATATTAAATTTAGAGAGATATTAGTTGTTGTGTTTAATAAAATTTTAAGAAATGAGAATAAAAACGAAATTATAAAAGTGTTAAAATATGAACTAAAAGAGGCTGATGATAAATGTTTTGTTGGGAAAGTAACTAGAATAATTAATGTACTAAATGGATTTGATCCTGATGTTTCTATTACAATATCTGATAATGAACAAAAAAATATTATAGCTGAAAAAATATTTAGAGAGTCAAAGTCTGATGAAGAATACAGAGAAAAACTTAAAAAGGAGATGGAAGAAAGAGTTTTTACAGATTATGAAGAATGGATGGATTTATAAAAAAAAAATGTTTACTAATAAATGGAAGCTAAAATGTTAAATGATTTAGGTCCAGGAGAATATGAACTGATATCATTGAGAAAATATGGAGATTCAGTAATCATAAAGTTAGATGGTGAAGAAAAAGAGTATTACCTTCCAAATGTAAAACCTTCTGATGAATCAATAAATAAAATCAATAAAAGTAGATATATATTTATATATTCTGGTATGATTGGTGGTAAATACAAATATGAATTAGAGAGAGTTATTTATTCTATGATTTTCTAACCTATCATGTTAAATCACTTTATTTTCTGACTTTTTTATTTTGTCTTTAATTATGTTTTAAAAAATCTTTAGATCTAACTTTTATGGGGGGACTTATGGTCCCCCCATTTATTTTAAAGCTTAGAGGATTCATTTAGAAGCGCATTTATTTAATCCTTTCACCGTAATTTACCTATGTATGAGGGAGCCCCAAAATGGAGCGGCCTATCTTTGATTTCACGCATTTATCTAAAAAAAAAAAAAAAAGGCCTTATTTAGATATAAAATCATGTTTTTAATATTATAATGGACCTTTTTTTTTATATATATAAGGGGGAAGGATTTTTTTTTTTGAAGCCATTTAAAATGGCATTATATTTTTTAATATCTTCAAATTTATAGTATCTTTTTAGAGGATTCATTTTGAAGCGCATTTATTTAATCCTTTTCACCGTCCTATATATGGGGCTCTTTTGATCATTTTCACGCATTTATCTAAAAAAAAAGTTAAAATTTGGTCTAAATGTAAAAAAGGCCTTATTCAGATATAAAATCATGTTTTTAATATTAATATGGATCGATACCTTTTTTTTATATATAAAAAAGATAAAAATAAGCTATAAAATATAGTTTTTAGTGTATATAGTACATGTGTGCTCATACGTACATATATATACTACTATCGACGAAAAACATCCATCCGCGAACCTCAAAGAACTGACCGATTAAGGCAAGCTCCCGGGATCTGAGATGAACTAAGAAATACCCCGGGATAAGATCCGTACAGCAGTGTGATGTTCGGCTGAGACAAAAGGAAGTGCGCCCAACAAAATGGCACGGCCAGCTTTTATGCACAAGCCACACGGACCGTCAAGAGAGCTTTCAAAAATCCAATCTCCCTGCCCAAAATATTTTTCACACATCAACACCAGATGCCTCTCAGTCCAGACATAAAAAGGGAATTTCCCGCCGAGACGCGCAAGCTGTCGCGACACAAAACACCACATCTACACATTCTTTCTAGCAGAAACATATACATCGTATTAAACTCAACCTTTAGTTTCTTGTTGCCAAAACGATGACCTTGAATTTAATGGAACAAATAACTTTCCGAGTGTTCGTTTGTTAGAAATAATACTTTAAAAAGGATTCAGATTGCGGTTTAAGAAGTATAAATGTTCTAAAATAAATTACATAAAATGACAAGAGGGGGGTTCAAATCAGAATCAAAATAAGTTAAAAAGCTGTATATAAAATTAGATGATCTGAAATACATTATATGAATTTACACATTTTACACAAATGTAATGCGTGTTCGAATCTCGACATTACACTACTTATAATTTACAAAGCACAACATTCCTAAAGCATAAATGATTGCATAAGAATTATGTATCTCATTGACTCTCTCCATTCCCGTTTCACAAGTGAGTATTGATATAGATAAAGTTGGGATAGTTTTTGCAGTTAATTTCATTTAAAGATATCTGTTTAAAAGAAAATACAGCAGTAAAAATCCGTCTTTTAAGCAAAATGTTGAAGTTGTAATCCACTTATTTTTTATATTGAAAAAGCTGTATTGTAAACACTCTATTAGTTTCACTAGTTTTGCTGAAAAAAATCTGTCACTATATGTTTTACTTTCTTATAAACAATATAACTTAATTGTTTACAAGTTGCGGTAAGTTGTAATTGATATAAAGCAATATAGACTGTGAGCTTCTTTCATATTTTGATATAGTTAACTAATAGAGGATCTACCTATCGGGTTATAGTTCACTATAGGGATTTACTGATCGATGTCTACTCATCGGATTATATTTTATTGAAGGGATCTACTTGTCGGAACATAGTCACTATGGGGATTTAGTGGTCGAAGTCAACTCATCGGATTATATTTTACTACAGGGATCTATTAGTCAGGATCTATTTGCCAAATTATTGTTCCCTATAAGGATCTACATGTCAAGGCCTATAGTTAGATTATAGCTGACTACAGTGATCAATCAGAATATAAACAGAGTAGAACTAATAGACTGCACTTGTAGTTAACTACTTAGTCCAATTATAATTATTTTTACAAAAATAGGACTAGTCCTAATTCATTCGTAAAGAAAAAAAAACGATTCATAGTTTCAATTTTCACTCATTTATATTTCTTTCAAACCAAGAATGAATAGTTAGAAGAATTTTCAATTGAGCAATCAGTTGAGGTCATCCAGTTACACATTTTGAATAAAAACTCTTCAGCAAAAATATATATTTCATTGAGATAAGAATGCGAAATTTCCAGTGACAATTTAACACAAGACGATGCAAATTTCAGTTCTCATCAGATAAAAACGTCGCCTGCTGACGAATACTAGAATGGAGTTCTGCGCAGGCACTGATCGCAGTACGAGATGGCTGATTTGTCAGTTGGGTTATCTCGTTAAATTAGCTGACTTGTTGGATGTCTGCTTCATACTGCCATCAGATCTATTATGCATGTGTGCTCCACCGGACCAGATATGTTTTGTAGTTCTTTGAGTTCTTTTGTTTTAGTATTTACATTGAGTTGTGTGCTACATGAGTACAAAATTTCTGATAAAGTAAGTTACTTCCCGAGGTTAATTTAGACACCCCGAAACGGAGTCAGTATATAGCTAGGAAGTGGAATGAGTTTGTACGTTGAGTCTCTGCTAACTATGGGATTTATCTTGTGCATGCTCATCGGCAGTACTTCCACCCACCATTACACGTTTTAACCACAAAAACATGAAACTCTGTCTATAATATTTCGATGTGATAAATGGATTGGTTCGAAAACACTATGTTCAGTAACAGTTTGTACCATTTTTGTTTAAATACAACGATAGGAGAGAAGGAGATGAATGAACTAAAACCAGCCCAGTACAAACCTTTGAGATAAAAATAAGTTTAAGGAGATGAGCAAATGATTAAAAACGCAAAATTTTCAATGTGTCACTTTGTACGCTTGGGTTCGCTTTGAATAAAACGGAACTTTTAAATATTTATTCCTTTTTTGGTTAAACTGTTTGTTTCCATTAAAAACAATACTAAACTCGATACAGCATTGGAAGACTCCTAACATCATAATTCTTAAAATGTTAAAAGGCGAAAAGAAATAAATCGCTCAAAGTATATTCCCTGAGGTGTTCATTAAATGTCAGATAATTGAATTTTTTTTATGGAGGTTCACTGATTAACAATTTTTTGTACATAAAAAAAATAAATTAAGAAAATTCCTCGTTATAATTTTTTGTGTAGAAGCAATTTTTACTCCTTTTAATGAGATTGTTATTTTTGTCTCATTAATCAAAAATTTTGATGACGATATAATATATATATATATATATATATATATATATATATATATATATATATATATATATATATTTGAAATGTAATAATAAGAATTATGTAAAAATAAAAAAAATAAAAATACAATTCAAGTAATATTAACATCACCATAGAAGCAAATTCACGGCCATAAAGCCGATAAGAGAAAAGAACAGAACCTTCCCAAATTCGATGATTAATCAGAATTAAATTCATCTTCAGGTCTGAGTATTTAATTCTAATTAACCCAAACAAATGCATGTTTCAGATTAAGCAATAGTACATTACTATAAATGCTTAAACTCAGACTACAGGCATCAAAAAATGAAAAAATGAAAAAAGGATACATTAAGAAAATTGTATTACCATGCGGCATGAACCCTTCCTCTTCTACCACGTGTATACACGATCAACCTCAACAGCTTAATCTAGAAGCACCGGAATGAACAAGTCGAAATTCTACCAGGGAGGCAGTACGAACTTTCACGGAAATACTCCCAAACCCGTCCAGTGAGTCTAAGCTGGAGACTGGACAAGCAATTCAGAATACAACTTCCCAAACATGCAGAACTGAATATGAATATGAATCATAGATGAAAATTCCTACTAAACAAGTAATTCATAGGAAAACTGGATAATCGAGAATGCCACTATACACCATTATAAGGGCGCTCAAAACGTAGTTTCAATACTGACAAAAGTTACATTTTTTTGCGAAAATAAAATTCAAAACTTTAATGTTAATGCATCTTATTTTCCGATTTTTTTATTTTTCTAATGTTTTTGACTTAGTTTATTATTTTTCATTTTTATTTATTTATATAATTAATAAATAATCATATATAACATACACACACATATATATATATATATATATATATATATATATATATATTTTTTTTTTTTTTTTTTCTCTCTCTCTCTCTCCTGTATGTTAGTCACTATAATTTTGAATGTTTTCTAGGATGTTATCGAGTGAAATTTGATACACTGAGTTGATAATTTTAATAACAAAATTGGGGGGATATGCATTATTAGTCGCTGTACTCAATAATTCCATAAAGTGCGCTAATTTATAATATTCATCACAAATTTTATTGATTCTAAGAGCCTGGTTTATTATAATATTTCTAAATACAGATATATGCAGACAAGAGTCAAAATGTTGAATTTTTGATGTATTAAATTTAAAATCCTGTCTTTTATCATACAAGTTTATAACCATATTACAATTTTGTAAATTTAAATTTAAATCTAAAAAGTTTGCAACATTTGTGTCATTATTACTTGCATTTAATTTTAAATTTTTTGGATAAAAGTTTAATGCTATAGGGATATTATTATTAGGGGATACACATAAAATGTCATCTATATATCTAAACATGTGCATATTATGCAAGCTTGGATTAATGTTTTTTTCATAGAAGAATAAATACAGATTAGCTAACAATGATGAGGCACACACACCTTGTGGGATACCAACCTGTTGTTTAAAAATAGTACCACCATGTTGAATATAATTCTCATAAAGAGTGAAGTTAAGTAATTTTTTAAAAAGAAAATTTGAATATGTTAGGTTGATATTATATTTTTCAAAAATTCCTAAAATAATTCTATACAGATCATCTATATTAATATTATTAAACAAATCTTTGAAATCAAAGGTATAAATACTACGAATATTAGTAAGAGTTTTCAATTTCTTAACTACTTCAAAACTGTTTTTTACAATATGACAATTATTTGAGATTTCATCTGACGAGGATACTTCATGTAATATCTTTAATAATAATTTTCCAGCATTAGTAATGTAAGAATTATGCCCACTTGTAATGGTTCGAAAAGCAACAGGGGATTTATGAAACTTGGGTACTAAAACAATATATGGAATGTTATTACAACTATTTTTTAGATGGATTTGCTTATATTTGGCTGATATTCTATTGTATAAGATTTTAAGGTTAGTTTTATGTAAATTATAGATATGATTATTAAGTAAGTGTGACTGAAGGGTATTTTTATAATAATATTTACATATAATTGAGTAGTTTCCACTTGCCTTATCGACATATGTAATGACAAAATCATTTTGTATTTCTTTAATATCATTTTTAATTGAATTAAGTTTATATGAATTATTAATTTTCTGATTATATATATAATGATTTAAGTATTGCTCTATTAAGACTCTCCAAGGTTTAAAGGCTTCTACAGGGATTTGATATTTATAACTGATTTTATAGATAAATTTATTTAAGTCAAGAAATAAACCTTTACATATTAATTTATGTTTAAATTTAGTAGGTATACGGTACTTAGTACCCAGTAACATCAGTGATCTTAGTGCATCATAATTAATAATATTTAGATTTCCCGTTATAACATACCCATGGTGTTTATCTACGAAGTCTTTGTATTTTTCTAAATGACAGTGGCAATATGACTCTTTATCCAATTCATAGTTTTGATTAATATCTACTGATTTGGCAATTTGATTATAGTGGTATATATGTATATATATATACCACTATATGGTATGGTATATACGTATATATATTGGTATTGCATGGTATATATATATATATATATATATATATATACCATATTGATTGATCATTTATTGAGAATGGTCTGAAGTGTGAAAATTTGAAATCATAAAGGATTATACGACAAACTTGTGAAAATGACAAATAGAACATTATAAATAAAACAGGTACTACATAGGTATGAAGTACCCCTCTTTCCATGTTCTCTATATAGGGGTAAGCAATAGAAAAAAGGATTACATGTGGTAAAGATCGGTGAATATAATCTCTCAACTACACCCTTGGATTAAATTTTAAGTGTTATAAATCATATATGTAATACAGGTACTTAAGGTGCAAATCCCCTTGTTCCCTGCATAAACGTACATGGTACAAATGAATGGTTAGTGCATAAGATGAAAAGTTGCAAACAGTAAAATTTGCAGGTGGAGCTATGTCTTTCTGGCTGCCCTAATATTATTTTAAAAATGAATAAATTGAAAAAGTGAAGAGCATTTCCTAAACCATGTACGTTATCAGGGGCCATACCTGGTTCGTTAATGCTGAGCTTCTACGTTTCTGTATGCATTACTGCAAATTGTATTACAGAAATTATGCACATGGCCAGACGTAAAAGAATGTAGAAATGGATCAGATATTAAAATAAAAATAATCATACGGAATAATAAAATATACCAGCGTAATGCCTTGATGAGAATACAATGCAATGTTTAAGATGAAAAAGAATAAGAATAAAATAACATAAATTGGGTTACCACATGTTCTGCATACATAGAGAGTAATTGAGACTGATTAAGCTTTGAGCCAACTCAATGTAACTGTTGGAAGTGAAACATGGATATGATAAAACTTTTAATATTTATTTATTATTAGTCAAGTGAATGATAATTATTCTAATATTGAATTTATACTTGTAATTTTTTTTATTCTTAATGTTCACATTGATGATAATCAGTTTAAAAAAAATTGTGATTATTGAAAAGTGGTTGATATTGATCTGTCAATATTGCTGTAATTGAAGCAAGGTTTTGAATTTAAATTTAAATTGTGTATCAATAAATGAAAAAATAAGTTTTGGCGGGTATTTATTTTGGATGGTGGTGTTTATGATGGTGTTTATGGCGGTGTTTTGGATGGTGATAATATATATATATATATATGAATCCCCATCATCACCATCATCATATATAACGGTTTTGACGTAAAATGCAATGTTGGGTAAAAGTGATATAATGATCCCTTGTTTCTAATCTCACTTGGCAATTTAATGAAAATTACATCAAGTCCATGTTGGGCTCTGGGGCCCTCAAAGACAAATTCGGGATCAAAAACGTTGGTCTAAGGAGTAACTGATACAGGGAAAATATATGTGAGGGAGGGTCCTAGCAGAGTTGCAATTAGTGAAGATCTTCAAAACGAGATCAATCTTTATGGCCTTAATTGTCCACTACACAGTCTAGACTGAGCAATCTGCTCATTTCTTCTGGCCATTTTAACCAAGACAGCACCAGGTTGCCTGCATCATTCTAGTGTATTATAATGTAACATTAAGAGTTCAATGAAAAGTTCTTAAGAATTCCTATAATTTTGTAAGAAAAGATCCTGGAAGTTACACGTTTGGTCCAATAGTAACGTGATTACGCCCGATCGATTAAAAATGCCCTAGTAAATAGTTTAAAAAGTTAGCATAACGGACTTTGGGAGATAGACGAAAAAGTCAGGTATAAAGTTGCACAGCATCGTCTTTCGATTAAGAATCGAGAATAAATGTGTTGCAGAATACATTTATTTGACAAATTGAGTTATTGGAGACTGGTTGTCCTAATCAGGAAATCCAATATAAGCAACATTATAAGTAAATGAATCTATATACAATATAGTCAAAATGCCATTTGTCAGCAACAATGTACATTTGAATTCTGAGAAACACTAATACCGCATACTTTGACAAGCATTGTAAGTATCACCTTGTTCCAGAATTTAGCAACTTAGGAAGCATGACGGGTATTTGTGGCATTCCGTGTATGCTTTTTCTGCATTCCTGGTGATGATTTGTACTCAATAAACAATGCTCTACAACATAGTAATTGACATTTTTCTTATATCTTGCTTTGTTGTTGAGTTCTTATTCCTAGCTTCTTGAAGGCGTTGCAATCACTTTTATTCAAGAAGACATTTTACTATAAATCGGCTTAACATGCACATTTACGGACTTTTCAATCGCAAGCTTTTTAAGTGCTTTGTTAGAAATCCTGTATAATTTACATGAAAAAAAGAATATAATATAAAATATAGAAACTTCATATTTTCATGGTATTTCACCCAAGAGAATTATTAGACATAACACTGTCTATGAACTTATTCACAATGAGTAGAAAAAGAGAAATAAGGGTAAAAGTCAAAACAATTTCCTTATATTGGTAAATTCTACACATTACTAATCTTAGTTCTTGATTGAACCTCGTATCTTGAGTCCTCACTGTTCAATTTTATTTGCTTACTGACGATAATCGATGTATAAGAGCTGACTCTTTATTGCACTAGCTATGTAATGATATTTCGTAAATCAGTTCAGATAAGTATATTTCTAAATATATATTTTTAATTAAACTTCCGAATGAAGTTGTGTTACACAACTCACATTATTCCCTAAGATCTCGCGAAGTACCACCTACCGACGGAAATTTGAAAGAGATGAATTTAGTCTTCCAATATTAACTCTATAGATATGTAAATACCCCCAACGGAGTAGTTATGATTTCCCAAATAACTACGCCTATGACACAACTAACTTATTTGGAAAATTCCTCTTTATTACCTCTTTCTTTTCCTATAAAGAATGATAATAACTATTTAAACAGTACATTAATAGAAATACTTGTAATTAGCTTTATAAGGGAAGAATTTTCAATATTGTGCTACAATTGTTCAATTATGCTAAGTTCTAATATATGCGTAAATTTGTTGTGATATATGACGCATAATGCATAGCTTTCTAAACATTTAAGATTTTGATAGAAGTCTGAACGTTTTTGTCTTCATTACAATGTATGGTAATGTATAGGAAAAGTATTGAAATCGTGTATTTGACGTATCTAACCTTCGAGTGTTCGAAAATATATTTTTATGAATATATTTTTCGAAAATATATTTTTTACGTATATGTATACATGTCTGTCTGTCTGTATAATGTATATATCCACTGTAATTCACTCAAAAACTAGTTGGCCAAATTTTATGAAATTTCATAGGTGGATTACTTGTGTGCTGCCCTGGTGCTGACGACTAGATTTTTGTGCGATTCTGAAAAGATGAACCTGCCTTTATTTTTGCAAAATGACCAGCAAAAATCATCAAAATTTGAAATTAAAGACTACATGCCCGCAAATGTATCAACCAAATGTCATACGTAATTTTTGATGCTGAAAAGAATAAGACCAACCTCATTAATCTAGGGCTAAGCATTCTTGAGATATTATAGTTTTTACGCATTTTTTTACAACATCGCCTTTGGGAATGCGCCCAGTGCCCATAAAGAAAAGAAAATTAAGAGTGCAATTTCTGTGTCACTTTAAACAGATATCCACGCTATATTGTGTAATTAAACTCAATTTAATGATTTACGAAAGAAAGGAAAAGAAAATAAATTTACATCTGTAGGGAGTCCTGGCACATCCACCATTTTATATCATACTTGGTAATTGATTTCTATTGAGCAGTGACACAATATCGAGCATTGTAGGATACATTCGTAATAATGTGAAATGATGTTTAACCGTAAAATACTATAATAGTTCCCGAATGTTTAGATTACTGAACAAGAAAAATCAAAAATAAATAAATTGTTGGAGAAATGAATACAATAATATAATTGCAATAATATGCAATTGGAGCCTTTGTTCGAAACAGACTTGAACTTGTGCCCACTCTTTGTCGGCAAACATTTCTCACTCTGCGATAGAAAATGGCGACCATAGGTCAGCCAGTATTATAGCTCTAGTGATGCATGAGACTTTGGTTGGACCACATGATCTGCCCTATGGTGGGTGAAGGGGTTATGTCCTTCTTGGCACAAGAACTAACGTAAATTCGTATATATTTGTGTCTGCTCAGACTCTTAGATTGTGATGAAATAAAAAACATATTATTGTCTAATTTATTTCGGAATTTGTCTCTAATCTATTTATGCTATCGTAAGGAGTTTCTGTTGCAATTTTATCCCATTCAATGCATGCTTTATACTATTTGCAGGCTAAGTAACCTTAGCATAACCAAACAGTTAGCCTAAGCTTTAGCCTAAGAAATAGTTTTTCAGTTTGAATAAATACATATATTAACAAGAAAGATCAATCATGCATAAAGCATTAATTATGAAACACTTTCCAACTTCAATGCAATTTTATTTAAACATCTCTAAAATGCGAAACATTAGTAGGTAATATTTTAAAAATTATCACAATACGACATCAATTTATTATATTTGAAAATTTCATCGAAAACAAATGAAATTTATTCAAATGACGTCATCGAAATATAAATTACCTGGTTTAAGCATCTCTAAAATGCGATACATTCCACGGTAATATTTTAAAATTATCATAATATTACATTCATTTGTTATATTTTAAACATTAAAATTTGATCGAAAAAAATGAACTTCATTCAAATGACGGCATTGAAATATAAATAGCACGGTTTAAGCATCTCTAAAATGAGATACATTCCTCGATAATATTTTAAAATTGTCATAATACTGCAAAAATTTATAATATTTAAAAACTTCATTGAAAACAAATGAAATTTATTTAAATGACGTCATCGGAATATAACAAGTCTGGCTCTCGTTATATTCCTATAAAAACAGCACTTCATTCATAAACATTTTTCCATTCATTTCATTCATCACAATACTATAATAATTTATTTTATTAAAAAACATAAGATCATGGAGATACAAGTAATTAAACTCTATGCTTAAAACTTCATCGAAAAAATCGTCCTTCCCTCTGTAAAATCAATGAATATTTCATTCATATCAGCTATATTGCAGACTCTATGAGCTAAATAATTTTGCATTAAAGAAATGCAGCAATTCTTGTACAACTCAATCAACATCTTTTGGTATTTACATTTTCCATAAGGGAAAAATAGGCTTCGGTGTAGAAATAATCAAAGTTGGATGATCCTTTAAACTGAAATATATTGTAATTACGTTATTTCAGTATGTAGATGCACAGAATTTAAGCAAAAAAAAAAAGCGGTTTTAGGACGGATACAACACTAAATATGAATTGGAAAGAACTTTAAAAATCACGATTTGGACACAAGATGGATGCCATATTTTATTTTGAAGTGGGTCACGTGATTTCTTCATATAGTGGTCACGTGATCGCTTCATATAAAAGGTGTAATTATTATTTTAATTTATATTTAAAAATCTACTGAATATATTTTGGTGAAATTTTTTTATATATTTTATGGGATCACCTGACCTCTTCATATAATCTGAGTGTTATTATTAATTTAATATTTACTTTAACATAAACTGCCAAACCTATTTTGATGCTTTTTTTTTGTATATTTTATGGGATAATTCAAATATTTTCTAAAATTTTCGAAGCAATTTGTGGATTTTAAATTCGCTTAAAAAATGTTTGAAAAATTAGGTCCCATAGTGTTCAATGTATCTCCTTTTTTCAACCCGGGTTCAATCCAAAACTAATTGGGTGTTATTACTCATTTATATTCCCATAGGGCAAACAGACCGTCTGAACAACAAACTAAAATTTCATTTTGATAAAGTCATTTTTACGGCAGTTATTGTGCTAACGGCAGACAGACAGACAGACAGACAGAATGAACAAAGTCGTAAACACTTTTGAACTTTCTTGTAAAGTGTTAAAAACAGACATGCGAAATGTCGTTTATTCAGGCGGACACTCGTTTAAACAAAGATGAACACAGACAGGTGATACGTTAAAAGGTGTCGATTCATATTCTAGCGTGTCTCAAATCTGTAAATCCATTGGAAATTTGAATTGTAATTTTTGACTGAATTCCAATACTTTCCCGGTACATTACAATGTACGGAGGAGAAAATCATATTATATTCGTTGTAAGTTAAAATTCAAAAGTTTAATTCAAAAGTTTCATCTAGCATTCAATTGATTTTAAGCGAAACTCTCCTTTACAGTAATATAGACATTTTTAATATTACTTGTAATTTTCCCTCCTTTTAATAACATTAATGGCCTCGAAGTTTAATCATTCCGAAGGATTTAGAAGACGAAATTCGAAAGATTCCGTTAACGGTACAACATTCACACAGGAGAAATAAATCAACAAGATAGTTTCATTAGACTAAAAGCTCAAACGTCATTCATGCGACCATAATTCATCTATGAAGCGTTGGAACATTTTGTAGTAGTGAAGCATAATAACTGTTTTCAAAATTGGAAATAGCGATTGGGGGGATTTATGGTTAAGTTCTTAAGAAGTTGTTGACACAATAATTTAAGTGCTGCATTTGGAGCTTTTCAAAAGGACAATTTGCAAAACTATTTCCAAGTACCCAGTAACTTATATTTTTACGTTAAACTGACAATTAATATTGATAGCATATCGCAATGAGCAATCGATTCCGTATATTATGATATTTTAATAATTAATTCATCCATTTCACGACATTTTCGTAACTTAACAATTTTTTACAATTTTACTGACATTTTCGTCAATCTGCGGAAAAATATCTCCAAGTTGGCGATATTTTGCTAAAGGAGTTACCAAGCGTTACAGACGAACTCAGAGAAGCGCTTTTCTTATATACAAATGACTATTATCAAACTGTTATGCGTCAACATATAAAACTAGAACGAACTAGATCCATTTTATTAATTTTATGTGATTTTTGATAAATTTGTTTGAAATATATATTGAGCTAAAAATAAATACATTGAGCTAGCGTTCTAAAATTTGTGTTAATCTTTTTCTAATAAAAATTGAATAGGAAATAATTATGTATGTATGTATTATTAAAGGTTTAGGTTTTTGATGATTTTTTAAATGTTCATTCGAAAATTTAGTGGTCTTCTGAACATTCGATTGCATTTAAAACCAATAGACTTCCTATATTCACCGATTGTAAAATTTGTACTAAATCATCATCTAAACTTGTACTAAATTTTCATGCGAGATGCTCCATTCGTTCGTGAGATATCGTTCCCAGAGGCACACACACATGCACAGATTTACGCTCACACGCATAGATTTAACTGCACACGCATACATGCACATATACTTATTTATACACGCATACACACACAGATTTATGCGCACAAACAAATACACACACACGCATCCAAGCACAGACTTACACGTACACCCATACACTAACAGACTTAAGCGCATAAGCACACACAGACCTACGCACACACGCACACATACAGATACACCTACATAGAGTCAAACACACGTTCAGATGAACATAGACACGCACACGCCCACACACAAATACACACGCACACACACACAAATACAAACGCACATACACAAATACACACGCACACACACAAATACACACGGGCACATACAAATATACAGGCACATGCAAATACCCACGTACACACACAAATACACACGCACACACACAATTACACACGCACACACACAAATACACACGCACACAGACACACACACTCACACACAGACATCATCTGATAAACGAACGATTAGAGTTCAAGGATGCTTTGAACGGCGGCAGAATGATCACATAGGTATCTTTTGATAAAAACACACGTTTATTCTTAAAACTGTAGAAATCTTAGAAAAACTTCAATTAACGCTATTTAAAAATAATAAATCAGAATGTACATGGTCAACTTTTTCTCCAACATTTCTACCGTCGGCTGCAGCCACACACGCCAGGTTTCAACTTGTGCTTTGCACTTCGCATTTTAAAAACATAGTTGCTAGCTCCCCTGCTGTCCGCAATCTGCACGGCTGATATTTAAATTTAGACTCCTATTTCACCTGGAAAGACACTGCTTCAAAAATAAGAAGTCGAGAATATTAATTGTTAATCCTTACAGTTTTTTCGTAGAAAACTCGAAATCCAATTTTCGATAAGATCACAATAATTTCATAGTATTATGTATGTAGGGAAAGCAAAGAAGCAATCATATTCTGAATATATCATAAATATGCTGATCCTATTATATCTGAGTAAATATCTGAGTTATTTTTCATTAGGGTGTTCTGTATTTTTCTCCGAGTATTTCGCTGTGGCTGTTGGCAATGCAACGTGTTCTGAAAGCAATGCAAGTATATAATTTTCGAAGTCTCTTCCCAGATTATATGCCCCCATATACTTATTTAGGGTGTATTATGCCCACTCGGCCAACTATTTACTTTTTCTTATTAGTGGGTGTTTAGTAAAAGTATTGGTTTGTGTTTTTCAACAGCGGGCAATCCTAAAGAGAACTCGGGGAGACAGCTCCGATTGAAATTACCCGCTACTAAGCCGTTATTGTTTTAAACGTACGTTATCCAAAGTAAGTGCATAAAACATTTCGAAAATGTATAATTAAAGCGGGAGCTGCCCGGTAGCGGGCTGTTTAGGTAGACAATGTCCTCTATAATCCTTTTTAATTTGAATCACAGGTCTTTTCCAACCTTTATACACTGTTGTAATCCATTTTAGATATATATAAAGTTTCATTTCTCCACACGGATAACCTCATCTCTCGAAATGTTCAGACGATTTATATGAAACTATACATGTATTTTTCATCAAGGTCGGTTCATCAAGGTTTTAATCAAGGTAGTGTTCATCCAGGTAGGGTTCATCAAGGTAGTGTTCATCAAGGTCAAAAGACATCTGATGTGGGCAGCACATGACATTCTCTGCAGACTCATATTCACGATATCTTTATTTCTGCAATAATTAATTAAATTGAGATAAATTGCACAAAATAATACTCATAATTATTTTAAATTGCACTGAGTTTGGACTATTAATTCAATTTTCGGTTTCGTTTTGTAACTGGACTTATTTTCAAAGGTGGTGTAGTGAAAATGAGAAAAAATCTAAGATATCTCAAGAACGGCTACTCCTAGATTAATGGCCCTAGTAGCATTTGATATTGGTCCAGTATTGGACCAATATTGGCATTGCATTGGCATTACATTGAAAATTTTTCCATTGTAATCCCATTATTGGGAAAATACTTTGGTTACACTGGCATCCAATAGTGGCTAATATTTGCATTACAATGTTACGCCAATATTGGTGTTACATTGGAAATATTGGCGTAATATTGTCCCAATATTTTATAAAAATATTGGTTCAATTTCGTCAAAATGTCCACGTTCACTTTCCCTGTAATACATGGTAATGTATAAGGAAAGTATTGGAATCATGTCGAAAATCACAACTCCAATTTTCGACGGATCTACACGTTTCGAAACCTCTAGAATACGAAAAAACTATTTTTAGCGTGACGTCTGGGTGTGTCTGTCTGTCTGTCTATCTGTGTGTCTGTGTGTCTGTGTGTCTGTGAAATGTATGTATCCACTCTAACTCAAAAACTAATGGACCGAATTTCATAAAATTTGATAGGTAAGTCATTTGGATGTGACCCTGGTGTTGATTAGTTTTGGGAACGATTTGTAAAAACAGAACCCGCCTTTTTTGCGGAAATGGCACTTACAATTCCATTTATCCGCTCTAGCTAAAATACCAATTGACCAAATATCACAAAATTTGGTAGATAAGTTACTTGTTGTATACTCTGTTGCTGATTAGAATTTGGTACGATTCAGAAAAGAACAACCTGCCTTTTTTTACGAAAGGGTCCGCCAAAATCGAAAACAAAAGCTAAGTGTATGCTCAAATGTATCAATTAAATTCTTGTTTTATACGCAATTTTTGAAGAGGAAAATAATATAACACACTCCATTATACTATAGGACTTACCGTTCTCAGGATATTTGAGATTTCTTTCATTTTTGTTACGCCGATTTCGGAAAAATGTCCAATTACCAAATAAAAACAAAAATTGAATTAAAATGTAGATTTAGTGTTATTTGGTTCAATTAAACTCAATCTAATGAATTATTAAGGAAATAAAGAAAATATGAATTTGAGTCATCAGGGAAAGTCATGTGCTGCCCACATCAGATTTTTTCATATTGGTCCAATATTGGAGGCAATAAAAAGACAATATTAGGTCAGTATTGTATTGCTACTAGGGGGATTGGTATTATTCTTTTCATCGTCAAAAATTACGTATGAAAAGAATTTAATTCATATATTTGAGTATACGTAGTCTTTTATTTTAGATTTTAACGATTTTAAGTTATTTTTTTCTAATCGCATCAAAATATAATCAGCACCAGGGAAACTCACAAGTGACATCTTTACCAAATTTTGTGAAATTTGGTCTATTAGGCTTTCAACTAGAGTAGATACAGACATATTTTGTGGGCCATTTTGCAAAAGACTGCAGGTAATTTTGTCCCATGTCAAAACGTTCCAAAATCTAACCAGCACCAGGGTAAGCCACAAGTGACTTACCATTAAAATTTTATGAAATCTGGTCAATTAGATTTTGATCTAGAGTGGTTATATTCTCTGCACACACACACACACATAGATTGGTTGTATTCTAGAGGTCCCTTGATGTGTAGACCCGTCGAAAACTCGACATGTGATTTTCGACTTGATTCAAATACTTTCCTTATGCATTACCATGTACAGCAGGGAAAGTAAAAACTACTCATTTTCGAAGATATCTAGAACACAGATATCAAAAATCGGAGTTTTAGATTTTCTACAGTATCGAAGTTTTATTATATGTAGACACAGACATGTGTTGGACATAATCAGCATTCTTTTCATAATTTTTAAATGGAACAAAACCTCTCACGTCATAAAAAGTAAGTGTTGCACTGTTTTTACATTGAAAATCATTAATGCTAATCATGACTCGTAACATTTTTGTGGAAGTAATTATCTTCTAAAAAGTGTTACACTAGTGTAGGTATAACTAATTTATTTTTTATGTGTAAGTAATTATCTTAGACGATAAGGTAATAATTACCTTTCATTTTAACTTATTTTTTTATTTTCGCACACACCAAATTTAATGTTCAGTTTTGTTTTTATATTTTTTATTAAGCCCAGTTAATTGATTTCCTCTTTTGATCAAACATTCATAATTTTGTAAGGCGTAAATATTTCCTTTTATACGTTTACAAATAAAAAAAAAATCTGATGTGGGCAGCTCATGACTATACAAAGGGTCCCAAAAAGATTGAAACGAATTTCTTTACCTGTTGGAGATAAATGGGCAATGTAAAATCTAAAAATGTTGCGCATGACCTTCCTTATACTATGCAATGAATTTACGTCATCTCTACGCAGTGTTGACGAAATCGACAAGTGTGTAGTAGTTAAATTAAACATTTACAACAAGAATGATGGTGAGATAACGGCCCTTGCTGAAAACACCGGCTCTCGTTAGATCACCGAAGTCAAGCAGCATCGGGCGCGGCTAGTACTTGGGTGGGTGATCACCTGGGAACACCGCTTGCTGTTGGCACATTTCGGACGCGGTAGCTCGGTGGTTTGAACGCTGGATTTGCACGTTGCCATAACTGCCATCGTTGTTCATGCCGAGTATGATCACGTTAAACATGTACGTCCGTATGTCTTTCAGAGAGGTTGATAGTAGGGGAAGGAGGGTGCGGTTCCTGTGGATGCCTCCCCCACTGGGTTCCGGTCTAAATTGTCCAAACGGTTAACTTACACCTTTCTGGTAGGTCGGACGGTCTGGATCTCAATAACAACAAGAATGATGGTGACAGAATAAATCTTCGTAATTAGTGAAATTTTTTTCTGAATTCAGAGACCCAGTTTGGACACAAAATATAACTGTAAATAGAAATAGTGTCTCCATCTATCATTCTAAACACAACTTAATGGATTTTATATATTTGATTAAACTCCTAGATAAAGTAATAGATTGAAATGTTTTAATGGATTGAAGCTAAATAACTGTATGAAATCTAGTAATTTGCAAACATTTCAGAAAATATGCCCGTGCAGAACGCATCATCGTATATCTTTTTCTTCAAATTACAAACTAGTATTAAAATTATTAATATTCAAAAATATTATAAATAAAGGGAAGTTCAATGTGTAAAAATGAATTGTAATTGAATTTAAACCTAAAAGTATGTCGTTAACTGTTTATATATTTGGTTTAATGATTGAACATATTAGATTGTTAACTATTCTATACTGGTATTCATTATCCATGGCTGTCTTTTTAAGACACTATTTGTATTTTCTAATGTTACTTTTATTACCGATAATTTTCATTCGTGAAAGCTGATTAAATAATAGGTTTCTAAACACTGTTTTATACAAGCATGAGCTCAAAAGTTAGATTTAACATATTGTAAACGTCTACTTCTTCTTTTTATCATATAGGTCTAAAATAGGTAGTTTATTATTATCAATATTAATATTTATATCTAATATTTATCCAGAATCACAAGATAAATTATCACACAATAAAACAAAATTATTTGTAAATTAATCAAACTAAGTAGTATCCAGTTAGTCGGTAATGTTATAAAATCATCAATAGAACGCAGCATGGAGAAAATAGGATTACAAATTGCTTTAAGTCAAAAATATAAATTTGCCAAAATACTAGAGGATTTTCCTGCCTGCGGGTTGCCGACCTGATAAATTAATGATATAAAATGTTATTAAATAGGATTTCCTTTAGTAGGTTTTTCAGTTTAAAGACATCAATGGAGGCTTCAGGATTCTCTATATTGGACAAAGCTGATGAAGATGGAATATAATATGTAATATGTCTCTTCCAGTTTATTTTAAACCTTCTATTTAATTTATTATTGCATATTCTTATTTTATTTATATGCTGCAATTATCGCAATTAATAGATGTAATTGCGAAGTACAGTTTTTTACTATTTTATTATATTTATTTAAACAATTCTGTGAATTTCACGATTTGTTCAATGAAATTTAATTGTAAGAGAATATTTTCACACACAGCTACATATGGAGAGATACTGCGCAGCGAATTTAATTTCCCCCAAGCGTAGTAGCAGCTGCAGGTGAAATATCTTTGAAAGCGAATAAATTAATGTTAATACCGGAATAATTGCTCAAAGATTCACGCTTCGGATGTCTCTCAATTTGGATAAGGGAACTTTTAATTAATACCGTATAAGTAGATTTAACTGTGCCTTTATCTGAAGCAAATGGTGAGATTTTAATTTTTACTGTGGTATTTTTTATTTCAATGACATAAAATGTATCTTATATTAATTTATTCATATGCAAGACTCTCAGGGTATATGTTCTCAGGGTATTTTAAGGAATTGTGAACAAAAATATTCACCTTCAATTTTCACCTTTCATATTCCCCTGCAGATTTATGTGTCCATAATCCGTGTAAATACGGGATTAGTTTTAGGCGGCTTTGATGATCGAATTCCTCATGCGATTCTCTCGCCATAACCACTGGGCTATTACTGTCCTCCTTATTATAAAATGTGGCGTGCATATTGCATTATCGTAGCATGTATATAATTTTGCATTGCAAAGACGCTGTTGAAAAATGTAATTATGTGAAGTGTGGCACAGCATAAAGTATCATTTGAAATGTATTTCTTGTTCTTCCCTTTAAAAATATATCATTTGTAATCAAATCCACAAGCTTTTAGAGCATTAAGTTATAAAATTTTGCTTCAAACCAAAACAATGTTAGCTGTAGTTCATAAATAGTAAACAGTTTCATACTAAAAAAAATCTAATATTTTAAAATGAAAAGTGCACTTAAATTGCTAAGTGCATGCACACAAAATCAAATATTCTTCTTCATGTTTCACTGAACTGAGCATTTACAGAAATTATTTTTCTGGGGATATTTATTTTTCTAGTAATTATGAGTTTTTACATAAATACTATATCATTTTTGATTAAAGGTAAATATGTAAATTTAATAGATTCGCATATATTTTTAAGTTATCACAGAAGATATTAATAAAAATTATTGTACTTGCTTTTTTATGTAAATTGTACTTTTTTATTTGTATTTCATTTTAACTGACAGTAGTAAATCTGCTAAAACATGGTATCTAGAAATGGACATTATATGTTTCATCTATAATAATAAAATTTTATGTGGGTTCTTTGATCACGTGTAAAAAAATCCAGGCAAGTCGCAGACAAGAAATTTTGTACAGTGATGGTACAAGTTAAGGCGTCAAGACACCTCGGAGAGATTTCTTTTAATTTGAATTATTTTTTAGTTATTTTACATAAATGTGCAATTTTGAGAGATTTTCACATAAATGCGTTCCTTGGCGATCAAAGATATTATAATAGAATTTTTATCTTGACACCATTGGCAAAATGCAAACACATTCTTTTTAACAAGCTTTAAATCTAACCCATTATAGTAAAATAATGTATGTACATATACATCAAAATATGCTCCTTTTATGCAATTTCATTTTTATATAGCTGCTTGAGAAAATTGAAGATTCAGATAATTTTTCTTTATAGAGTGATTTCTTCGCATTTTAGTAATTTTCAGAATTGCTCTATTACTGATTTTACTATAAAATTGAAGTATAAAGAGAAAAAGATACGTTCTTGAAATTCATGGCTTTACAACATATTCTTACTATTCTTTGTTCTAAGCGGGCGTACTTTTGAAGAGCTCGTTAATTTTCTAGAATTCTGTAGGAGTTCCAGTATGATTTGAAACATAAATTTTACACCTTAAATCCAGGGCAACAGTGGGTATTCGTTATATTAGAAGGAAATATATTAACTTTAATAACTAAGGGGATAAGATGTGGTTTAAATGGCTAAGGATCAGTGGCTCTATTCTAAGTTATTTCCCCAAGTTAATTTATAAAATAATAGTCTTTCTACTATATAATGCAGTTAAAAATAAAGCGTGATTGATCTACAAGTAAATTGAAACTTTATATTGCATTTTTAAATTTTTATTTTCAATTACAAACTATTGAAATTATTGTTGTAGCCGATCGTAAATATAATGTCGTCATGGACAATAAAATGGTACGTTTTGCTTTTGCTTTTTTTCCATGTTATCATCTTTGGATACAGTCATTGTAAGCAAATTAAGAGTTCCTTCTGAAATTATCTGGAATATCTACACGGGCACACTCTCATTTCTCAATTGTGTTTTCACTCATATTATTTCCCAAGCCTTCTGCATCTGGATGAATGTTGAATTCTCTCTATTATGACTGAAAATATATCTTTTAGACTAGCTAGAATCTTTCCAACTCTTGCTGCTGGCTTCGCTTTCATTCCCCCCTCTTAAGCTCATTGGCTGGTGAGCTGATGCCAGGAAGTTTTCATTGACCTGAGATATACTGTAGCGTAACTGTGTGCTGCAGATCCTAAGGATAACGTGAGGTTTATACTCATGTGGAAAATATTTATTGCCCCATCATAAATTAATTAGAATTCAATGTCAAGTCTTAGCTTCAACCCTTCTGTTTCATTAATTGGATCTATTGCAAAACCTGCATTCTAATATGAAATATTCCACAACTGTTAATATCTGCCAAACGGCAATACCGTGCTGAAAACAACGGTTCTCGTTAGATCACCGAAGTCAAGCAGCATCGGGCGCGGTTAGTACTTAGGAGGATGACCACCTGGAAACACTGCGTGCTGTTGGCACATTTCGGGCGCGGTAACCCGGTGGTTTGCGCGCTGGATTTGCACGCTGCCACAACTGCCGCCGTGTTCATGCGGAGTACGATCACGTTAAACATGTGGGTCCGTAAGTCCTTCCAAGAGGTTGGTGGTGAGGGAAGGAGGGTACGGTCCCTGTGGATGCCTCCCCCACTGGATTTCGGTCTAAATTGTGTGGCACTTCCCGGCCGTCCAAACGATTATCTTAAACCTTTCTGGTAGGTCGGACGGTCTGGGTCTCAACAATAACAACTGTCAATATATGTTATTATTTGATATCCGTGTTGTCTGGCATCAGTTTACAAATAAAATTAAAAATGCCTGTCATTAGGAGTCCATTAATTGTTTGGCTAATATTTATGATATTAATACAATACTACTCTTATAGATATTAATACAATTCTACTTTTTTAAACATTTCACATATTAAATTTTCGTCAATTTATAGAGACTGATATTTTTGATTATATTATGACATAATATGCTATTTTACCTAATATTTATCGCATATTTAATAAATGACACATAAAAGCGTAGTTTCCCCTGTAATGTATACAACTTATGATATTAAAATGTATGTAATAATATACGTAGAGATTCGAGTACGTTGAATATTGCAAATTACACATAAACTGCTTTGCAGAGTACTTAAATGCACGGAAGATTCACTTCTGACATTTATATTGTATTCTGCTTTATGATTGCAGCATTGAGACGAAAAACCCTTTTCAATAGACGTAATTACTTTTTATACATTTTCCGAAAATAACTTTCACTTTCACTACGCCAGTAATGCATTTTTGCGTACTTCATTATTATTGTGATGACATTATTAAAGGAACTTAATTATTTCAAAATTATTTATAGATATGAAAATCACATTATAATTTAATCTCCTTTCTGGTGGAGTTTCGTCGTGTAAAGTGTTCAAAAGGCTGTTTTATCACTATTTAATTCACAACGAAATTGTTTTCAATAAATGCAAAATTTTATACATAGAGATCTCGTAAAGATGTGAAGGTTATTGCTGAGCTGGAAGTTTTGAATGAAAATATCAAACCCTCCGCCTAAGCCACTGATAAATTTTTAATGAAATTATAGCAATAAGACCAGGTGAATAAATGACATATCTGATGGCAAAACAGTATTGCCGAGTTCAATACCAGCCTCGGAGTTCAATACAAGCCTCGGGGCATTTTTTTTCAGAGTTAAAATTTAGTTTATTGTTGGAAAAAAGGGCGGCATTATCAATAGTTAATGTAATAATGGCAATAAGGATTGGAAGGGTATTGGTAATATTTTTGGCTAACTAGCTGACTGCTATACATTAAATTTACATTTACATAAATGCAAATACATTTTAACGTAAACAATAACTTGTAGAAAGTATATTTTTAACTTTTATTTGTAGTTACATGTTTTCCATTGGTGAAACAGAGCAGTTGATTAAATTTGTATCTCTGAAAATGTCTTGATATATAATAGTAACCTATATTTATGTAAAAAAATGATGTATTACTTAAATTCTTGTAACTCGGAATTTGCAAAGATTTTTGACATATTTTGTAATTCAAGAAAATTATTAAAACTCAACTTTAACATTTATTGCATAGTTGAGACAATTACACAATTAGGCGTTTACTCAAATGCAGTCTTTGAAATCGCTATATTATTCACTAACTCCCACCAAGTAAAGGGCGAATAAAAATTGCAATAGCAAAATATGTGTTGTTAATATAATATAGGCTGTTAAGAAACAGAAATAATGTGTATTTTATGTATATACTAACACGCAACTTAATTTAATTTTCAAGTCTTCTAAGACAGTAACACTATGATTCAAGCTATTAAATCCCGTCTTAATCAAAGGCATGTACTCACAAAAATGCGAACAACTGTTTATTGGAGTTGATCGATCCAATCAAACATATATGTATTTTTCAAATGCACTAGCATTAAAAATCCTAGTGTGTGATTCGCTCTGTCCCTTGACGTGTTTGGATTTAATTTCCAAAATATTGTCTTGGACCTTCCACTTTGATTAATTTTCAATTTGTCTTATATCTATCATACATTTCTTAAAATACCAGGTTACACAGCTTGAATAAGATATTCCAATACAATGCAAAGAGAATCTGATGTGGGCAGCACATGATTTTCCTTATATAATGCATAGGATTTACTAGTTTTACAATAAAAAAATAATGTGTAAGATCCACAGCGCTAGGTTTTTATCGTTGAATTGTACATTTGGCGATTTTCAGGATGACAACATGTAAAACTATTTCAAAATACTCAATTAACTTATACTTCGCGCAACTCTAAACAATCATCAATATTGATAGCATCCTTAATAAGCGATATAGTCCATATATTAAAGTACTTTAATAATTACTTCATCATCTAGTCACCATTTTCATTAATTTAGCGTCATTTTTACCAATTTGGCGACATTTTCGTTAATATGATTACATTTAAAAAATCGCCAAATTAGCGACACTCCGCAAAAACCTCGCCAAGCGTTATGGACGGAGAAATAAGTTACTCTTGCAGCAGATACCTGACTATTGGCGTCCAAATACAAAAGTATTACCGAAAGTGTATTTTGTAATGAATGGAACTAGCTAGATCCACGAGAATGATGCCTTCCAATTTATCGCATGATATTACGTATAAAAAGTGAACATATTTCAACAATAGGAAATGTTTTTTTAATTTTATATGATTTTTTGACATTTTTTTAAAAAACGTACAATATCTCAAGAACGGTTCATTCTGGCGTTCTAAAATTTGTTTTAATCGTTTTCTAATAACAAATTACATAAGAAATGACTATGTACGTAATTTTGTTAAACGTTTTAATTTTGGGGGTGTTTTCAACATTTTAATCGAAAATTTTGTGGGGTTCTAAACATAAGATTGCGTATAAAAACGATATGCTTCCAGTATTCATGGACTGTAATTGTTGTACCAAATTTCATTCGAATCGGTCCATTCGTTCGACAGTTATTGTCTCCACACACTAATTGACACATACACACACATACTTTCACACACAGATATCATCTCAAAAACGTCTGATTCCTGTTCAGGGATGCTGGAAACATTCTCTCCCATCGAAAACTCAAATTCGAATTTTCGACCCCGTCATAATACTTTCCTTATACATTATATGTATATAAGGAACGTAGCATGATTCACAAGCTATTTAATCCGTTACCATGGAAAAACTCCATTAGACTTCTTTCAATGCTTTTTTATGTCTGAGCAAAGACAAGAAGGCACGACCAACAATTATGGAGCAGTTAACTTTCAGCTAAAAGAGGATAAATTCACAAATTAGGTTAAAAATGTAGTTATTTAATAATCCAAATGTCCTTGGGCTTTGTAACCAACATTGACACCGTGTAATATATAACTCCGATGTGTAGCTGATCAACCATTACAGAAATACACTCTGTTTAAAAAATCTGATGTGGGCAGCACATGACTTTCCCTGCAGACGTTTATATTCACGTTCTCTTTATTTATTTTAAAATTTATTTCACTTTTAATTCAATTTTCGTTCTCATTCGGTAACCGGACTTATTATTAAAGGTGGTGTAGACGAAATACGAAAAACTAAAATATCTCGAGAACGGCTAGTCCTAGTGTAATGGGGTTGATCTTTTTCTTTTCGTCGTTAAAAATTACGTATTAAACGAGCATTTAATGGATATATTTGAGTATATCTAGTTCATTAGTTTAGATTTTGAAGATTTTTGCGGGCCATTTTGCAAAAAAAAGGCAGGTTATTTTTTTTCGAATCGTACCAAAATCTAATCAGCACCAGGGTAACCCACAAGTGACTCATCTACCAAATTTTGTGAAATTCGGTTCATTAGTTTTTCAGTTACAGTGGATACAAGCTTTTGCGGGCCATTTCGCAAAAAAAGGCAGGTTCTTTTATCCCGAATCGTACCCAAAACCAATCAGCACCAGAGTCGCCCACAAGTGACTTACCTACCAAATTTTATGAAATTCGGTCGATTACTTTTTTAGTTAGAGTGGATACAAAATCTGCACAGACGGACACACAGACAGACAGACACACACACACAGAGACGTCACGCTAAAAATGGTTTTTTCGTATTCTACAGGTCTCGAAACGTGTAGATCCGTCGAAAACTCGAGTTGTGATTTTCGGCATGATTCCAATACTTTCCCTATACATTACCATGTATTGCAGGGAAAGTAAAAACAAACTGTATATTTCTTTGTATACATAATATGCCTCCTCAAAAATATATTTCTTTCATTTCCAGCCGTAGTATTTAATATAATGACCATTCACCAATATACCTGCAGTGTCCTGAACCATATAGTCGTCACATGACTTTGCCCTGGCGCACCAGTGGAGGTGGAAGACACTACACTCAACAACACATTATCCATGCCCGCAGATAGGACTCGAACCCACAATCCGGACACCGAGCGACCACGAGGGAACACTAGCCTGGACCGCTTACCCATCAGGTCAGCCCTCAAACATATCACACATATAATTTGTTTAGCAATGACACTAAGCGTCGACAATAACCATCGTAATTGAAAATCAGCCATTTAGGTTCAGTTTCAGGGTTGATACAATAAGTATTCAAAGTTTCAGCCTTTTAGTATAACGGGAGGACTTATGGGAGGTTCGACAATTCGACCCTCCACCCTCCATATGCCATACTAGCCATCCTACGAGGGAAAATCGGAAATCCGGCTCCGTTAGATTCTGTTCCTTAAACAATACTATAAATGTGTAAATCGTTATATTTGTATGTTAACAAGAGAGAGGGTTCTGCAGAGAGTGAAAAATCTCTTTAAAGTCCATTTTTAAGCCCTTGAAAATACTATGTCTTCTATGTAAAGAAGGGAGGTCGCCTAGAGAGTCTATAATGGCTTTTCAAAAACTGATATTTTCCCACCCCTAACGAGAGGCAATAGACATTTTGCTATGTTAGATTATGTTCTGTTGTTGATACTGTAAATGTGTAAATATTCAGTCGTATTGGTCAGCAGGTGATTCTGGAAGGCCTAAATTGGCTTTCAAAAAAATGTTTTTTCTTGTTCTCGCCTGGGGAAAAATCGAACATTTAGCTCCGTTAGGTTCTGTCTCGCAGTTAATACTATGCGTGTGAAAATATTCAGTATGTTAGGTCTTGATGGATTCTGGGCCAACAAAACCATGCGTATATAAATAATATATATATGTTTGTTTACGAAGTGTTTTTAAAAATGTTTGCCCCAAGTCGCATCCTGTTGGAATATTATAATGTATGCTAATAACCACTGATATAAAATACCCCGAGCTCTATGTTTATGAAACACTGTGTAATGAGGTAAAATTCTTATTTAGGACGTTTATCCTACTATACATTTCGTTAAGAAGAATTTTGTTGTTTACAACTGCAGCTCCTTTTGTTATGTTTATTTCCCCCTAGGAACGAGAATATCCATTCTTTGGATAATTATATCAATGAAACTTTTGGAAGACCTTTGCCATTTAGAACATATTATGTATTATTAGCATATTTTGATGACAGCGCACTCTACTGAGCTGAACTCGAGAGAAAAATAGTCGTATTTTGCTAGAAGGAAATGACAATTTGGATAAGTACATATATAATGAAAAAACATAAAGAGTTATTCACTGAGAATTTATCTGTATGAGAATTTTTTTTTCAATGAGTTTCTATTCTCATTTTACACAATAGTTGGACTGTCGTTTCTACCGAGCAATAGAATGCGGATCTGCAATTTAGATTATTATGTTCTCGGTCTTTCAAAGAATTATGATTGTTTTTCAAAAATTTTCATCTTCAAGGTTTTCATGAAAATGCATTATTTAAATTTTAAATTCTGCAAAATACATTTAGAATATTTTTGAAGTTATATCTACTTCTGTTTATGTGTTGCCCCCATACTCAAGGGTAAATGTCTACGAATTATTATTAATTTTTTTATAAACACTAGTTACGACTAACTAAGTCTCTTAAAATGTAGATTACAAATGTAATTTAATAAATATTATTTTGTGTTTCCATTTATGGTGCTTAGATTCGAAAATTGTATCGAACTAAGACTTTCACAGTTATTTTCTGCCTCGTGGTTGATTATGTAAGTGTACGCAATTTTAGACTTATTTTACATTGGGGAGCTTCTGCCGGATCTGTAAAAAATATTTTAAATCTCATTTTTTCCATCTCTTCGAGAGAAAGTAAAAGTGCGTTAGACTTTGTTTAGTTTCATCCCCCGTCCGTTACTGTAAGTGTGTATATATTCAGTCTTCCAGCTTATTGATAGGCCTTTTTGAGGATCTGGTATGAATATTCTAATAAAAAATAAAATTAAGACATCCCGGAAGGGAAGTATCAAAATATTTTTCAAGTTTTTTCTGTTCCTAAGAGTGACTTTGAGTGTGTAGAAAAATATCATCCTGCTTCATCGCGTGGGATGTGTGTGGTCGAGAAAGTATAAAAAATATAAAAATTGAAAATATTATGCGACCACGGCCGATGATTATAAGTGAGACTCCGTTAGATTCTGCCCAGCGGTCAATAGTATAAATGTGCATATATACAACCTTGTAGCTTATTGGATGAGTTTCTGAAAAGGGAGTTGGGAGGTCTAAAATGATTTTTCTAAACCAACTCCATCCTTTTGGTAGAAGAATCAAAAATACGTCTCCATACGTCCTGTCCCGTACTTGATGATATAAGTGTGCAAAATTTGAGGTTTTAAAGTCACTATGGGACTTTCAATCGGTCTAAAAAGGTAAAAACCCTTTTGACAATTATTATATAATCGGTGAACGTTCTCCCCAATTAAAGAAATTAGGATAATAATATCAGTACTTGGATTAACAGGCAAAGTGTTGACTCGAATCACAGATTGAGATCGATGATTTTTATCTCTGTAGGGATAGAAGTACTTTATAGTATCACCCGAAATATAAAACCCAGTAGGTTAGACATATCCTTTTAATCCAATTGCAATACAAATAATGAAACGTCATTAATTTTTTGAAAAAAATACGAATTCTCGCCAAAATTGCGCAATTATTACACGTGTTATCACTTTCACATACTTAAATATCTGATGTGGGCACCACAGGACTTTCCTTATATAAAATAATATATTTACTACTTTTATGGTGAAAAAAATAACGTATAATATCCACTATGCCATTCGTTTTGAAATGTAAAATTACATACAAAATATTTTTGTTATGATATTTTTAATTTCCAGGAATTTTCAAAATATAAAGACCTTCGCCTTATGCGATCCCGTTTAAAAAGGAAAATACCTCTTACGTCCAACGATTGAAATAAACGAATCGAATTTCATGGGAACAGTTTAATTGTCAAGCCTACTCAAGGACATCATTCAAATACAGTTGTTTCATGTTTGGGGATGATTAAAACGATGGATATTTTGAGTTTGACTATTATGATGAGTTAGTTCATCAGAACATCAGTATCGCATGTTTCATTTCATCGTAATATATCCTTTACATACACTATGCATTTTGTAGAAAGTGATAATTTAGTGTGTAGAACATTCACCTTTTTGCATATTTCTTAATAATTTGAATTGGAAACTAGATAGGGAGTGGGAGTCAACTAAGCCGGAACAAAAACAAAGAGGGTCGGAATGCAGAGTTTGTGAATTTGATATGAAACGAGATCCATATTAAACCATTTGGTCAACTGTTGGCAATTTTAGGCAAATTTAACTCTAAACACGATTCCAGAGACTCCAGTGTTCTTTTTCCGTTTTCATTACGTCATTGCATTATCCTGTATAAAAGTAGAACACTCAGAACACGTAACATCATTTCTAAACGTCTTCCATTGAATTTCCCTTAGGAATATGTTCGCTTACTTTATTTTACTGCCAATAGCAAACGAGGGAGAGTAGGTGCAAACGAGCGTCTACATTACAATTCATGAGCAGTCTTATCCTGTTAGATCTCGGAATGAAATTCTGCTCTTGGAAGGGAATGACCTGTTTTCAAGGAACGAGTTATCTGAATAGGAATGGCTTTGTGATAGACTGTGCAAAGATAGACTGTGACTTCCTAAAGTTCAACCTAGTTTATATACACATCATTATCTATCATACAAGCTTCGAAGATAAGACTACGTTTGGTAATAAGCATATAATATAGGTAGAACATGAATTTCCCTACATATTCCAGAATTTAAAAAAACATCATATCCTTCCGTTACTGATTTAGTATATTTACTCAATACTCATTTGTTTGTATTCGCTTTGCTATATATTCCTTTACCTTCTTATTTGATTTTCGGTCGATCTTTATTTTCTAAATTCATTTTTTTTCTGCGTGTTTTTTATTGTTCATTCGTAATTTATTCCTTTTTTACTTTCCCTGCAATACATGGTAATGTATAGGGAAAGTATTGGAATCATACCGAAAATCACAACTCGAGTTTTCGACGGATCTACACGTTTCGAGACCTCTAGAATACGAAAAAACCATTTTTAGCGTGACGTCTGTGCGTGTGTCTGTCTGTCTGTCTGTGTGTCTGTCTGTCTGTCTGTCTGTCTGTGTGTCTGTCTGTCTGTCTGTCTGTGTGTCTGTCTGTCTGTGCAGATTTTGTATCCACTGTAACTAAAAAACTAATGGACCGAATTTCACAAAATTTGGTAGGTAAGTCACTTGTGGGCGGGGCTGGTGCTGATTAGTTTTGGGTACGATTCGGAATAAAAGAACCCGCATTTTTTTGCGAAATGGCCCGCAAAAGCTTGTATCCACTCTAGCTGAAAAACTAATGGACCGAATTTCACAAAATTCGGTAGATAAGTCACGTATAGGTCACTCTGGTGCTGATTAGATTTTGGTACGATTCGGAAAAAAATAACCTGCCTTTTTTTGCAAAACGGCCCGCAAAAATCTTCAAAATCTAAACTAAAGAACTAGGTATACTCAGATATATCCATAAAATGCCCGTTTAATACGTAATGTTTAACGACGAAAAGAATAAGACCAACCCCATTACACTAGGACTAGCCGTTCTCGAGATATTTTAGTTTTTCGTACTTTCCCTACGCCACCTTTGAAAATAAGCCCGGTTACCGAATGAGAACGAAAATTGAATAAAAGTGAAATAAATGTAATTAAAATAAAGAGAACCTGGATATAAGTCTGCAGGGAAAGTCATGTGCTGCCCACATCAGATTTTTACTTTCCCTGCAATACATGGTAATGTATAGGGAAAGTATTGGAATCATGCCGAAAATCACAACTCGAGTTTTCGACGGATCTACACGTTTCAAGACCTCTAGAATACGAAAAAACCATTTTTAGCGTGACGTCTGTGTGTGTGTCTGTGTGTCTGTCTGTCTGTCTGTGTGTCTGTCTGTGTGTCTGTCTGTGTGTCTGTGTGTCTGTCTGTCTGTGCAGATATTGTATCCACTCTAACTAAAAAACTAATGGACCGAATTTCACAAAATTTTGTAGGTAAGTCACTTGTGGGCGGGGCTGGTGCTGATTAGTTTTGGGTACGATTCAGAATAAAAGAACCCGCCTTTTTTGTGAAATGGCCCGCAAAAGCTTGTATCCACTGTAGCTGAAAAACTAATGGACCGAATTTCACAAAATTTGGTAGATGAGTCACGTATAGGTCACCCTGGTGCTGATTAGATTTTGGTACGATTCAGAAAAAAATAACCTGCCTTTTTTTGCAAAATGGCCCGCAAAAATTGCCAAAATCTAAAATAAAAAACTGGGTATACTCAAATATATCCATTACATGCTGATTTAATACGTAATTTTTAACGATGAAAAGAATAAGATCAACCCCATTACACTAGGACTAACCGTTCTCGAGATATTTTAGTTTTTCGTATTTTCTCTGAGTCACCTTTGAAAATAAGTTCGGTTACCGAATGAGAACGAAAATTGAATTAAAAGTGAATTAAATTAAATTGAAATAAAGAGAACGTGGATATAAGTCTGCAGGGAAAGTCATGTGCTGCCCACATCACATTTTTACTTTCCCTGCAATACATGGTAATGTATAGGGAAAGTATTGGAATGTGTCTGTCTGTGCAGATTTTGTATCCACTCTAACTAAAAAACTAATTGACCGAATTTCATAAAATTTAGTAGGTAAGTCACTTATGGGCGAATCTGGTGCTGATTTGTATTGGGTACGATTCGGGATATAAACCCCCGCCTTTTTTTGCGAAATGGCCCGCACAAGTTTTATCCACTCTATCTGAAAAACTAATGGACCGAGTTTCACAAAATTTGGTAGATGAGTCGCTTGTGGGTCATCCTGATGCTGATTAGATTTCGATACGATTCGGAAAAAATAACCTGCCTTTTTTTGCAGAATGGCCGGCAAAAATCGACAAAATCTAAAATGAAAAACTGCGTATGTTGAAATATATCCATTAAATGATTGTTTTATACGTAAATTTTAACGAAAAAAAGAATAAGACCAACCCCATTACACTAAGGCTAGCCGTTCTCGAGATATTTTTGTTTTTTCGTTTTTTTTCTACGCCACCTTTGAAAATGAGTCCAGTTACCAAATGAGAACGGAAACTGAATTAATAGTGAATTAAATTTAATTAAAATAAATATAATGTGTATATAAGTTTGCAGGGAAAGTCATGTGCTACCTACATCAGATTTTTTGGTTCATTATCCTTCATTATTTTGGTTTATTATCCTTTCGCGGATGGCAACTTTTATCTTATCTTCAGCCACGTGTGATTTTATTTTAACCGCAGTTGCTGAACTTGTTCGATTGAGTGACATTACTTTCCCTGCAATACATGGTAATGTATAGGGAAAGTATTGGAATCATGCCGAAAATCACAACTCGAGTTTTCGACGGATCTACACGTTTCAAGACCTCTAGAATACGAAAAAACCATTTTTAGCGTGACGTCTGTGTGTGTGTCTGTGTGTCTGTCTGTCTGTCTGTGTGTCTGTCTGTGTGTCTGTCTGTGTGTCTGTGTGTCTGTCTGTCTGTGCAGATATTGTATCCACTCTAACTAAAAAACTAATGGACCGAATTTCACAAAATTTTGTAGGTAAGTCACTTGTGGGCGGGGCTGGTGCTGATTAGTTTTGGGTACGATTCAGAATAAAAGAACCCGCCTTTTTTGTGAAATGGCCCGCAAAAGCTTGTATCCACTGTAGCTGAAAAACTAATGGACCGAATTTCACAAAATTTGGTAGATGAGTCACGTATAGGTCACACTGGTGCTGATTAGATTTTGGTACGATTCAGAAAAAAATAACCTGCCTTTTTTTGCAAAATGGCCCGCAAAAATTGCCAAAATCTAAAATAAAAAACTGGGTATACTCAAATATATCCATTACATGCTGATTTAATACGTAATTTTTAACGATGAAAAGAATAAGATCAACCCCATTACACTAGGACTAACCGTTCTCGAGATATTTTAGTTTTTCGTATTTTCTCTGAGTCACCTTTGAAAATAAGTTCGGTTACCGAATGAGAACGAAAATTGAATTAAAAGTGAATTAAATTAAATTGAAATAAAGAGAACGTGGATATAAGTCTGCAGGGAAAGTCATGTGCTGCCCACATCAGATTTTTACTTTCCCTGCAATACATGGTAATGTATAGGGAAAGTATTGGAATGTGTCTGTCTGTGCAGATTTTGTATCCACTCTAACTAAAAAACTAATTGACCGAATTTCATAAAATTTAGTAGGTAAGTCACTTATGGGCGAATCTGGTGCTGATTTGTATTGGGTACGATTCGGGATATAAACCCCCGCCTTTTTTTGCGAAATGGCCCGCACAAGTTTTATCCACTCTATCTGAAAAACTAATGGACCGAGTTTCACAAAATTTGGTAGATGAGTCGTTTGTGGGTCATCCTGATGCTGATTAGATTTCGATACGATTCGGAAAAAATAACCTGCCTTTTTTTGCAGAATGGCCGGCAAAAATCGACAAAATCTAAAATGAAAAACTGCGTATGTTGAAATATATCCATTAAATGATTGTTTTATACGTAAATTTTAACGAAAAAAAGAATAAGACCAACCCCATTACACTAAGGCTAGCCGTTCTCGAGATATTTTTGTTTTTTCGTTTTTTTTCTACGCCACCTTTGAAAATGAGTCCAGTTACCAAATGAGAACGGAAACTGAATTAATAGTGAATTAAATTTAATTAAAATAAATATAATGTGTATATAAGTTTGCAGGGAAAGTCATGTGCTACCTACATCAGATTTTTTGGTTCATTATCCTTCATTATTTTGGTTTATTATCCTTTCGCGGATGGCAACTTTTATCTTATCTTCAGCCACGTGTGATTTTATTTTAACCGCAGTTGCTGAACTTGTTCGATTGAGTGACATTACTTTCCCTGCAATACATGGTAATGTATAGGGAAAGTATTGGAATCATGCCGAAAATCACAACTCGAGTTTTCGACGGATCTACACGTTTCAAGACCTCTAGAATACGAAAAAACCATTTTTAGCGTGACGTCTGTGTGTGTGTCTGTGTGTCTGTCTGTCTGTCTGTGTGTCTGTCTGTGTGTCTGTCTGTGTGTCTGTGTGTCTGTCTGTCTGTGCAGATATTGTATCCACTCTAACTAAAAAACTAATGGACCGAATTTCACAAAATTTTGTAGGTAAGTCACTTGTGGGCGGGGCTGGTGCTGATTAGTTTTGGGTACGATTCAGAATAAAAGAACCCGCCTTTTTTGTGAAATGGCCCGCAAAAGCTTGTATCCACTGTAGCTGAAAAACTAATGGACCGAATTTCACAAAATTTGGTAGATGAGTCACGTATAGGTCACCCTGGTGCTGATTAGATTTTGGTACGATTCAGAAAAAAATAACCTGCCTTTTTTTGCAAAATGGCCCGCAAAAATTGCCAAAATCTAAAATAAAAAACTGGGTATACTCAAATATATCCATTACATGCTGATTTAATACGTAATTTTTAACGATGAAAAGAATAAGATCAACCCCATTACACTAGGACTAACCGTTCTCGAGATATTTTAGTTTTTCGTATTTTCTCTGAGTCACCTTTGAAAATAAGTTCGGTTACCGAATGAGAACGAAAATTGAATTAAAAGTGAATTAAATTAAATTGAAATAAAGAGAACGTGGATATAAGTCTGCAGGGAAAGTCATGTGCTGCCCACATCAGATTTTTACTTTCCCTGCAATACATGGTAATGTATAGGGAAAGTATTGGAATGTGTCTGTCTGTGCAGATTTTGTATCCACTCTAACTAAAAAACTAATTGACCGAATTTCATAAAATTTAGTAGGTAAGTCACTTATGGGCGAATCTGGTGCTGATTTGTATTGGGTACGATTCGGGATATAAACCCCCGCCTTTTTTTGCGAAATGGCCCGCACAAGTTTTATCCACTCTATCTGAAAAACTAATGGACCGAGTTTCACAAAATTTGGTAGATGAGTCGCTTGTGGGTCATCCTGATGCTGATTAGATTTCGATACGATTCGGAAAAAATAACCTGCCTTTTTTTGCAGAATGGCCGGCAAAAATCGACAAAATCTAAAATGAAAAACTGCGTATGTTGAAATATATCCATTAAATGATTGTTTTATACGTAAATTTTAACGAAAAAAAGAATAAGACCAACCCCATTACACTAAGGCTAGCCGTTCTCGAGATATTTTTGTTTTTTCGTTTTTTTTCTACGCCACCTTTGAAAATGAGTCCAGTTACCAAATGAGAACGGAAACTGAATTAATAGTGAATTAAATTTAATTAAAATAAATATAATGTGTATATAAGTTTGCAGGGAAAGTCATGTGCTACCTACATCAGATTTTTTGGTTCATTATCCTTCATTATTTTGGTTTATTATCCTTTCGCGGATGGCAACTTTTATCTTATCTTCAGCCACGTGTGATTTTATTTTAACCGCAGTTGCTGAACTTGTTCGATTGAGTGACATGGTAGCATGCCCTGTAAAAATATTGTTTTTTACCTTCGAAATCGGTCAAACTAAGTTTTAGTATCTGCTGCATCTTTACGAAGTTTTAGTATTAATTAATTTTTACTTTCCTTATATATATAATGTATAAGGAAAGTATTGTACGGGGTCGAAAATTCGAATTCGAGTTTTCGACGGGAGAGACCACGTTACAAGCATCCCTGATCACGAATCAAACATTTTTGAAGCGATGTCTGTATGTGTGTGTGTGTGTGTGTGTGTGAATGTATGTGTGTGGATGTGAAAGTATGTGTGTGTGTGGTGAAAGAATGAGTGTGTGTGTCAGTAAGCCTTTGGAGACGATAACTAATGAACGAATCGACAGATTCGAAGGAAATTTGGTACACAAATCACAATCCGTAAACACTGGAAATCTATGGTTTTTATACGCAATCGAATGTTCAGAACCCCCTAAATTTTCGCATGAATTTTTTAAAAAATCGTCAAAAATCAAAACCGTTAAAAAAGTTACGCAAATAGACATTTCTTATGTATTTTTTCATCAGAAAACGATTGACAGAAACTTTAGAACGCTAGCATGAACCGTTCTCGAGATATTGCACATTTTTCAAATATATTATCAAAAAGTCATGTAAAATAAAAAAAGTATTTCCTATTGAGAAACATGTTGACTTTTCATATGTAATACCGTGCGATAAATTGGGTGACATCATTCTCGTGGATCTAGCTCGTTTCATTCATGAAAAAATATACTTTGAATAATATTTTTGCATTTGAACGCCAATAGTCATTTACCTACTGTAAGTATAACTTATTTCTTCGTCCATAACGCTTGGTAAGATTTCGGCGACGAATTTGGTTGAATGTCGCCAACTTGGCGACTTTTTAAAATGTTGCTAAATTAACGAAAAACTCGCAAAATGGATGAAAATGACGATCAATCAATGACGACTCATTGATGATGACGACATGGAAAATGACGATTCATTGACGAAAATTCAATATCTTGGAATGAATATAAATAACTACCATAAAACTAATCTATTTTTTAAAGTAAAGGCAGTAAATTCATTGCATTATATAAGGAAAGTCAAGTGCTGCCCACATCAGATTTTTATTATAGAGGTATTTCAGACATTTTTATTAAGAAATATCGTTATTTCTATTTTGCATCTCCCACATAAACTTCATAAATTGTGTCGAGGTATAAGTATGCTCTCGATTCTACCATAGATTTGCAATCTGTATTTTAGATTACCGTCTACCACAATCAATATCACAGTGAAAAATATTTAAGTTATTCTTACAGACATTTATTAATTCTTTTAAAAATACTAAACATTGGCAACTGGATAGATAAGTTGACACATTGGATGGATTAAAATCATTTGCGTAAATACGTACTACTTTAATACATTTTGCTTACATAGCAAATTGCAAAACCAGTAATTACCTGTCTTAATTATTCTAGAATTATAATTATTCTCCATAGAAATATTACTATAGTCTTACATTTCTTTAAAATCGTATTCTAACTATCCAATGTAAACAAATTTGTTTCATTCTTTTACTTTCCTTATATACAATAATGCATAAGGAAAGTATTGTGACGGGGTCGAAAATTCGAATTTGAGTTTTCGACGGGAGAGCGCGTTTCAAGCATCCCTGATCACGAATCGAACATTTTTGAAGTGATGTCTGTGTGTGTGTGTGAGTGTCAGTGAGTCTGTAGAGATGATAACTGACGAACGAATGGACCGATTCGATTGAAATTTGATCTAAATTTACAATCCGTAAATACCGGAAGCATATTGTTTTTATTCGCAATCGAATGTTCAGAACTACCCTAAATTTTCGCATGAAATTTTGAAAAAATCGTCAAAAAATCAAAACTTCTAATAAAATTACACCAATAGACATTCCTTATGTAGTTTCTCATTAGAAAACGATTGACATAAAATTTATAACGCTAACATGAACCGTTCTTAAGATATTGCAAATTTTTTAAATAAATTTATCAAAAAATGCCATAAATTAAAAAAAAATATATTAGCTGTTGAGAAACGTGTTTACTTGTCATATGTAATATCGTGCGATAAATTTGGTGACATCATTCTGGTGGATCTAGCTCGTTCAAAAATTTTTCAAATATCAATGGGCTCAATGGATAGACCGTTTTGTACAAAGCCATTGATGCTTTTATTCCCCTCTGGGACCGAAATTCCGTGAAATGTAGCCTTGGAAGATTAAGCAATTTTAGCAGTGCTTTACTGTGGTCTGATTTATACCAAAATTGCAATTTTCCTAAATTCTATATTTTTATGCGAGTTCTTACATTTTTCGAAAAGTTATGTCGAACATTATGTTATTATTTAAGATAAAGAGAGTTAAAGAAGTCGTAATGACGAAGATCCGTTCTTCTATCTAATATCTAAAAAATAATAATAAAGTCGTCATTACTTTACACATCGAAAGACAGAAAATCGCATGAGTAGTTTGATAGATAAAACGATATATGGTCAATAGGAGACGACGGAGATGAGTGGTTAAATTCTTCATTAAGGGGACGGTGGACGTTGAAATGAGCAAAAATCGACCAAAAAAGTTTTTTTTTAACATATAACATTGTTTTACACATTTAACCTTTTGCTTACCGGTGGGACAGCGTCCATCCCAAACGAAGAACCTCCCAAAAAGACAGGTATTTGACATATCCTATCCCAAACAGTTCGACCCCTTTTGCAGACATTGGCGTCCATGGAAATCGCCGGCAGAAGCATTGCACCTGCTGGCCAATGTCTGCAAAGGGAGTCGAACATTTTGGGATAGGAAATGACAAATACCTGTCTTTTTGGGTGGTTCTTCGTTTGGGATGGACGCTGTCCCACCCGTAAGCAAAAGTTTAAATGTATTTTTTTCGAAACGGAATTTTCAAAGGTTTTATATTTTTAAAATGCTCCATGCGTCTTAATTTTTGTTTGAGATGTATGAAATTTGGGAAGAAGACATCTTTCATACTTTTTAATGAAACTGGGTATGCATTTTATAATTGAACTTTATTAAGTAATTAAAAGTGAATAATAGCCCAATAAATGATGAAAATTAAGTTTTAATGCAGAAAAATATTAAAAAAAAAAACTTTCTAAGGGATTTAAAAATGAATACCCAAATTTATTCATAATGTGTTTTTGAGTGATCAAAATGTAAAATGAATCAAAAATGTGAACAAATGGCACGCAAGGAGCATTTTCAAATTTTCGTTAAAAAAAATAAATTAAAAAAAAATACGAAATTATAACAAAAGTGAAAAAAATTGAATGGTATTTTATATAGTAATGTTAAGAAGAATATTTATACAAATTTTCATGTTTCTAAGTCAATAAATAAAAAAAAAAAATTCATCGTCCACCGTCCTCTTAAGAGCGAATCATTACAACTGTTACAATATTAATGCATGATGTCTAGGAAAAACCGCATCAGGGGAAATTTCTTGAAAACGAAGAGAGTTATACTTTTAATGCAGCTGCAAGGGAAATCCTTCTGGCGCTACTCAAAAACCAACTTTCGAGAAGAACCTCCTTTTTTGGGGGGAGGGGGGAGTAATATCTCGTTCTCTTTTAAATATAGATATTTCGATTATTAAAGCTGTAGACCGTTGCGAAATTGGACCAAAAATATGTTTCTCCGACAGGAAAAGCTGAAAAGAACTCTGAATAGAATCTAACTCCTCCCCACCCCAGCCGCCTTGCGTTATGATGATACGTTATGCGTATAATCGTTCGTCCATGCTGGCTGGCCAGTTGCATTCCCCAAATATAAGTATCATTTCCCAGTAGTCATCCTTAGTTAACATAGTAGATATGGATCATAAAATAGAAGTAAATTTAAGACGAAATTTGCAATCTCATAACATATGAATACAATAATGCAGATGTAATGTGCTTTGAACCTGAGATTAATTAATTTATTTTTCTTTCATCAATTACAAGGATGTTTACCGAACAATGGTCTGTCAAACGGAACAATAAGCATTCGTACTGAATGTATTAAATTGTTTGTTATACAACTCCTTCCTAACGATTTTACAGTTTAAAAAATCACATATTTTAAAATATTTTTTGACAATTATTTGCACAGTTTCTTCTGCCAGACAAACACTTTTGTACTACTTCAGCAACGATCTACAACTTTGTAATAGATATTTTTTCTCTCTCTAAGAGGGAGTGAGGTTGCCCCCCCCCCCTTCACTCATGCATAAAGTGGGAGGTAGCCCTCCGAAAGTTGTCTCGTTGTTTAATACCACAGGGGTTTTATGTGCAGCTGCCTTAACAAAAAAATCTGATGTAGGCAGCACATGACTTTCCTTATATAATGCAATGAATTTACTACTTTTACAGTAAAAAAAATAGATTATTATTATAGTAGATATTTATATTCTTTCCAAGATATTGAATTTTCGTCAATGAGTCGTCATTTTCATTGATTTAGCGTCATTTTTATCCATTTGGCGAGTTTTTCGTTAATTTAGAAACATTGAAAAAGTCGCTAAGTTGGCGACATTGCACCAAATTCGTCGTCAAAATCTCGCCAAGCATTATGGACGAAGAAATGAGTTATTCTTACAGCAGATAAATGACTATTGGCTTTCAAAGATAAAAGTATTACTCAAAGTATCTTTTTTCATGAATGGAACGAGCTAGATCCACGAGAATGATATTACCAAATATATCGCATGGTATTACATATGAAAAGTGAACATGTTTCTCAATCGGAAATATTTTTTATTTTATTTTATATGACTTTTTGATAATTTTTTTGAAAAATGTGCAATATCTCGAAAACTGTTCGTGTTAACATTCTAAAATTTATATCAATCGTTTTCTAATAAAAAATTACATAAGAAATGTCTATATGCGTAACTTTATTAGCGATTTTGATTTTTTGACGATATTTTCAAAATTTCACTCGAAAATTTAGGTGGGTTCTGAACATGCGATTGCGTATAAAAGCAATAGACTAACAGTGTTTATGGATTGTGATTTTTGTACCAAATTCCGTTCGGATCGGTCCATTCGTTCGTCAGTAATCGTCTCCACAGGCTCACTGACACACACACAGAGACATCACGTCAAAAATGTATTGATTCTTGATCAGTGAAGCTTGAAACGTGCTGTTCCCTCGAAAACTCGAATTCGAATTTTCGACCCCTTCATAATACTTTCCTTATACAGTATGAATATAAGGAGAGTAATAATGATAACTCTCTTCATTCTCTGACATATACATTTATAGACACCTTGTATTTATAATGAACGGAATATATCGCAGTTACAAGGAAAATCTAATTATTTTATATGACATCACGCTCCAGTTTTGCACAATATAAAAGTAAAATACTCTCTTGAATGTGTAGACGGTATAAATAACCTATCCTTTTCCTGAGCAATCCATCTTGATTTTTATCACATTTCTACGTCGAAAAGTATTCCCAGAGAAATTACTGTCACGTCGATCATCATTTCTGTACAATGAATGAGAAATCGGCCGGACTAACCATGTAGATGCATTTAAGGAATGCATGAATTTACATATGATACGACACATCGCGGGAGTAAAGGAATTTATACATAAGAAGAAAAATAAAAATAAACGAAGAAAGTTTTCTATAATTAAAATATGAATAAATGTATCGAAGTAGTAGACTGAGTCGTGTTTATCAGATTAGATAAGAATAGGAATTGTAATTAGAAATGTCTCGTAAATAAAAATTTGTCAAATTAAGTTATTTAATTGACATTTGTTAAAATATTATATATCAGCTTTAAAAATCGGTTTAGAATGATCAACAAGTCTAATATGGAGCAGAATTATTGCTAATCCTATGATTTAAAATACCTCCATATAAAACCAAATTCTTCGATGTATTTTTCTGAATAACATTTCACCAGGCATTAATGTGATTTTTTTTCTGCTAAATGAAATAGTTCTTATATGTAAATTAACTAACGCGATTAACTAATTGCGATTAATTAAAAAATGGGGATTAATTTAGTCAAATTTTATTATTTTTGAAACTATATCAGAAATTTGGATTACCCTGACATTTATTTAAAACTCTGGCATATTTTTGTAGATGTAAGCATATAATATGCATTAAAATCTATCTATCTATCTATGTATATATACTAATTGACTTCTGTTGTGTCCTTCTGTCCGTCTGTCTGTCTGTCTGTCTGTCTGTCAGTCCGTCTGTCTGCACGCTTTTTTCAGGCACTTCCCGAATAGATAGCGACTTGCAATGTGGTACACGGCTCGGTCGTTCGATAAAAACCCCTGGAAAAATCGAATTTTTAGAAAACGTTCTATAGAGGGGGTGCCCCACACCAAAACATTGGAAAAGTGAAATGATGGGAAAGCATACTTTGCGATGAGATAGAGACTTCATATTTGGTGTATGGATAAATCATTCGAAAGGAAGAAAGTGTGCAATTTCAGATTTCCAATATTTTCTACCTTAGGGGGTGCCGCACACCAAAACGTTCGAAAAGTTAAACGATAAGAAAGCATGCTTTACGATGAAATAAATACTTCAAATTTGGTGTATGGGTAAATCGTTTGAAAGGAAGAAAGAGTGCAATTTCAGATTTCCAATATTTTCTACTTAAGGGGGTGCCCCACACCAAAACATTCGAAAAGTGAAATAATGGGAAAGCATGCTTTCCGATGAGATAGAGACTTCAAATTTGGTGTATTGTTAAATCATTTAAAAGGAAGAAAGGGTGCAATTTCAGATTTCCAATATTTTCTACTTAAGGGGGTGCCGCACACCAAAACTTTCGAAAAGTGAAATAATGGGAAAGCATGCTTTGTAATATGATAGAGACTTCAAATTTAGTATATGGGTAAATTGTTTAAAAGAAAGACAGTGTGCAATTTCAGATTTCCAATATTTTCTACTTAAAGGGGTGCCGCACACCAAAACGTTCGAAAAGTGAAATGATAGGAAAGCATGCTTTGCGATAAGATAGAGACTTTAAATTTGGTGTATGGGTAAATCGTTCGAAAGGAAGAAATTGTGCTATATCAAATAACCAATATTTTCTATACTTAAGGGGGTGCCGTACACCAACATGTTCGATGTAGCGAATAAATGAGAAACGTCTCCTTTAAAACTTGATAGAGGCTTAAAATTAGGTATGTGGACTAATCATTTGATGAAAACACCCAAGACGAATATAGTTTTTCAAAATCGTTGGTTTAAGGGGGTGCTCTAGAGGAAAACGTTCGAAATGTGAATTGATAAGAAAACATACTGCGGGATGAGATAGAGATTTGAAATTTGGTGTACGAGTATATAGTTTGGAAAGAAGAAAGTGTACAATTTCAGTTTTTCCAGTATTTTATACTTTAGGGGGTAATGCACACAAGAATGTTCGATTTTCGGAATAAAGTAGAAATATCCCTTTTAGAACGTGATAGAGGCTTGATATTTTTTATATGGGAGACTCATTTGATAGAAATCCCAAGAAGAATGGAGTTTTTCAAAAATATATATTTAAGGGGGGTGGGTACTCCTCAGAAAAATATTCGAAAGGTAAAATGATGGAAAAAGAATACTTCGCGATGAGTTAGAGACTTCAAATTTGGTATATGGGTATGTAGTTTGAAAAGAAGAAAGTGTGAAATTTCACTTTACAAACATTTGCTATTGTAGGGGGTGCAGCACACTAAAATGTTCGATTTCACGAACAACTGAAAAACACATCCTTTAGAGGGTGATAGAAGCTTGAAATTTAGTATATGGGCTAATCATTTGATAAAAAAAACCGAAGATTATTTCGGTTTTTCAAAAATGCTCATTTAAGCGTTGCAACACAGAAAAACGTAAAAACGTTCGAAATATGAAGTGATAGAAAAACATGCTCCACAATAGGATAGAGACATCAAATTTGGTGTACTGGTAGATTCTTTGAAAGGAAGAAAGTGTACAAATTTCAGATTTCCAATATTTGCTACTTTATGGGGTGTCGCACTCTAATATGTTCGAATTACGGAAGAAATGAGACACTCTTGCTTTTAAATGTGATAGAGGCTTGATATTTGGTATATGGACTAATCATCTGATAAAAAACACAATACGAACAGAGTTTTTCAAAAATGTTCATTTATGGGGGTGCTCCAAAGAAAAACGTTCGAAAGGGGAGATGATAAAATTGTATGCTTCGGGATGAGATATGGAGATTTTAATTTGGTGTACTGGTAGATAATTCGAAAGGACAACGTGCGCTACTTAAATTTTCCAATGTTTTCTTCTTTATTGGCTCCTGCACACTAAAATATTCGATTTGTCGAATAAATGTGAAACACGAATTATTCAAAAATTTACATTATTCAGGGGTTGCTTATTGCGAGACCGTTGAATTTCAACGGGTATTCGGCTAGTATATACTAATTGCCAAGTATCCGTCTGTCTGTCTGTCTGTCTGTCATGCTATTTTCAGGCTTTTCCCGAATAGATAGATACTTGCAATTTGGTACACGGCTCTGTCGTTCGATAAAACCCCCTGGAAAAATCGAATTTTCCGATAACGTTCTATAGAGGGGGTGCCCCACACCAAAACGTTCGAAAAGTGAAAAGATGGGAAAGCATACTTTGCGTTGAGATAGAGACTTCAAATTTGGTGTATGTATAAAGCGTTCGAAAGGAAGAAAATGTGCAATTTCAGATTTCCAATATTTTCCACCTTAGGAGGTGCCTCACACCAAAACTTTCGAAAAGTTAAATGATAGGAAAGCATGCTTTGTGATGAGATAAAGACTTCAAATTTGGTGTATGGGTAAATCGTTCAAAAGGAAGAAAGTGTGCAATTTCACATTTCCAATATTTTCTACTTAAGTGGGTGCCGCACACCAAAACGTTCGAAAAGTGAAATGATGGGAAAGCATGTTTTGTGATGAGATAGAGAATTCAAATTTGGTGTATTGTTAAATCATTCAAAAGGAAGAAAGGGTGCAATTTCAGGTTTCCAATATTTTCTACTTAAGGGGGTGCCGCACACCAAAACGTTCGAAAAGTGAAATGATGGGAAAGTATGCTTTGCGATCAGATAAAGGCTTCAAATTTGGTGTATCGGTAAATCATTCGAAAGGAAGAAAGTCTGCAATTTCACATGTCCAATATTTTCTACTTAAGGGGGTGCCACACACCAAAACTTTCGAAAAGTAAAATGATGAGAAAGCATGCTTTGCGATAAGATAAAGATTTCAAATTTGGTGTATGGGTAAATCGTTCGAAAGGAAGACGGTGTGCAATATCAGATAACCAATATTTTCTATACTTAAGGGGTTGCCGCACACCAAAATGTTCGATGTATCGAATAAATGAGAAACGTCTCCTTTAAAATTTGATAGAGGCTTGAAATTACGTATATAAACTAATAATTTGATGAAAACACCCAAGACGAATTTAGTTTTTCAAAAACGTTCGTTTAAGGGGGTGCTCTATAGGAAAACGTTCGAAAGGTGAATTGATAAGAAAACATACTGCGGGATTAGATAGAGATTTGAAATTTGGTGTACGGGTAGACAGTTTGGAAGGAGGAAAGTGCTCAATTTCAGTTTGCCAACATTTTGTACTTTAGTGGGTGTTGTACACAAAGTGTTCGATTTTCGGAATGAAGTAGAAATATCCCTTTTAGAACGTGATACAGGCTTGATATTTGGTATATGGGCGAATCATTTGATAGGAAACCCAAGAAGAATGGAGTTTCTCAAAAAAATATATTTAAGGGAGGTGGGTACTCCACAGATAAACATTCGAAGGGTGAAATGATAGAAAAAGTATACTTCGCGATGAGTTAGGAACTTCAAATTTGGTATACGGGTAGATAGTTTGAAAGCAAGAAAGTGTGCAATTTCAGTTTACAAGCATTTGCTATTGTAGAGGGTGCAGCACACTAAAATGTTCGATTTCACGAACAACAGAAAAACGCCTACTTTAGAATGTGATAGAAGCTTGAAATTTTGTATATGGACTAATCATTTGATAAAAAAACCCTAAGATTATTACGGTTTTTCAAAAATGATCATTTAACGGGGTGCAACACAGAAAAACGTAAAAACGTTCGAAATATGAAGTGATAGGAAAACATGCTCCACAATAGGTTAGAGACATCAAATTTGGAGTACTCGTAGATTCTTTGAGAGGAGGAAAGTGTGCAAATTTCAGATATCCAATATTTGCTACTTTAGGGGGTGTCGCACGCTAATATGTTCGATTTTCGGAATAAATGAGACACTCTTGCTTTTAAATGTGATATAGGATTGATATTTGGTATATGGACCAATCATCTGATAAAAAATGCAACACGAACAGAGTTTTTCAAAAATGTTCATTTATGGGGATGCTCCAAAGAAAAACGTTCGAAAGTGGAGATGATAAAATAGTATGCTTCGGGATGAGATAGAGACTTTAATTTGGTGTACTGGTAGATAATTCGAAAGAACGACGTGCGCAACTTAAATTTTCCAATATTTTCTACTTTAGGGGCTTCTGCACACTAAAATATTCGATTTGACGAATAAATGTGAAACACGAATTATTCAAACATTTACATTATTCAGGGGCTGCTTATTGCGAGACCGTTGATTTTCAACGAGTATTCAGATAGTATATACTAATTGTCAAGTGTCCGTCTGTCCGTCCGTCTGTCTGTCTGTTTGTCTGTCTGTCACGCTTTTTTCAGGCACTTCCCGAATAGATAGAGACTTGAAATTTGGTACACTGCTCGGTCGTTCGATAAAACCACCTGGAAAAATCGAATTTTTCGAAAACGTTCAAAAGAGCGGGTGCCCCACACCAAAACGTTCGAAAAGTGAAAAGATGGGAAAGCATACTTTGTGATGAGATACGGACTTCAAATTTGGTGTATAGGTAAACCGTTCGAAAAGAAGAAAGTGTGCAATTTCAGATTTCCAATATTTTCTACTTAAGGGGGTGCCGCACACCAAAACTTTCGAAAAGTGAAATGATAGGAAAGCATGCTTTGCGATGAGATAGAGACTTCAAATTCGGTGTATGGGTAAACCGTTCCAAAGAAAGAATATGTGCAATTTCAGATTTCCAATATTTTCTACTTAAGGGGGTGCCGAACACCAAAACGTTCGAAAAGTGAAATGTTAGGAAAGTTTGCTTTGCTATGAGTTAGAGACTTCAAATTCGGTGTATGGCTAAATCGTTCGAAAGGAAGAAAGTGTGCAATTTCAGATTTCCAATATTTTCTATTTAAAGGGGTGTCGCACCAAAACGTTCGATTTACCGAATAAATGAGAAAAAACGCCTTTAAAATTTGATAGGGGCTTAAAATTTGGTATATGGGCTAATAATTTGACGAAAACACCCAAGACGAATACAGTTTTTCAAAAATGTTCGTTTAAGGGGGTGCTCCAGAGTAAAACGTTCGAAAAGTCAATTGATAAAAAAACCATGCTTTGGAATGAGATAGAGATATCAAATTTGGTGTAAAGGTAGATAGTTTGAAAGGAAGAAAGTGTACAGTTTCAGATTACCAATATTTTCTACTTTAGGGGGTGCCGCACACCAAAATGTTCGATTTTCGGAATAAAGGAGAAACGCTCCTTCAAAAACGTGTAGAAGCTTTATATTTGGTATATGGGCGAATCATCTCATAGAAATCACAAAAAGAATAGAGTTTTTTATAATGTATAGTTAAGGGGGTGGGTACTCCACACAAAAGCATTCGAATGATGAAATGCTAGAAAAGCATGCTTCAAGATGGGAGAGACTTCAAATTTGGAGTACAGGTAAAAAGTTGGAAAGGAAGAAAGTGTGCAATTTCAGTCTTCCAACATTTGCTATTGTAGGGGGTGCTGATCACTAAAGTTTTCGATTTGCCGAACAAATGAAAAACGCCTCCTTTACAATGTGATAGAAGCTTGAAATTTAGTATATCGGCTAACCATTTGACAAAAAACCAAACATAAATACAGTTTGACAAAAATGTTCATTAACGGGGTGCAACACAGAAAAACGTTCGAAAGGTGAAGTGATAGAAAAAACATGCTTCTCGATAGGATATAGACTTCAAATTTGGTGTACGGGTAGATAGTTTGAACGGAAGACTGCGTGAAATTTCAGATTTCCTATATTTGCTACATTAAGGGGTGCCACACACTAATATTCGAATAAATGAGGCAAGCTTCTTTTTAAATTTGATAGAGGCTTGATATTCGGTATATGGGCCAATCATCTGATAAAAAACCCAAGACAAAGAGAGTTTTTCAAAATTGTTCATTTAAGGGTGTGCTTCACAGAAAAAAGTTCCAAAGGAGAAATAATAATATAGGGGTGCCTCAGGATGAGATAGACATTAATGTGGTGTAGGGGTAAATAATTCGAAAGGAAGAAATGCGGAAATTTATTTTCCCAATATTTTCTTCTTTAGGGGGTTCTACACACCAAAATATTCGATTTGTCGAATAAATGTGAAACGCGAATTATTAAAAAATTTACATTATTCAGGGGTTGCTTATTGCGAGACCGTTGATTTTCAACGGGTATTCGGCTAGTATATTTAAAATAGTTTAATACATTTCCAACAGATGTCAGCAAACACAAATTACGATCTATATAAACACGACTCTCGGAAATGAGAATGTTTACAATTTTGTATGGACTAATATGACGAATTTATAATGTATTATAATATACCGGCACACACCTTAGCTCAATATAAAAGAAAAAATCTGATGTGGGGAACACAACATGACTTTCCTTATAAAATGCAATGAATTTACTGCTTTTACAGTTAAAACAAATCTGATGTGGGCAGCACATGACTTTCCTTATATAATGCAATGTATTTACTACTTTTACAGTAAAAACAAATTAGGTTATATAGTAGATAATTATATTTTTTCCAAGATATTGAATTTTCGTCAAATAATCGTTATTTTCATTGATTTAGCGCATTTTTATCCATTTGGCGAAATTTTCTTTGATTTGATAACATTTTAAAAAATCGCCAAGTTGGAGACATACCGCCAAATTAGTCGCCAAAATCTCGCCAAGCGTTATAAATGGAGAAATAATTTATTCTTGTAGCAGATAAATGACTATTGGCGTTCAAAGTATTACTCAAAGTATTTTTTTATAAATAAAACGAGCAAGATCCACGAGAATGTTGTCACCAAATTTATCGCATGATATTACATATGAAAAGTGAACTTGTTTCTCAATAGGAATTTTTTTTTATATATATATAATTTTTTGATGATGTTTTTAAGAAATGTGCAATATCTCGAGAACGGTTCATGCTAGCGATCTAAAATTTCCGTTAATCGTTTTCTAATGGAAAATTACATATGAAATGTCTATTTGCGTAAATTTATTAGAGGTTTTGATTTTATGATTTTTTCAAAATTTCACTCGAAATTTTAGGGAAGTTCTGAACATTCAATTGCGTATAAAAAAATAGGCTTCCAGTATTCACGGATTGTAATTTTTGTACCAAATTTCATTCGAATCGATCCATTCGTTCGTCAGTTATCGTCTCCCCAAACTCACTGACACACACACGCACACACACACACACTTTCACACACACACACACACACACACAGACAGATATCACCTCAAAAATGTTCGATTCGCGATCAGGGATGCTTAAAAAGTGCCCTTCCGTCGAGAACTCGAATTCGAAATTTCGACCTGCAGAAGTCAGAATCCGTGAATATTGGAAGCCTGTTGTTTTTAAACACAATCGAATGTTCAGAACCCCCCCTAAATTTTCGTGTGAAATTTGAAAATATCATCATAAAATCAAAACATTTAATTAAGTTACGTAAATAGACATTTCTTATGTAATTTTTCCTTAGAAAACGATTGATAAAAACTGTAGAACACTAGCATTAACCGTTCTCGAGATATTGCACATTTTTCAAATAAATTTATCAAAAAATCACATAAAATAAAAAAATATTAACTGTTAAGAAACATGTTCACTTTTCATATGTAATATGCGATAATATTGGTGACATCATACTGGTGGATCTAACAGTTCCATTCATGAGAAAAGATACTTTGAGTAATACTTTTGTATTTGAACGCCAATAGTCATTTATATGCTGTAAGAATAACTTATTTCTTAGTGCATAACGCTTGACGAGATTTTGGCAACGAATTTAGCGGAATGTCGCCAACTTCACGACTTTTTTAAACATTGCGAAATTAAATAAATTCTCACCATATGGCTATACAGGCTTTCCCATAAAGTAACAATTTCCATAGCTGTTTGATACCATTCTTCTCCAATCTCATTAATTGTTTATAAACATTTCTCAGAGCAACTTCAAGTATCGATGTACCCGGGAATACTTTGCCGCGGAGCTAGAGACCTATGCACAGGAAGCTAATCCGGGCATCTTCTACCGCGGAATCAGGGACCTATGACATAGGAGCCAGGGACCTATGGTATAGTATACGGCGCTTCCTAACACCCAGGTATGATAAGAAGTATTTTTAACCGCAAGGCTATACAGGTTTTCCTTATAAAGTAACAACTTCCATAGCTGTTTGATACCGTTCGTCTCCAATGTTATTAAATGTTTATAAACATTTCTCACTGCAACTTCAAGTATCGATGTACTCAGCTAAGAAATCGGAAGAAAATTAATTTAAGTGTACTCACGACATGCCCACGCTAACCCGGGAATACTTTGCCGCGGAGCTAGAGACCTATGCACAGGAAGCTAATCCGGGCATCTTCTACCGCGGAATCAGGGACCTATGACATAAGAGCCAGGGACCTATGGCATAGTATACGGCGCTTCCTAACACCCAGGTATGATAAGAAGTATTTTTAACCGCAAGGCTATACAGGTTTTCCTTATAAAGTAACAACTTCCATATCTGTTTGATACCGTTCGTCTCCAATGTTATTAAATGTTTATAAACATTTCTCACTGCAACGTCAAGTATCGATGTACTCAGCTAAGAAATCGGAAGACAATTAATTTAAGTGTACTCACGACAGGCCCACGCTAACCCGGGAATACTTTGCCGCGGAGCTGGAGACCTATGCACAGGAAGCTAATCCGGGCATCTTCTACCGCGGAATCAGGGACCTATGACATAAGAGCCAGGGACCTATGGCATAGTATACGGCGCTTCCTAACACCCAGGTATGATAAGAAGTATTTTTAACCGCAAGGCTATACAGGTTTTCCTTATAAAGTAACAACTTCCATATCTGTTTGATACCGTTCGTCTCCAATGTTATTAAATGTTTATAAACATTTCTCACTGCAACGTCAAGTATCGATGTACTCAGCTAAGAAATCGGAAGACAATTAATTTAAGTGTACTCACGACAGGCCCACGCTAACCCGGGAATACTTTGCCGTGGAGCTGGAGACCTATGCACAGGAAGCTAATCCGGGCATCTTCTACCGCGGAATCAGGGACCTATGGCATAGGAGCCAGGGACTTATGGTATAGTATACGGCGCTTCCTAACACCCAGGTATGATAAGAAGTATTTTTAACCGCAAGGCTATACAGGTTTTCCTTATAAAGTAACAACTTCCATAGCTGTTTGATACCGTTCGTCTCCAATGTTATTAAATGTTTATAAACATTTCTCACTGCAACTTCAAGTATCGATGTACTCAGCTAAGAAATCGGAAGACAATTAATTTAAGTGTACTCACGACAGGCCCACGCTAACCCGGGAATACTTTGCCGCGGAGCTAGAGACCTATGCACAGGAAGATACCCCGGGCATCTTCTACCGCGGAATCAGGGACCTATGACATAGGAGCCAGGGACCTATGGTATAGTATACGGCGCTTCCTAACACCCAGGTATGATAAGAAGTATTTTTAACCGCAAGGCTATACAGGTTTTCCTTATAAAGTAACAACTTCCATAGCTGTTTGATACCGTTCGTCTCCAATGTTATTAAATGTTTATAAATATTTCTCACTGCAACTTCAAGTATCGATGTACTCAGCTAAGAAATCGGAAGACAATTAATATAAGTGTACTCACGACAGGCCCACGCTAACCCGGGAATACTTTGCCGCGGAGCTAGAGACCTATGCACAGGAAACTAATCCGGGCATCTTCTACCGCGGAATCAGGTGCCTATGACATAGGAGCCAGGGACCTATGGTATTGTATACGGCGCTTCCTAACACCCAGGTATGATAAGAAGAGTTTTTAACCGCAAGGCTATACAGGTTTTCCTTATAAAGTAACAACTTCCATAGCTGTTTGATACCGTTCGTCTCCAATGTTATTAAATGTTTATAAACATTTCTCACTGCAACTTCAAGTATCGATGTACTCAGCTAAGAAATCGGAAGACAATTAATTTAAGTGTACTCACGACAGGCCCACGCTAACCCGGGAATACTTTGCCGCGGAGCTAGAGACCTATGCACAGGAAGATACCCCGGGCATCTTCTACCGCGGAATCAGGGACCTATGACATAGGAGCCAGGGACCTATGGTATAGTATACGGCGCTTCCTAACACCCAGGTATGATAAGAAGTATTTTTAACCGCAAGGCTATACAGGTTTTCCTTATAAAGTAACAACTTCCATAGCTGTTTGATACCGTTCGTCTCCAATGTTATTAAATGTTTATAAACATTTCTCACTGCAACTTCAAGTATCGATGTACTCAGCTAAGAAATCGGAAGACAATTAATTTAAGTGTACTCACGACAGGCCCACGCTAACCCGGGAATACTTTGCCGCGGAGCTAGAGACCTATGCACAGGAAGCTAATCCGGGCATCTTCTACCGCGGAATCAGGTACCTATGACATAGGAGCCAGGGACCTATGTTATAGTATACGGCGCTTCCTAACACCCAGGTATGATAAAAAGTATTTTTAACCGCAAGGCTATACAGGTTTTCCTTATAAAGTAACAACTTCCATAGCTGTTTGATACCGTTCGTCTCCAATGTTATTAAATGTTTATAAACATTTCTCACTGCAACTTCAAGTATCGATGTACTCAGCTAAGAAATCGGAAGACAATTAATTTAAGTGTACTCACGACAGGCCCACGCTAACCTGGGAATACTTTGCCGCGGAGCTAGAGACCTATGCACAGGAAACTAATCCGGGCATCTTCTACCGCGGAATCAGGGGCCTATGACATAGGAGCCAGGGACCTATGGTATTGTATACGGCGCTTCCTAACACCCAGGTATGATAAGAAGTATTTTTAACCGCAAGGCTATACAGGTTTTCCTTATAAAGTAACAACTTCCATAGCTGTTTGATACCGTTCGTCTCCAATGTTATTAAATGTTTATAAACATTTCTCACTGCAACTTCAAGTATCGATGTAATCAGCTAAGAAATCGGAAGACAATTAATTTAAGTGTACTCACGACAGGCCCACGCTAACCCGGGAATACTTTGCCGCGGAGCTAGAGACCTATGCACAGGAAGCTAATCCGGGCATCTTCTACCGCGGAATCAGGGACCTATGACATAGGAGCCAGGGACCTATGGTATAGTATACGGCGCTTCCTAACACCCAGGTATGATAAGAAGTATTTTTAACCGCAAGGCTATACAGGTTTTCCTTATAAAGTAACAACTTCCATAGCTGTTTGATACCGTTCGTCTCCAATGTTATTAAACGTTTATAAACATTTCTCACTGCAACTTCAAGTATCGATGTACTCAGCTAAGAAATCGGAAGACAATTAATTTAAGTGTACTCACGACAGGCCCACGCTAACCCGGGAATACTTTGCCGCGGAGCTGGAGACCTATGCACAGGAAGCTAATCCGGGCATCTTCTACCGCGGAATCAGGGACCTATGACATAAGAGCCAGGGACCTATGGCATAGTATACGGCGCTTCCTAACACCCAGGTATGATAAGAAGTATTTTTAACCGCAAGGCTATACAGGTTTTCCTTATAAAGTAACAACTTCCATATCTATTTGATACCTTTCGTCTCCAATGTTATTAAATGTTTATAAACATTTCTCACTGCAACGTCAAGTATCGATGTACTCAGCTAAGAAATCGGAAGACAATTAATTTAAGTGTACTCACGACAGGCCCACGCTAACCCGGGAATACTTTGCCGTGGAGCTGGAGACCTATGCACAGGAAGCTAATCCGGGCATCTTCTACCGCGGAATCAGGGACCTATGGCATAGGAGCCAGGGACTTATGGTATAGTATACGGCGCTTCCTAACACCCAGGTATGATAAGAAGTATTTTTAACCGCAAGGCTATACAGGTTTTCCTTATAAAGTAACAACTTCCATAGCTGTTTGATACCGTTCGTCTCCAATGTTATTAAATGTTTATAAACATTTCTCACTGCAACTTCAAGTATCGATGTACTCAGCTAAGAAATCGGAAGACAATTAATTTAAGTGTACTCACGACAGGCCCACGCTAACCCGGGAATACTTTGCCGCGGAGCTAGAGACCTATGCACAGGAAGATACCCCGGGCATCTTCTACCGCGGAATCAGGGACCTATGACATAGGAGCCAGGGACCTATGGTATAGTATACGGCGCTTCCTAACACCCAGGTATGATAAGAAGTATTTTTAACCGCAAGGCTATACAGGTTTTCCTTATAAAGTAACAACTTCCATAGCTGTTTGATACCGTTCGTCTCCAATGTTATTAAATGTTTATAAATATTTCTCACTGCAACTTCAAGTATCGATGTACTCAGCTAAGAAATCGGAAGACAATTAATATAAGTGTACTCACGACAGGCCCACGCTAACCCGGGAATACTTTGCCGCGGAGCTAGAGACCTATGCACAGGAAACTAATCCGGGCATCTTCTACCGCGGAATCAGGTGCCTATGACATAGGAGCCAGGGACCTATGGTATTGTATACGGCGCTTCCTAACACCCAGGTATGATAAGAAGAGTTTTTAACCGCAAGGCTATACAGGTTTTCCTTATAAAGTAACAACTTCCATAGCTGTTTGATACCGTTCGTCTCCAATGTTATTAAATGTTTATAAACATTTCTCACTGCAACTTCAAGTATCGATGTACTCAGCTAAGAAATCGGAAGACAATTAATTTAAGTGTACTCACGACAGGCCCACGCTAACCCGGGAATACTTTGCCGCGGAGCTAGAGACCTATGCACAGGAAGATACCCCGGGCATCTTCTACCGCGGAATCAGGGACCTATGACATAGGAGCCAGGGACCTATGGTATAGTATACGGCGCTTCCTAACACCCAGGTATGATAAGAAGTATTTTTAACCGCAAGGCTATACAGGTTTTCCTTATAAAGTAACAACTTCCATAGCTGTTTGATACCGTTCGTCTCCAATGTTATTAAATGTTTATAAATATTTCTCACTGCAACTTCAAGTATCGATGTACTCAGCTAAGAAATCGGAAGACAATTAATATAAGTGTACTCACGACAGGCCCACGCTAACCCGGGAATACTTTGCCGCGGAGCTAGAGACCTATGCACAGGAAACTAATCCGGGCATCTTCTACCGCGGAATCAGGTGCCTATGACATAGGAGCCAGGGACCTATGGTATTGTATACGGCGCTTCCTAACACCCAGGTATGATAAGAAGAGTTTTTAACCGCAAGGCTATACAGGTTTTCCTTATAAAGTAACAACTTCCATAGCTGTTTGATACCGTTCGTCTCCAATGTTATTAAATGTTTATAAACATTTCTCACTGCAACTTCAAGTATCGATGTACTCAGCTAAGAAATCGGAAGACAATTAATTTAAGTGTACTCACGACAGGCCCACGCTAACCCGGGAATACTTTGCCGCGGAGCTAGAGACCTATGCACAGGAAGCTAATCCGGGCATCTTCTACCGCGGAATCAGGTACCTATGACATAGGAGCCAGGGACCTATGTTATAGTATACGGCGCTTCCTAACACCCAGGTATGATAAAAAGTATTTTTAACCGCAAGGCTATACAGGTTTTCCTTATAAAGTAACAACTTCCATAGCTGTTTGATACCGTTCGTCTCCAATGTTATTAAATGTTTATAAACATTTCTCACTGCAACTTCAAGTATCGATGTACTCAGCTAAGAAATCGGAAGACAATTAATTTAAGTGTACTCACGACAGGCCCACGCTAACCTGGGAATACTTTGCCGCGGAGCTAGAGACCTATGCACAGGAAACTAATCCGGGCATCTTCTACCGCGGAATCAGGGGCCTATGACATAGGAGCCAGGGACCTATGGTATTGTATACGGCGCTTCCTAACACCCAGGTATGATAAGAAGTATTTTTAACCGCAAGGCTATACAGGTTTTCCTTATAAAGTAACAACTTCCATAGCTGTTTGATACCGTTCGTCTCCAATGTTATTAAATGTTTATAAACATTTCTCACTGCAACTTCAAGTATCGATGTACTCAGCTAAGAAATCGGAAGACAATTAATTTAAGTGTACTCACGACAGGCCCACGCTAACCCGGGAATACTTTGCCGCGGAGCTAGAGACCTATGCACAGGAAGCTAATCCGGGCATCTTCTACCGCGGAATCAGGGACCTATGACATAGGAGCCAGGGACCTATGGTATAGTATACGGCGCTTCCTAACACCCAGGTATGATAAGAAGTATTTTTAACCGCAAGGCTATACAGGTTTTCCTTATAAAGTAAGAACTTCCATAGCTGTTTGATACCGTTCGTCTCCAATGTTATTAAATGTTTATAAACATTTCTCACTGCAACTTCAAGTATCGATGTACTCAGCTAAGAAATCGGAAGACAATTAATTTAAGTGTACTCACGACAGGCCCACGCTAACCCGGGAATACTTTGCCGCGGAGCTAGAGACCTATGCACAGGAAGATAACCCGGGCATCTTCTACCGCGGAATCAGGGACCTATGACATAGGAGCCAGGGACCTATGGTATAGTATACGGCGCTTCCTAACACCCAGGTATGATAAGAAGTATTTTTAACCGCAAGGCTATACAGGTTTTCCTTATAAAGTAACAACTTCCATAGCTGTTTGATACCGTTCGTCTCCAATGTTATTAAATGTTTATAAATATTTCACACTGCAACTTCAAGTATCGATGTACTCAGCTAAGAAATCGGAAGACAATTAATATAAGTGTACTCACGGCAGGCCCACGCTAACCCGGGAATACTTTGCCGCGGAGCTAGAGACCTATGCACAGGAAACTAATCCGGGCATCTTCTACCGCGGAATCAGGGGCCTACGACATAGGAGCCAGGGACCTATGGTATTGTATACGGCGCTTCCTAACACCCAGGTATGATAAGAAGAGTTTTTAACCGCAAGGCTATACAGGTTTTCCTTATAAAGTAACAACTTCCAGAGCTGTTTGATACCGTTCGTCTCCAATGTTATTAAATGTTTATAAACATTTCTCACTGCAACTTCAAGTATCGATGTACTCAGCTAAGAAATCGGAAGACAATTAATTTAAGTGTACTCACGACAGGCCCACGCTAACCCGGGAATACTTTGCCGCGGAGCTAGAGACCTATGCACAGGAAGCTAATCCGGGCATCTTCTACCGCGGAATCAGGGACCTATGACATAGGAGCCAGGGACCTATGTTATAGTATACGGCGCTTCCTAACACCCAGGTATGATAAAAAGTATTTTTAACCGCAAGGCTATACAGGTTTTCCTTATAAAGTAACAACTTCCATAGCTGTTTGATACCGTTCGTCTCCAATGTTATTAAATGTTTATAAACATTTCTCACTGCAACTTCAAGTATCGATGTACTCAGCTGAGAAATCGGAAGACAATTAATTTAAGTGTACTCACGACAGGCCCACGCTAACCCGGGAATACTTTGCCGCGGAGCTAGAGACCTATGCACAGGAAACTAATCCGGGCATCTTCTACCGCGGAATCAGGGGCCTATGACATAGGAGCCAGGGACCTATGGTATTGTATACGGCGCTTCCTAACACCCAGGTATGATAAGAAGTATTTTTAACCGCAAGGCTATACAGGTTTTCCTTATAAAGTAACAACTTCCATAGCTGTTTGATACCGTTCGTCTCCAATGTTATTAAATGTTTATAAACATTTCTCACTGCAACTTCAAGTATCGATGTAATCAGCTAAGAAATCGGAAGACAATTAATTTAAGTGTACTCACGACAGGCCCACGCTAACCCGGGAATACTTTGCCGCGGAGCTAGAGACCTATGCACAGGAAGCTAATCCGGGCATCTTCTACCGCGGAATCAGGGACCTATGACATAGGAGCCAGGGACCTATGGTATAGTATACGGCGCTTCCTAACACCCAGGTATGATAAGAAGTATTTTTAACCGCAAGGCTATACAGGTTTTCCTTATAAAGTAACAACTTCCATAGCTGTTTGATACCGTTCGTCTCCAATGTTATTAAATGTTTATAAACATTTCTCACTGCAACTTCAAGTATCGATGTACTCAGCTAAGAAATCGGAAGAAAATTAATTTAAGTGTACTCACGACAGGCCCACGCTAACCCGGGAATACTTTGCCGCGGAGCTAGAGACCTATGCACAGGAAGCTAATCCGGGCATCTTCTACCGCGGAATCAGGGACCTATGACATAAGAGCCAGGGACCTATGGCATAGTATACGGCGCTTCCTAACACCCAGGTATGATAAGAAGTATTTTTAACCGCAAGGCTATACAGGTTTTCCTTATAAAGTAACAACTTCCATATCTGTTTGATACCGTTCGTCTCCAATGTTATTAAATGTTTATAAACATTTCTCACTGCAACGTCAAGTATCGATGTACTCAGCTAAGAAATCGGAAGACAATTAATTTAAGTGTACTCACGACAGGCCCACGCTAACCCGGGAATACTTTGCCGCGGAGCTGGAGACCTATGCACAGGAAGCTAATCCGGGCATCTTCTACCGCGGAATCAGGGACCTATGACATAGGAGCCAGGGACTTATGGTATAGTATACGGCGCTTCCTAACACCCAGGTATGATAAGAAGTATTTTTAACCGCAAGGCTATACAGGTTTACCTTATAAAGTAACAACTTCCATAGCTGTTTGATACCGTTCGTCTCCAATGTTATTAAATGTTTATAAACATTTCTCACTGCAACTTCAAGTATCGATGTACTCAGCTAAGAAATCGGAAGACAATTAATTTAAGTGTACTCACGACAGGCCCACGCTAACCCGGGAATACTTTGCCGCGGAGCTAGAGACCTATGCACAGGAAGCTAATCCGGGCATCTTCTACCGCGGAATCAGGGACCTATGACATAGGAGCCAGGGACCTATGGTATAGTATACGGCGCTTCCTAACACCCAGGTATGATAAGAAGTATTTTTAACCGCAAGGCTATACAGGTTTTCCTTATAAAGTAACAACTTCCATAGCTGTTTGATACCGTTCGTCTTCAATGTTATTAAATGTTTATAAACATTTCTCACTGCAACTTCAAGTATCGATGTACTTAGCTAAGAAATCGGAAGACAATTAATTTAAGTGTACTCACGACAGGCCCACGCTAACCCGGGAATACTTTGCCGCGGAGCTAGAGACCTATGCACAGGAAGATAACCCGGGCATCTTCTACCGCGGAATCAAGGACCTATGACATAGGAGCCAGGGACCTATGGTATAGTATACGGCGCTTCCTAACACCCAGATATGATAAGAAGTATTTTTAACCGCAAGGCTATACAGGTTTTCCTTATAAAGTAACAACTTCCATAGCTGTTTGATACCGTTCGTCTCCAATGTTATTAAATGTTTATAAATATTTCTCACTGCAACTTCAAGTATCGATGTACTCAGCTAAGAAATCGGAAGACAATTAATATAAATGTACTCACGACAGGCCCACGCTAACCCGGGAATACTTTGCCGCGGAGCTAGAGACCTATGCACAGGAAACTAATCCGGGCATCTTCTACCGCGGAATCAGGGGCCTATGACATAGGAGCCAGGGACCTATGGTATTGTATACGGCGCTTCCTAACACCCAGGTATGATAAGAAGTATTTTTAACCGCAAGGCTATACAGGTTTTCCTTATAAAGTAACAACTTCCATAGCTGTTTGATACCGTTCGTCTCCAATGTTATTAAATGTTTATAAACATTTCTCACTGCAACTTCAAGTATCGATGTACTCAGCTAAGAAATCGGAAGACAATTAATTTAAGTGTACTCACGACAGGCCCACGCTAACCCGGGAATACTTTGCCGCGGAGCTAGAGACCTATGCACAGGAAGCTAATCCGGGCATCTTCTACCGCGGAATCAGCGACCTATGACATAGGAGCCAGGGACCTATGTTATAGTATACGGCGCTTCCTAACACCCAGGTATGATAAAAAGTATTTTTAACCGCAAGGCTATACAGGTTTTCCTTATAAAGTAACAATTCCCATAGCTGTTTGATACCGTTCGTCTCCAATGTTATTAAATGTTTATAAACATTTCTCACTGCAACTTCAAGTATCGATGTACTCAGCTAAGAAATCGGAAGACAATTAATTTAAGTGTACTCACGACAGGCCCACGCTAACCCGGGAATACTTTGCCGCGGAGCTAGAGACCTATGCACAGGAAACTAATCCGGGCATCTTCTACCGCGGAATCAGGGGCCTATGACATAGGAGCCAGGGACCTATGGTATTGTATACGGCGCTTCCTAACACCCAGGTATGATAAGAAGTATTTTTAACCGCAAGGCTATACAGGTTTTCCTTATAAAGTAACAACTTCCATAGCTGTTTGATACCGTTCGTCTCCAATGTTATTAAATGTTTATAAACATTTCTCACTGCAACTTCAAGTATCGATGTACTCAGCTAAGAAATCGGAAGACAATTAATTTAAGTGTACTCACGACAGGCCCACGCTAACCCTGGAATACTTTGCCGCGGAGCTAGGGACCTATGCACAGGAAGCTAATCCGGGCATCTTCTACCGCGGAATCAGGGACCTATGACGTAGGAGCCAGGGACCTATGGTATAGTATACGGCGCTTCCTATCACCCAGGTATGATAAGAAGTATTTTTAACCGCAAGGCTATACAGGTTTTCCTCATAAAGTAACAACTTCCATAGCTGTTTGATACCATTCTTCTCCAATCTCATTAATCCATTATATACATTTCTCACTGCAACTACATGTATCGATGTACTGTATTTGTGCAATGCGCCAATATGCGTCGCAAGCAGTTATATTGCAATTTTTATTCTTTTTCTTCATTATCGTATCTTCTTACAATGCCATACACGTTTTTTATTATATAATATTATTTCAGTATTTAAAAATATTTCTGGTAGAGGTCGTGTCCAATTTCGGAATTTAACTGGCGGTACTTTTAAGCAGCTATTTTCAAGCAGAATTATACGAAAATCGAATGAGATATCTTTTTAATATAAGAGTCCCTTTCCGGGACAGATTTAAAGTTTGCCGCCCCTAGGCAACCATTCAACCGCCGTCCTCTTTAAACCCAACTATGACGAACTTAAAGGGAAGAAATATTGTTTGTATGCTCAAATGAAGTTATTTTAGATCAAACACAATAAAACTAATTATTCCTTTTTTACATTCAATGTTTAAAGGTTTCTGAATGGTAGCATATATGCTGCCAAGGTAAATTAAGGTAAAAAGAGTTCAAATGCACATTTAAAATACTTTTTGTTGTGTTAAGAAAGTAATTTTTTTTTACATGAGGATTCTTATTCTTCTTTATAGGAGAATTAAATTAAATATTTTAATAGAATACTTTTTCATATTTTTGTAATTTTGTTTTCAAACGGGACAAGGATCATTTATTCATCAGATGCGCCTGTGAAGAAATTTGTATAGTGAAAACAAAGATTCTTATACTTATTTTTACGAGAATTAAATATTTTAATAAATTTCTTGAATAACAACGTCATTTAGAATAATATAAGAATTTGCACATAATTGTGAATTTTAAATTTCTTTATATTATATATTCCGTACGAAGAACGGATATACTGCTAGTTTTCAATAAAATCGTTAATATATAACTTATAATATAGCACATCAAGCATCTGCTTTATAACTAGATTCTAGATGCTCTCTCCCCAGTGTAACTAGAAATCACTAAAAAAATATAAATAAATTTTTATAATGAAAGCTGATCTTAAAGTGGGTTTTTCAAGACTAGGTTAAATAAAAAATAGAAATCTGATGTGGGTAACACATAATTTTCCTTATATAATGCAATGAATTTACTACTTTTACAGTTAAAAAATGTTATTCTTATAATAGATACGTATATTTTTTCCAAGATATTGAATTTTCTTCAATGAGACGTCATTTCCATTGATTTAGCGTCATTTTTATCCATTTGATGAGATTTTCTTTGATTTGGTAACATTTAAAAAACCTGCGAAGTTGGCGAAATTCCGCCAAATTCGTCACCAAAATCTCGCCAAGCGTTATGGACGAAGAAATAATTTATTTTAATAGCAGATAAATGACTATTGGCGTTCAAATACAAAAGTGTTACTCAAAGTATCTTTTTTCATGAATGGAACGAGCTAGATCCACGAGAATGATGTCGCCCAATTTATCGCATGGTATTACGTATGAAAAGTGAACATGTTTCTCAATAGGATTTTTTTTTATAATTTTTTGATAATTTTTTTGAAAAATGTGCAATATCTCGAGAACGGTTCATGCTAGCGTTCTAAAATTTATGTTAATCGTTTTCTAATGAAAAACTACTTAAGAAATGTCTATTTGCGTAACTGTATTGGAGGTTTTGATTTTTTCAAAATTTCACGTGAAAATTTTGGGCGGTTCTGTACATTGTATTGCGTTTGAAAACAATAGGTTTCCAGTATTCACGGATTGTAATTTTTGTACCTAATTTCATTCGAAGCGCTCCATTCGTTCGTTAGATATCGTCTCCACACCCACACATCCACACATACGCATGCGCAAGCACGCACACACACACACGGTCGATTCGTGATCAGGGTTGCTTGAAACGTGCTCTCCCGTCGAAAACTCGAATTCGAATTTTCGACACCGTCACAATACTTTCCTTATACATTGTATAAGGAAAGTAAAAAGCACTGGATCCAACTGAGTTAGATCCAACTAAGCCAATCCTGGTTTTAAGTTAAAGACTGAATTTCTGTATCAAATTTCGTAGCTGCCGGAACTTTGACTTTAGACGACATTGACAAGGCATCCGGCCGTCCATTAAGCTGCTCTTTGTCTTTGGATGAGTCGCTCGGCCAGGGCTTTCGACACACACAGGCATCTTATATTATTATTTGAGGATACACTCGCACATACTGCTAAAGGAATTATTAGTGTTCAGGAACGCCACAAAGAAATTTGGGACGTCATTTCAACATTGCAGATAAATGCATAAAAAGATAAACACTCAGAAACTTGGACAAAAAAACAATGAAGCAGGTTATATAAAAACTTTTATTTCTTAAATTTCATATCTTTATCCAGCTTATACCGTATGCCGAACTTGCAAAAATTCTAGTAAAAAATTGAATCATAATATATATCATCACTTCAGAAAAATAAGAAAATATATCACTTGTACAAATGATTGTGAAAACTCAGCTAATAACTTCAACAATCAACTTAATTTTGCTTTGAAACACCTCATGAATCTATATAAACTTCAATGCAAAATTTTGACGAAAACTTTTGCTTTAAAGCGAGGCTTGCAGCAATTAACACATTATTTAAACTATACGCAAACATAATAACATATAAATGAAAGTATAATTAAAATAAGATAAATATTTTTAACACTTTTCGGAACAAAATATGTTAAAAGATATATTTAGAGCTATGATTTACATATTAGTGATAACTTATTAATGATTTACTTATTAATGATAAAGTTTAAAGCAAAAGTAAATACTCATTATAAAATCTTGGTATAAATAAATAGTCTCAGTAATAAAAATAAAATATAATATACTGCAAATTATTTAAATTCAAACAAAACGTTTAATTTTTTTACAATATTTCACATTTAAAACTCAGTTTAATCAATTACATTTTTTTACAATATTGTGCATTTAAAACTCAGTTTAATCCATTCAAATATCCTTAGAACTGCAAATATTTGTTTTGCAAATCAGAAAAAATGTATTATATACTCATTGGAAATTTATGTAAAGTTCATGTGAAGTTACATAAATTTCCAATTTATGTCAAACTTTAAATTGACATAAGTCTGAATTATAGTAAGTCAACTTGAAGTATAAATTGGGGACTTTTTATGTATATCTATATACAACAACAAAAATCAAGACTAAAATTACGTGACTAGAATAATTAATTTTTTCATTTTATTTTTACTCTCTGGATTCACATATAATAATTTAATAAATTAATTTTTTAAATATAACTTTACATTATGAACAAATCAGTTTATACTAAAATAAAATTATTAGTCGCTCTAAGAATTTCGATAACTTAATAATGAATTATTAAATACTAAAATAATTTAGAAAAATTTAATTCTGATAAACTGATACAAATTATAGCTTTCAATTTCATAAAAAATCCTTACACATTGAATAGAAAATGAGCAATGAATATAGGTGTGATTGGATCATAGACATAACTAAGATCTAAGAAAGGAGGGTGATGACCAAATGCGGGTTACAATAGTGAATTTTGTTTTGCTAATGCGAAGCGTGGATGCCTATGGAAGTGCCTATGGAAGAGAACCTATGTAATTGTTCAGCCAATGTGTATGACCACATAATTGCACACACACACACACCCCTGCATTCACCACTGGGATAGATTGTGGATTAACATATGCATTTCAAATAAGGTATTATACAAAAACGTCATTCTGATAATTACGATAATGTAATAACTGAGTAAAACAAAGAGTGCTACCTGTATTATTATTATTTTATTTTTATTTTTTTTTGCAATATATGGTCAGTAGGCAATACATTTCACTAATCAATAACTGTGCTCAAAAAGGATGAAAAAGTAATTGTTGTTACTTTGCAGCACTTGTTGTTTTTTCCAAATACTTGATATATTTTTAGTTCACAAAAAATTAATCCATTTTTTTTTTGCATTTTAGCTTCATTTTCTGCATTTCATCTTGATTTAAATTAATTTTTCTCAATCAACCTAAATGCATTTATATGCAGATTATTCTAGTACAATCACTTTATTAGCTTATAGGCATCTGATCAAAATATTTAATGAGAAATTTTACACATTAAAAATAACACATTTTTTTTTTCAGTTTCGGAGCCAAAAAGGTTGGCACCTCTTAGAATGAAATGAGTAAAAATAACAATTTTTTTTTACTGAATATTTTCGATACAATAAATCTGTAGGTCCAAAAGTCCATTCAAAAAGTGATGAATTAAGGAAAGGATGGTACAGATAATGGGGTTGCCACTCCCACTAGATTCCAGTCAAAACTGGGTGGTTGAAGAGTGTAATCTGATCTGCCTCCTTTGATGCACCAAGGCAATGGTTGGCAAAATGGTCACACTCTGGTGGCTAAATAGGTAAATGATTAAACAATGAAGTTTCTAGCCTTAAAAAAATTAAATTAATTAACACTATGATTGTAGAAAATAGTTGGCAAAAATCATAATAAATGTGCACCCAGTGGCGATGGCATCCAGTGGCATCTAAAGTTTTACTTGCAACTATATAATGGTTTTGCTTTTTTCAATATATTCTCTCCTCATAATAATGCAATTATACATGACACATGGAAAGGATGGACCCTGGAATTGACTGACATTTACAATATTTTTACATGCATTGTTTATAAGTTTTTTAATTATAAATTTTGTCAATCCCAGTCCGGATTTTTTTTCCCAAGCTCAAACCAAACACAAACCTGGCCACAATTGAAGGGGGGTGGAACTATGGCAAGACTGGGTTTAAACTTGAGTTAGTGCAGACTCCTACCCTGTAAAATGATTGAAGATGATAAAAAGAGATGTTTAGAATAAAAAATGTACATTTTGCTGATTCAATTATAACAACTGGTGGCAACAATGTGATACAGCTTAAATTATGTGTAAACCACTAGTCAGCTGGCTAAAAAGTTTAATATTTGGATAGTGAATTTTATGTACTAGTAGCCACTGTGGTTAGTAACTTATACATTGATTAAACTATCATTTTTCTAGTGATGTCAAAAAGTAGGCAAACTCTTAGAAACCAACCAATCAAATTAAATCTTTGCAAAATAAAACGAAAATGACTGCATGCTAATTTATTGCTTAAATATATATTATCTAAATATTTTTTCGTTTTTATGCGTTATAAAATATAGAATTTAAAATTATCAAATTATTTATTTGTTGATTATTTTAATTATTTTATTTTAGAATGTGAAATTTTTACAGCTTATATTGCATTTTAGTGATATAAACTTCTACTAAAAGTGCTAATAATAAACTCAGAATGGCTAGTAAAATTGAAAAGTCTACTTTTCAGTGGCTACTGAACTTCAGGATCATAATTTAAGCTACACAATGTGATTTTACAGATATTTTACAGATGGTATCTTTACTGTAAAAAAATGTTCACAATCACAATTGATTATTTCAAAAAACAAACAACCCCCTGAGATAGCCATTATATCAAATTCCAGTATGGTTACATAAATGATAACTGCAGCTTAAATACAATTGCATATCCTATAAAATCCTTAAAATATATCAAACAGAAAAAAAAACCAAAGTTGTAAACATCTGTAGGGAAGGCACTGAGGTAATAGAAAATACAAAGGAAAACTAAACGCACCAATATGGTTCAAACATTTGCAGTAATGCGAGTAAGCAAAAAGCATACCGAGAAACTTTACTTTTTCTTATACTGATATAGGGTTGATACATCCACATTAATAAAAAATCTGATGTGGGCAACACATGAATTTCCTAATATAATGTAATGAATTTACTAATTTTACAGTAAAAAAAATAGGTTTTTCTTATAGTAGATACTAATATTCTTTCCAAGATATTGAATTTTCGACAATTAGTCGTCATTTTCATTGATTTAGCGTCATTTTTATCCATCTGGCGAGATTTTCTTTAATTGTCAACATTTAAAAAAAGTCGCCAAGTTGGCGACATTCCTCCAAATTCGTCGCCAAAATCTCGTCAAGCGTTATGCACTAAGAAATAAGTTATTCTTACAGCAGATAAATGACTATTGGCGTTCAAATACAAAAGTATTATTCAAAGTATCTATTTTCATGAATGGAACGAGCTAGATCCACGAGAATGATGTCACTCAATTTATCGCATGGTATTACATATGAAAAGCGAACATGGTTCTCAATGGGAAATATTTTTATTTTTATTTTATATGACTTTTTGATAATTTTTTTTGAAAAATGAACAATATCTCGAGAACGGTTCATGTTAGCGTTCTAAAATTTATGTCAATCGTTAATGAAAAATTACATAAGAAATGTCTATTTGCGTAACTTTATTAGCGGTTTTGATTTTTTGACGATATTTTCAAACATTTATTCGAAAATTTAGGGAGGTTCTGAACATTCGATTGCGTATAAAAACAATAGGCTTCAAGTATTTACGGATTGTGAATTTTGTACCAAATTTGGTTCGAATCGGTCCATTCATTCGTCAGTTATCGTCTCCACAGACTCACTGACACACACACACACACACAGACATCACTTCAAAAATGTTTGATTCGTGATCAGGGATGCTTGAAACGTGCTCTCCCGTCGAAAACTCGAATTCGAATTTTCGACCCCGTCACAATACTTTCCTTATACATTATGTACATAAGGAAAGTAAAAATGCTATTCTTATAGTAGATACTTGTATTCTTTCCAAGATATTGATTTTTCTTCAATTAGTCGTCAGTTTCATTCATTTAGCGTCATTTTTATCCATTTGGCGAGATTTTCGTTAATTTGACAACATTTCAAAATGTCGCCAAGTTGGCGACATTCCGTCATATTCGTCGCCAAAATATCGCCGTGCGTTATGGATGGTGAAATAAGCTATTCTTACAGCAGATAAATGATTATTGGCGTTCAAATACAAAAGTATTACTTAAAGTATATTTTCTCGTGAATGGAACGAGTTAGATACATGAGAATGATGTCACCAAATTTATCGCATGATATTATACATGAAAAGTAAACATGTTTCGCAACTGTTAATATTTTTTTTAATTTATGGGATTTTTTGGATAAATTTATTTGAAAAACTTGCAATATATCAAAAACGGTTCATGCTAGCGTTCTTAAGTATATGTCAAACGTTTTCTAAGGAAAAATTACATAAGAAATGTTTTTTGCGTAACTTTATTAAATGTCTTGGTGTTTTGATGATTTTTTCAAAATTTTTCTCGAAAATTTAGGGGGGTTCTGAGCATTCGATTGTGTTTTAAAGCAAGAGTCTTCCAGTATTCATGGATTGTGATTTTTGTATCAAATTTCATTTGAATTGCTCCATTCGTTCGTGCGATATCATCTCCACAGACTCACTGACACACTCACACACACACACACACACACACACACACACACACACACACACACAGACACACATACACACACACATACTTTCACACACACACGCACATACATCACACCAAAAATGTTCGATTCGTGATCGGGGATGCTTGAAACGTGCTCTCCCGTCGAAAACTCGAATTCGAGTTTTCGACTCCGTCTCAATACTTTCCTTATACATTATGTATATAAGGAGAGTAAAAATAAATTATTTTTATAATAGATACTCCTTCCAAGGTATTGAATTTTCGTCAATTAGTCCTTATTTTCACTGATTTAGCGTCATTTTCATCCATGTGGCGAGTTTTCCGTTATTTTAACGACATTTACAAAAGTCTCCAAGTAGAATTTTTTAATTTGGCAACATTTAAAAAATTCGCTAAGTTGGCGACATTCTACTAAATTCGTCGCAAAATTTCGCTAAGCGTTATGGACGACGAAATGAGTTATTCTTATATATCAGAAAAATGACTATTGGCGTTTAAATACAAACGTATTACTCAAAGTATCTATTTTCATGAATTGAACGAGCTGGATCCACGAGAATGATGTCATCAAATTTATTGCATGATATTATATATGAAATGTGAACATGTTTCTCAATAAAAAATATTTTATTTTTATATGATTTTTTGATATTTGTTTTAAATGTTCAATATCTAGAGAACGGTTCATGCTAGCGTTCTAAATTTTATGTTAATATTTTTCTAATGGAATATTACATAAGAAATGCCTATTTGCGTAACTTTATTAAAGATTTTGATTTTTTGATATTTTTTTTAAATTCACTCTAAAATATATGACGTTTTGAACATTCGATTGCGTATAAAAGCAATAGGCTTCCATTATTTACGGATTGTAATTTTTGTACCAAATTTCGTTCGAATCGGTCCATTCGTTCGTCAGTTATCATCTCCACAGACTCACTGACACACCCACATCCACAGACATTACCTTAAAAATGTACGATTCGTGATTAGGGATGCTTGAAACGTGCTCACCCGTCGAAAATTCGAATTCGAATTTTCGACCCCACCACAATACTTTACTGTGGACAATATACAATAATGTATAGTAACAATAATGTTGTTACTATACATTATTGTATATAAAGAAAGTAATAACAGAACTCTTGCAACAATTCAAAGTCAAAATTTTAATTTTTACAGTTAAGTCTAAAACAATTAATTCTACATAAACTACACTGAAAAATCACGTACCAAAACAAATATAGCTTTGATAATAGTTTCACAAAATAAACAATAATTTATATTTTACATAACGTTTCTATACGTAGTCTACAAACGCATGGAAGTGTCCACACGAATCTCGATAACCACGTAAGCACATTTTGAGAAGTATTTTTATGCAATTTCTTCGCACAACTGTAGGACACAACGACACCAATGGTGTTGTTGTTGTTGAGACCCAGACTGTCCGGCCTACCAGAAAGGTGTAAGGTAACCGTTTGGACGGCCGGGAAGTGCCACCCAATTTAGACTGGAACCCAGTGGTGGAGGCATCCATAGGAACCGTACCCTCCTTCCTCTATCACCAACCTCTCGGAAGGACTTACGGACCCACATGTTTAGCGTAGTCGTACTCCGCATGAACACGGTGGCAGTTGTTGTAGGGTGCAAATCCAGCACGCAAACCACCGGGCTGCCGCGCCTGAAATGTGCCAACAGCACGCGGTGATCCCAGGTGGTCACCCACCCAAGCACTAACCGTGCCCGATGCTGCTTGACTTCTGTGATCTAACGAGTACCGATGTTTTCAGCGCGGTAGCGCCGTTGGCTGACACCGATGGTGTGGCAAACCTTGTAATTTATCACAAATTATATACGTTTAAGACGATAGATATATGAGTGGTCTACAGGAACGCAAGACTTTTAGCGTATTTAAGCAAATAATTTTAGGCCGTCCTTTCCAATAATGTATAGATAGTCCATCAAAGATGTGTTCATCCCAAGAAGCATTTCTTTTTCGTTTTTCGCCTTGGTGAGATCGCTATGTCTCTCCCAATGATTTAACATCACTGGCGACTATAATACCTCCATATAAGCTATTTCTTTTTAATTTTATAATTCAAACGTTATAGAGAACACAGTAGTTGACATAAATTGCAAAATGCATTCAGACTGAACCTTTGGTATTATCATCTCTTGAAATCATAATGAAGATCTAAATATTCATCCTCACGTTTTGTGCCGGAATAGTCGAGGTGCTATTCGAGCATCATTCTAAACTTCCAACTGAATCTCGATGAGTATGCTAATTTTGAGAAATAAATTGTGTGCAGCTCATTCAACATTTTCTATAGAGTATTCAGTGATATTTAAAATTATTTAGTTTACTTAAATGAACTTCATTCTGTGAAAGAGAAAATATCACCAAAGTTCGTTACTTCTCAATGAGGATTATGTTCTCTTGAGTCTAGAAATTGTATACCGTGACATGAGCCTGAAGACATGTATTAACCATGCTGCTTTAAAACTAATTTGTTGTATTTAACTCATGTTTAAGTACATATTATCAAATATAGATATTGAGTTAAAACGCTAATTCCTTAGAGCTTTATTCCTAAAAATATACAACTTACATAAAAATACTTGAGCAAGCTAAAATAGAGTTTTCTTAAAACTAGCTAAAATATAACTTTCTTACCTTGTCTCTCTTACAATTAGCTAAAATAAAGTTTTTGAACAACTAACTAAAAATAAAGCTTTCTTATAACTATCTAAAGTACAGTTTACTTACAAATAAATATCTTTGAAAACTCAACCAGAGTTTTGTTGTTACTTACAAAATAATTGTGCCCTGTTGCATTGGCAAATGTTTTGAGTGATATTTTGCTTCATGTAAACAGATACAATTTCTAATGTCCTGCCAACAACTCGTGAAAACACATATAATGGTTTGCATGTATTTCTGTTTAAAAGTACTAAGCCATCATACATTTAATAATATGCCGATCCGGTGGTCGAGCGGTCAGGGGCATGCGTTTCTGTCTGATTGCCGGGTTGCGAGTTCGAATCCCGCCAGCGGGCATGGATGTTGTCATGTCGAGGCCAAGTCAGACTTCCGCCGTTCGGGGACACTCTAAGGGGGCTACACACTAAAAGGGAAGCTGCAAATCTCCCCTTCTCCATAGGATACCCTGGGGGTCTTGTAGACGTGGTGCTGAATGTTGAAGACCTAGGTCGTCCGACTCGTCCAAGGACTCGAGTAGCCGTTTGGACGACCGGGAAAGGAAGCCAGCAGATGCCGGCTTCTAAGGTCAGCGACCGACGGTCTGAAGATTTATTAAAGATTCAAGATTGTTTTACACTTGAAGAAATATATCTCTTAAACATACAGTTTTACAAACGAGTAACACCAATATACAAAACAAGAAGAAAAAACATTCAAAACATAAAACACAACATAAAGTGACACAAAAGCAAAAGGGGGAAACTCAACTTCTAGAGAAGGATATGAAGTTGAATGAGATATCAAAACATAAAACACAACATAAATTGACACAAAAACAAAAGGGGTAAACTCAACTTGTAGAGAAGGATATGAAGTTGTGGACGTGGTGCGTAATCGCTCCTTCACCACGGGGGAATTGTTAATGAACGAACATTTAATAATATTGACTATTGTTGCGTGGATCTTTGCCACACGTCTGGTCAGGACGCATAAGTTATTATTAAAATCCATTTTCACCAATCGTTAATTGATCTCGACTATGGTCGTATCGTGTAATAAAACATAGAAAATCAGTTAGTCTAAAACAAATTAACTGTTGTACAAACGGCGACAAAAGGTCGATTTTTACCTTGGGGACAGAATTGAATGTTCTGCAAATCATAGCATGGAATTCCAGAATCTCACCTAAAATGGCCAAGAATTAAATAGAGATTATACTACATTTGTTCCTTCTCAACTTCTGTATTATATCAGCGAAACTTCTCTCAAGTTCTCTAAATGTTCCTTTTCTCTCTTTAGATTTTCTAGTATTCATATGAATTTTCAAGATGAAACTTCCATTATGTATTCTTCTTACCAGGTAGCTTTTTTTGTTTACTCCAGTAATTACAGCAAAGAAGCTGTGTATTACATTAATGCAAAAACTAAAGTGTAATTACATATGTTTACAGTTTACTTAGGCCTGGCACTTTCAACATGAGGGCCGATGTTTCTTATGTTCTCTGGGATAACTCACTGTTTACCGGTTATTGATTAATAATAATATAATTTATAATATCTGTAATATTTTATTACATGTATATACTACAAATACAACTTCATTTATATAAATATCACAGTTGTACATTGCATTTTTTAATATTAATTCGTGTTTTGACGAATTGAAACACAATGTTGCGTTTTTCCTGCTAATTCTTTGAATTGAATGCAAATTACTCTGATTCATTCTAATAGGGTTTATTTTATACTAATAAGTTTATATTTGTTCTTTTATACTTTTTATACTCCGTTTAATTTATTCTAATAGTGTTCACTTTATTCTAACAAGTTTAATTTTGCTCTTCTCCAGATGTTCTGTATCTTTGGTTCATTGGATGGGCTTTAAAATTAATTATGTGCTTCTACTCTCTTATATTTGGATTATTGTTTTTGTCCCTTATTATTTTCAAATAATATTATTGTTTTAACGTACATATTTGAGTGTAATTTGATAATTTATTGGTGTAGTTTTATTATCTTCTCTTCCTTCTGTTCTCCTACATGTCCCATTTGTTCTCTTCGCTTCAGGTTCTTTTATGTTTTTATGTGTGCATAGTTGCCTTTGTGTACATATGTACCAAATAATTAATTGAAAAGAAAATCAGAATTTTAAAGGTGCAGGCGAACCATAATGAGTTTGTACATTTTCGACCTTATTTCCATTTATCATTCATCCCCCTCCCTTCAACTCCATAAAATTTAATCTTCCGATCCCTATCCTATATTTGTTCATTTTAATTACCTTTTCTGTTTTCCGTTTGAATTATTATTCCTTCTTTTGTTTTCCCAGAATGCCTCTTGGCTTTCCAGGATCATCTTTATTCATGTAATATAGTGTGTTGCTCAAAATTTTCAGTTACGTCATTTGCTTTGAAGATGGTCCGTTTTTTCGTTCTAATGCAATTTTACACAGGGTCATTAAAAACAAGAAAGATCTATCATGCATAAAGCATTGATTATGAAACACTTTCCAACTCCAATGCAGTTTTATATAAACATCTCTAAAATGCGATACATTCCTCGGTAATATTTTTTAAATTATCACAATACTACATTAAAATATTATATTTGACAACTTAAAATTTCATAGAAAAAAATGAACTTCATTCAAATGACGGCATTGAAATATAAATTGCCTGGTTTAAACGTCTCTAAAATGCGATATATTACTCGCTAATATTTTTAAAATTATCCTAATACGATAATAATTTAGTATATTTGAAAACTTCATCGAAAACAAATTAACTTTATTCAAATGCCGTCATCGAAATATAAATCACCTTTATATACAAGCAGCATTTCATTCATAAACATTTTCTCATTCCTTTCATTCATCACAGTACTATAATAATTTATTTTATTTAAAAATTGAAACCATGGAGGTACAAGCAATTTAACTCTATGCTTAAAAGTTCATCGAAAAAATAGTCTGGATTACCTGCATAAAATCAATGAATGTTTCATTCATATCAGCTATATTGCAGACTACATGAGCTAAATAATTTTGCGTTAAAGAAATGCAGCAATTCTTATACAACTCATTATACATCTTTTGGTATTTACATTCACCATAGGTGAAAATTAAGCTTCGTTGTAGAAATAATCAAAGTTGGATGATCATTTAAACTCAAATATATTGTAATTGCGTTGTTTCAGTATGTAGATGCACAGAACTAAGCAAAAATAAAGCAGTTTTAGGACGGATACAACACTCAATATGAATTAAAAAGATATTTAAAAATAATGATTTTGACATAAAATGGATGCCATATTTTATTTTGAAGTGGGTACGTTATAATGGTCACGTGATCTCTTCATATAAATGATGTCATTATTATTTTAATTTTTATTTAAGGAACTACTGCATATATTTTGCTGAAATTTTTCTTATATATTTTATGGGATAATTTGAATATTTCCTAAAACTTTCGAAGCAATTTGTGAATTTAAAATTTGCTTAAAAAGTGTTTGAAAAGTTAGGTCCCATAAGGTTCAATGTATTTCATGTTTTCAACCCGGGTTCAATCCAAAACAAATTGGGTGATATTATTCATTTATATTCCCATAGGTCCCACAGAGCGTCTTAGCAACATACTAAAATTTCATCTTGATTAAGTCATTTTTATGGCAGTTTTCGTGCTAACGGACAGATAGACAGACAGAATGAACAAAGTCATAAACACATTTCAACTATGTTGTAAAGTGTTAAAAATTAAAACCAGACAGAATTTTTCTCTAATTCGAACGGAAACATTGAAATTAAATCGAGTTTTTATATTTTCTTCATATGGCAGCATAGCTCAAAATTTGAGATAATTATATTGACATTGTTACGGCAGTTACCGTGTTGACTGGCAGACAGACAGACATACAGACAGATAGACAGACAGAAATACAAAAATCATAAACACTTTTCAATTATTTTGTAAAGCGTTAAAAATTGACCGAACTTTAGGTATTTATCGTCATTGTTTACCAGGTCGGAAATGAAACGTAATGGAGTTACAGGGTGCATACTCGTTAGGGAGTGGTCGCTTCAAAAACTTATAAACGTCAATCTGGTTGTCATTTTCTGGTTGTTATTTTCTGGTTTAAAACGTAAACCATGCATGTAAATTTCATCTGGGGTAGAAGATGGACCCTTATGTAAATTTGCGTAACACCGAATGTACCGCCATATCAGTTTGCAGCACTTACTTGCAGTTCCAACTTTTGAGACGATGGAGCCCGACGATCTCCCGATCTGCTGTGTCTTGACTTCTTTTTATGGGATATCTCAACAGAGTCGTCTATGACACTCCCCTTGAATCTGAAGAGAAACTTGTCGCCACAATTTCGGCCGCTAATTCCGAAGTGCACGACATGCCTGGTCTGTTCGAGAGAGTTCGCCAATCCCCATCGCCCCTGTGAGACGTGCATTCAGATTGACGGTCGCTGTTTTGAGCCATTACTGTACTTATTGTTTATTAAATGTCATTTTATAACTTCTAAGTCATTCTTGTATTTTAGCCTCATGGTATCGGTCTCACCATTAAGCGTCCACTGGCGTCTTTACTTTTCATTTCCGACCAAGTAAACTATGTCGAAACATGCTTGGTTTGGTGTGTACTACCATATACTTATAAAAATTGGCCCATAGTTTTTGAATCACCCTGTATATCCACTGTGTTTGTGTGTGTGTGTGTGTGTCTGTGTGTGTGTGTAAGACTATTTCATTAAGAAGGCAATTTTTAACACTTTACATCATAGTTGAAAAGTGTTTATGACTTAGTTCATTCTTCCTGTCTGTCTGTTTGCCCGTTTGTACATAAACTTTTGTAAAAATGGCATTATCAAAATAAAATTTTAGTATGTTGATGAGACGTTCTGTGCGACATATGGGAGTGTAAATGAATCATATTACTCAATTAGTTTTGGATTGAACCCGGGTTGAAAAAATGACTATCACCATGGCGATATTTTTGTCAGTCTGGCGATCTTTAAAAAAGTCGACAGGTTCGCGACATCCCGACAATAATTTTGCTAAGCATTACGGGCAGACGGATGGCGAAATAGGTTATTCTTATAATCGTCTGTTATGTTATTTCCAGATATTCCATTTTCATAACTAAGTCATCATTTTCTTTGATTTAGCGCCATTTTTCACAATTTGCCGGCACTTTTATCAACTTGGCGACATTCTCGTCAATTCGTCAAAGTTAATAAAACCTCGCCAAGCACGCGATATGCAGCCAAATTCGTCTCTGAAATTTCGTCAAGCGTTATGGACGGAGAAATACGTTAACCTTCTAGAAGATAAACTAATAATGGGAACTAAATCCAAAACTATTACCCAAAGTATATTCTCACGTGGGTGGAAACAGTTAAATCCATGAAAATGATAACACACTTTCAGCATAATATTACTTATGAAAAATGAACATAGTATTTCGCAATAGTAAATATTTTTTTTTAAATTCTATATGACTTTATAATAAATTTATTTGAAAAATGTGCTATATCTTAAGAAATGCTCATGTTAGTAATCTAAAGATTGTGCCAATCGTTGTGTATTAAAAATGTACATCTGAAATGATTATTTATGTAACTTTATTAAAAGCTTTGATTTTTTGATGATTTTTTTCTATATTTCATTTCAAAATGTGGGGGTGTTTTGAACATTCGATTGCGTTTTAAAACAATAGGCTTCCAGTAATTACAAATTTTAAATTTTGTACCAAATTTCATTCGAATCGCTTTATTCCTTCGTGAGATATTGTGTCCATACACACACACATCAAAAACATTTGATTCGTGTGTCAGGGACGCTGAACACGAATCTTGAGGAGATCTTGAAACTCTTCCCCCGAAACTCTTCCCCCTTCGTGCTCTTCCCCCGAAAACTCGAATTCGAATTTTCGACCTGGTTACAATACTTTCCTTATATATTATACTATGTATATAAGGAAAGTAAAACGTAATAATGTAAAACTGTTTTAAACTAACGTCAAAAAGCTTCGCAGCTCAATTTATCAATACACGTTTTATATCGCAAAATAGGTTTTAAAAGATATTTTTAATTCGATAGATGATGAAATTATTTTTTTACGATCTTTTAAGCTTCAAATTACGTGAAGACATATAGTTTAATGGTTTTAAAAGTTTCTATTAACAATTCTTTTAGTCTTTTGATGCAGTTAGTACTTAGGAGCTCTTAAAATCCAATTTTCGAAATAAGAAAACGTTTCACATTTCAAAAAGCGAGGCTCCCAGAGCTATCATCACATATCGGATACATTTTAGATGTTCGCTTTGTGGATTATTTTAGGCAAGATAGGTTGTTCTAAGTCTCACGTGGGGACATATACTTTCTTCTGCGCCTTCCAGATCTGGAGTTATATCTCTTATTTATTTTATGAGTTGCATTTTAGTAGACTTTCTGATATTTCTGAATCTTTTTTTAGTGGTTATTACTTGCATTAAGGACTCAGTATCTATAATAATAAAAAAAAGTCGTTTACCTCTCTGCTTGCTGTTCGCCCAACGGAAAATCTGAGCCAGTCACAGCAATGTAATTTGAAGCATAGGTACCCCGACTTCCGATAGGATACACCTCGTCCAGGTATTTTGCATTCGATATAGTTAAAAAGTTATGAATTTAACGGTCACAATTTGCCCGGTCCAAAAAAAATGTCAAATTTGATTAATAGCGGTATCTAGTGCATGTTGTTAAAGCTAAAATATTTTTTTAGAATTTATGTACAGCTTAAACTACTACCATTATAATAAAGCTAAAATAACTTTATTAAGACTAACATATAACACAAAATAATAGTGCCGACCGGTTTCGAAGTTAAGAAGCAGCCTTCTTCGTTTGAACACACAAGACGCACAACCTTTACTCGTGAGACCGGACAACTTTTTCGATTGCTTTAAACGTCTCTAGGTTTTGTATGTATAGCGTCATGTATAGCGTTATTTGAAGACAAAAACGTCGTGTTTGAATTATTTTTATTTTGAAACGATGTTAAGTTTAAAATATTTGGATTAAAGTTTTCGCTTTCAAAAATTTAATTGATAATATGAGTGATAATTCAACCCTAATTTAACATGCAATTAGTTTACTTTGCATATTTCATAAGGTCGTTATACCATCAAAAAACACATTTAATTGTTTTTCCAATGTTATGAAAGTCAATATCCTTTTTTTTAACTATGAAAATATATATTTATTGTGTCATCTTTAAAATTAAATCCTTACTTTAAAAAAGCAATGAATTGATACTGGAAATATTTACGATGCAGTAATTAACCTGTTGAGAAGCAAGAAACTCCTACTGAATGAAATTTAATAGGAAATGACATAGCGTTGTGACATGGCGTTGATTGTTGAGAAGCGTTGATTGTTGAGAAACGTTGGCGTTGATTGTTGAAGGTAATTCAGTCGCAATTTTAAAATCCGATTCAATGGACAGCGCTGATCTTGCCACACAGGCCCAAATGAGTACTGGATATTTTGATAAATATGCAGACTCTGTGATCTAAGGAGGCAGCAGACCAAGCCATGTGTTTCCAGAAGTATTTGTGCGGTTTTCACATTTGTGAAGAAATTAATGAAATAAATTATTAGTTTACTAATAAGTGATTTGGCGTTAAAGTTATGATAGATTGTCGTTATATCAACTGACTGACACCCCTCCCCCACGTATGCCAATGAAAGCAGAAATAGAATTTTAATATGAATAAAATTAGCAACAACTATGTTATTGACGGTATGTCACTGTTCATTACTTGAACGATATGTATTAAAAGAATAAATAAGTATTTCAAACTTAACAATTTGGCGTATGATTATTTTAGCCCATTTAATTACCGTTTTCAGTTTTCTTTATTTTAGATGCAGCATGAAACAACTTAGACAAGTTCTTTTGCAGAAATTAACACAACGCAATCACTATTAAATCTCCAATTTTTCATTTTTTCATTTTTTTTTGTTCATTTTCCCATATAAGACACAATTTTTTCTTGTACTAGATTTTGTATATACTGTTACACTTAGAGCAACAACAACATATTCGAAAGGATTGTCTTAACACATTACGTAAAATTGCATCCGCAGAAACATGTCTTCAGAAGATTTTGAGGATAAGGTAATTATGATTACCCTCTATATAACTTATATTTTATTCCGAATCTAGAGTTCATACTGAAGATAATACCATCCATGGGTCGGTTTCGACCCAATTTTTTACTTGGCAGCATGGAATGTCAATTCCTGAAAGGTCTACTTAGACTTGCCATTGACTATAATTTTGCGAACTCCTTCAAGGGCGTACTCAAACCTTTAACAACTTTTTTTCAAATGTTTTCAAATGTGAGCTACATAAGACTCCAATAGCCATAAAACCGCTTGTGGTTGTTGAAGCCTTCTCAAAATTAGCATCGTGCTAGTTTTTGTATATACAGTTATATTTAGATTTTACACATATTCTAAAGGATTGTCTTAACCCATTACATTAAACTGCATCCGCGAAAACACGGTTTCAGAAGTTTTTGGGGATACGACAATTATGATTACCCTCTTTAAATTTCATATGTTGTTTAGAATCTAGAGGTCATACTGAAGATTATACCACCCATGGACTTGATGCAATCGTATTTTTTACTTGGCAGCATGGAAAGTCAATACCTGCAAGGTGTACTTAGACTTGCCAATGACTAAAATTTTGCAAACCCTTTCAAGGTCCGACTCAGATCTTTAAAAAATTTTCAAATTTCTTTACAAGTGAGTTACAGACTACAGAAGACTTCAATAACCACAAAATCCGCCTGCAAGGTGGGTTCTCAAAATTAGCATCGCGCGTCTCCCACTGGAGATACCATAAGCCATGGATCAGATTTACGCATATTTTACGCTCAACCGCATGTAGTGGCCACTACCTCCAAGGAAACTTGTCATGAGTCACAATTTTGACAATCTTTATAGTGATCAACAAATGTAGTCTTACCACATATACGTCATATTCTTTATGTGAAATTGAGCTCGTGCAGGAGCGTCCATGTTCATTATTACAAAACTTGTGTATAGATAATGTTTTTTCACTAAAGGTTACAGTATCTATAGACATGTTTATTCCATACTGATGTGCGTATGTGCGAAACCGGTTCGTGGAGGCTTCTATTAGCAATAGGAGCACTTATAGGATGGTATTGTATGTATCATACCTTCTTGTTTATTAAAAATCCCTGAATACTGATTCAGGTAGCTTAATTGAACATAAAAATAACCTTTGCTAAATGGCCAAGCATTCAATTATTAACATATCTAGTAATGACTATAAATAATTGATAAACCGTTTTTATTCAATACACCATCAATAACGTGCATGATAGTATTTAAGTAACCCAAAGCGCATAGTGTCCATCATCAGTGGCAATTGCCACTGATGCTGCCAGTGAAATATTATCATGTACGCCATTGATGTTGTATTGAATAAAAACCGTTTACAGAGTACTTGTAGTATTTGCTAGATATTTTAAAATGTTTTAAACGTGTTTTGTTATACTTAAGAGTTCAATTATTAGCCAGAATTTTCACTCTTCCACCTTTTGAGCCTTATTGATAGAAACATAACACATCTTTATAAAAATGTTCCAAATCTTCTCAATTCTTTCATAAGCACTCTCTATTATGAAGGCAGTTTTAAAAGGATTTTTCCATTTGGCAAAAGTTATAATGGTTTTACGATAATCTTTAAAACTTTAATGCGCTCGAATCAGAAGTTCCTTTAAATTATTCTTTGGCACATCTAAAGCAATGTCGAAGTTCTTAAGCTTAAGTAAACCCATTTTATGATCCGAAGAACGTTTTCTATTCTATGAAATTCAGATATGAAAGTGAAAACTACCACATTTGTTTCTTGGAAGTCTTATAAAGAAATGATAAGTATATATATATTTATAATATGAATATTTATTAACGATTTCATTATGATTTATAAATAACAGGTATTTAATATTTAATAAACCATGTCCATAATACACATACGCAAAGCTTTCCAACATTAACTGCAGGACCCCCTAATTCGAAACAATCCCTTACAAGGCCAAATAATATTAAAGCAACGTAATTGTGCAATATACGTTAGTCTCATAGATACGTGAAATCGTCTTAATTATCACTAAATACTTGAATATAATCAAATTGAATATAATGTAGTTGTTATTGGAATTTTACCACTAGAATTATTGCATAATTCTTGCCCCCTACAATTACTACACCGTTTTTAATTAAATATTATTATTATAAATAAAATAAAAATTTACTATATTGCTCATATAAGATAACAATAGCAATAATATAACTATAGCAAATTATCATATACAAAAAATATTAATGTCGTGCATCGCTCACACAGAGACTTCTGATAGAGAATCACACAGAGACTTCTGTTAGAGAACTCCACAGATGGAAAAATTTCAAATTCTTGGACAAAATTCAAAGAATAACTTTTAGATTTTCCTAAAAAAGTTATTTAGGAATTTATTTTCAATTACCTGGCTACATTTTTCAAGTACTCATAATTTATAAGATCAAATTGATTTCTAGATACACTATTCCAAAATTGCCAGTTTTGAAAGGCGAGTGGAGATCGTTTTTTTACTTAATAATACTTCGATACTTACTTAATACTTCGATAACAATTTGGAACGACAGAGCAAACGCGGCGTTTATTCCTTAAATATTGATTTTAGACATATATAATAATATACAAAGTTGCGTAAAAACAGGTACAGAATTTTATGAAATCGATTAAAATTTTCTACAGAATTACATTTTAAGAAATATAAAATTTAAATTTTTATACGGCCCCGGTACAAAAATATTTCCATTGAGTAAAATGGGCCCCATACACTAATAAGATCATGTACAAAAATTTAATCATTTGATCATAAAAGTCCCACAAATATGAAAATACAAAATTGTTGATTTAAATGCGTCGACATGGGTTCTCAGAGGGGAAAAGTCATGTAGGTAGATCGCGTTCTAGGGGTCATACACTAATGACGAAAGAAAGCAATGATTACATAAATAAATAATGATTTTGCTATTTATTGGTATCTACACTATGTAGAAATAATAACTTTACACAAAGATTACAAAGCTTGTTCAAACTTCTGATAGAGAACCACACAGAGACTTCTGATAGAACACTCCACAGATGGAAAAATTTCAAATTCTTGGACAAAATTCAAAGAATAACTTTTAGATTTTCCTAAAAAAGTTATTTAGGAATTTATTCTCTATTACCTGGCTACACTTTTCAAGTACTCATAATTTATAAGATCAAATTGATTTCTAGATACACTATTCCAAAATTTCCAGTTTTGAAAGGCGAGTGGAGATAGTTTTTTTACTTAACAGCATACGATTTTATAGTATGGCAGAGCAAAAACAACTTTCTCATGTGATGATTGTTGCATGATTCTCATGTGATAATTGTTGCGATTGTGTGAAGCACCGATCAGAGGCAGATATTTGCATATGCATTTCCAATCTGTTTTAATGCTCATTTTGATTGTGCCATTTCCAAGTTTTATTCTGTAATTTATCATGTACAATTTTAAGGTATTTTTTAGAAAGCATATATTTGAAAATTTGTAAATAAGTCTTAATATAAGAGGCAGATATCACTTACCAATGATGCATTTCTGCGTTGCGTAATTTGCACTCTTGCTGTAAACATTTACATTTTTATTCGTGATTAATCCCTCACCAAATTTGTTAAAACATATCTCTTGGACTTTTTATGATAAAATGCTGAAATTCTGTACATCACCTTATTAGTGTAAGAGGCACATTTTACTCACTGGAGATGTTTTTATACGGAAGCCGTATAAAAATTTAAATTTTGTATTTCTTCAAATTTAACCCCCTTAAAATTTTTACCGATTTCATACAATTATGTACCTCTTTTACGCAACTTTGTAAATTATTATGTAAGTCAAAGTTCAATATTTAAAGAATAAAAGCCGAGGTCAATGTTTTTGAGACACCCTGCATAAGGATGGACTATATAAAGACTATATAAGGTAAAGGAATGTTTTCGCTCTAATCTATATAAGTATTCTTATATAACAGTTGTCCTTATAGAAACAGTTCTCCTATAGCTCAGAAGTATCAAGCGAAATTTGCCTCAAGCATAATTATTGTATTAAGAACTAAACAAAAGCAGAATATTTGTAAATATATATATATTATGTAAATATATATATTTGTAAATATATATGATGTGAAAAGATCTATATTTCCCTCATACTAAAACATTGAAATGATTGAAGTTACACGAACGTTTCATTTTCTTCAATAATTCTAATGGATGTGCATTTAAATTGTGCAAGAGCATTAGGGAGATAGCTTTTGTAAAATGACGAATATGCAGAAGCAATTTGGCTCTAGTATTCCAGAAACGATTTCAGAAGAATTTCATTAAATTGAATGCTGCAACCGCTATTAATATGATCATAATTCATATCAAAACTCTGAACTACTCTTAGGTTTAAGCTTAATGATAATTTTTACTTTCGAAATGAAGTCCTGTGATGTATGCTGAATCATCGTTAAGTTTGTATTGATGCAGTGAGTATGTGGTATATGATACAAATAGGTGGTACGTGGTACGTGGTACAGAAATTACCAAATAGCGTATTAAAAATTAATCACAGTTTTTTTTCTTTACAAAAGATAATAAGACATGAAAATAGATTGAGTTACGAAATGGGTGAAATATATAATTCTGCGATTTTACTGGAATTACAGGTTTGAGGCATTATTGATAAAGAAATAGTGGATTTAATATTGCTTACAATATATTCAAAATAAAAGAAATATTGTAATAGGGTCAAAACGCATTTCGCATATCAAATAATTTTTACGTTCTGAGCCCTTTTCAGCATCAATAAAACTTTTCAATGTCTGCTTCTATACAAATCTGTGGCCACGATATGTCTTGAATAAATTGAACTCACTGCATGACATTCGCGCAACTATGTCAAGTGGAGAGCATTAAATGGTCGTCGATTTGCCAGGTATACAAACAAGACAGTAAAGGCAATCCAGTTTCTAAACAATTAAATTGAAAAAGCTATTAGATTCAAACAACCTTACAGAAATGATTATTGTGGGTGATTTGCTTAAAATCCAATGGCAAATTCGTCGAATTTCGCCCCAAGATCACCAACTTTATCGGCCAAGCAACTTCTATCTTTAAATAATAATAATTTCAATAAAAATTATAGCTGCCTGTAAATATTCTTTTTCCTCGCAGATAGACAATAAGCCGCTAATTTATTTTTAGTATTCATGACAGCATCTTTGGAAATATATTCTATAAAAATTTATGTATTGAAATTATAGCAATAATAAATAAATATTTGAGTATTATGTACTGTACGATTGACTTCGGTGGTCGCAATGGTTTTCTATATTTAAATAAATTTTAAGTTTTATAGCTGTCATTGTGGCTATTTTGCGTTAAGAGAACTACAAAGCACGAAACCAATCCGTGGATACGGATTGATTTAGTAGAAAACCGATTTGTAATTTTTGATATAATGGCTTTAGGCAATGTCTGCAACTATCACCAGTATTTATTTTGTGTTACTTAATTAATATTTTTGTGTAATTAAATATTTATGAATATGAAATATTAAAATTTCTTATAATTTTCATTGAATTGTAGGTAAATATGTACTCTGACAATATCATAATGTATAAATATTCTCTAAATTAGTTTTATACAAACATTTTCAACAATATTTTTTCTTGGCGTCAGGCGAATGAAGAATTTAAGTCCGACAACTTGTCAGACAGCTTCTAAAAAACACACGTCACTTACCACCTACTAACGTCCTAGTAACTGTCTTTTTTTTTCCTGTTTGAAAAGATGATGTCATGATTTCTCCATCTTCATTAATCTTTCTCGTTGAAAGTCTGATCAAACAATGATGACGTTCTTTTAAATATTGTAGACAATAATAGTCTTACATGCAGATGACGTTCCCATATACCATTTGGCATTAATTTATCACACTTCAAATATATCTTTAATTCATGTAAATTATCTAGGTAAATAAAAGTAACATACTTAATTGTTTATACTTTATCATTTTTATTTCATCTCTAAATAGTAATCTTTGTTAAAATATTTGACCAGATATAATTCTTAATTTGTAGGAAATGTTATTACTAAACATCATTTATTAACATTCCAGACTCACATTAGTCGATCTGTATATAAGCATATGCCAGATATTAAGCAACCATTTGATTGTGGTGTCATTAATGATCTGCAAGCATATGCGGTGTTTTGATATAGCTTTTCGATATGTGTCATTTAGTAATGTATTCATACTATATACTATCGTTTTTAATATTATCTGTACAATATCTTTCAAATCATAATAATTTGATTTCGAAAATTAAATTTCTAAATATTGTAGTTTACAATTTTAAAGGTGAAAATACAAAGAATAATAGGATGGTTTGCATGTTCATATAGAAAAATGTTTCATTTTCTGAAATCATAGAGCCAATGTTTTATAAAAAGTTTGAAACATAAATGAATAGACATAATTTCGATGAGTTGTTACTAATCATTTGCTTGATATTTGATATTTTTCTTTTCACACAGGGAGCGGATTATTTCTAGAGTTAAGCGATTTCGACGATGTTGGGATTGTTTATTGTAATAAATATCAATAAAAAATTTCTCAGTAAGGTTTTATCATAGGAGACGTATAACTTGTGTTGTTTTTCTATCTGCAATGGTATTTTATAATTTCCAGAAAAGTAGACTTGAAATATATTACATTTGTTTTTTTAATATACTTATGAGAAAAACTTTCGGATGCAACTATAAAATATTGTATCCAATTCTTTTTTATTTCGATTACATGAAGTATAAAAGACTATAAGACATATTTTCTCATGCCAAAAGAATGCAAGACTATATATTAAGAATCTATGCATTTCCTTTCATTAACGGAAAGTAATCTTCCTTTGAACCATAAACCTCCCTTCAGTAGTCACGTTCTTTCGTACGTAGATTCCGGTATACCTTTATTGCATTATGCAAGATTGCAAGATAATCTTTCGAAGACGCCAGGGATTCAATAAAGCAAAATATAAGTATTTATTATGCTTTATGTTTGTATATCTTTCAGCAATAAGGAAAATTATTACGTGCTTCACATAGCAATATTAGTTGTTGTTCGAAATATATTTTTGCTAACATTCAAGGGCCTTTATATTGTTAGACGTTGTTTTGAAGAATATGTATTAATTGACCACATTATGCATGTGCAAGCTTTTATATCCATTCCTGCATCATCCATGCAACTTTCGCATTTCATTATTTGACCCTATAAATCATCTTGATAATCTAACAAATTATCGATCTAACAATATAGCATCTAACCAAATTTTAATCTAAATCTGACAACTTAACAAATGTTTGGAAAAAATATATTTTATTTGGTGAAATATAAAATATAAAATATTTAATTAGTTATGAATCATTGAACAAAAATTCAATTCGTAATAATTATATAAGAACATATGATAGCTTTCTGGTTTTGCTAGTGCAACTATTGTTTCATTTATTTTGAAAGAAGATACGTTTTTTACTTGATTTCTAAATATTTTTATACTGTTAAAAGTTTGTTCAAGCTGTTTTATTAACGACTATTAGGATATGTTGTTGTTACTGATGACCTCCTGTTTCGGCGGAGCCGATTCAGGACCAGTGACGCAGGAATCAGGAAAGAACGAAGAAAGGCACAAGACGAGAGAACAAAGTTTATTACAAAAACGCATCACTGACGAAGGTCGGAGGGGGTGCAACTTCCCATTTAGATGAGGACCCAGAAGGCGGAAGGCTGACTTTATCCTCGAGAAACATCCATGCCTTATTCGGGTTTCGAACCCGAGCCCACAAGACAGCAGCGAAGACGCTATATACTTCACCGCCTGGGCGGCCCTGTTTCAATGTTCCTTATTTCATTGTAAACAGGCGTGTGCCCATGCTCAGGGTTGATAGAGATTCAAACTCATGGTCGTCCAAGGTTTATAGATATTACAGGTTGGCTCATTCGAAATGACGAGAGCAGTTCACTGAAAGGGGAGAAAAGATGTGAAGTCAGAGTGGCGAAAATCTATTTTCTTGCTTTCTTCCACATAGGTGTTTCGTGAGCTATAATAACTGAAAATCATTTTCAAATTTTTTTCCTGTATTTTCTGAAAAGTGTTGCATTTGTGAAGTGTGATGCTAAGTTGTGCAATTGCCATAATGATGAGAAAGCTTACAATGCTTGGTTCCATAGAATTCCAAAATTCAAAGTTTTACGAGCTTCACGGATACATTCCTGCAAAAGATAGATGTCAGTTCATTAAAATATTCTTTAACAATATTGATTTAACAATCCGTCATTCTTATACATGACATTGCTATGCTAACATAACTATTATTCCTTAAAATTCTGTTAATGTCCAAATACAATTCCCTTATGGGCTCCTCGTTACATATGAAAAAATCTGTTGTGGGCAATACATGACTTCTCTTGTATAATGCAATGAATTTACTACTTTTACAGTACAAAAAATAAGTTTTCCTTATAGTAGATACTTATATTCTTTCCAAGATATTGAATTTTCGACAATTAGTCGTCATTTTCATTGATTTAAAGTCATTTTTATCCATTTGGCGAGATTTTCGTTTATTTTGCAACATTTAAAAAAGTCGCCAAATTAGCGAAATTACACGAAATATGTCGCCAAAATCTCGCCAAGCGTTATGGTACGGAGAAATAAGTTATTCTTATAACAGCTAAATGACTATTGGCGTTCAAATACAAAAGTATTTCTCAAAGTATATTTTCTCATGAATGGAACGAGCTAGATCCACGAAATGATATCACAAAATTTATCGCATGAAATTGCAAATGAAAGGTGAGCATGTTTCTCAACAGTTAATATATTTTTTTTAATTTATGGGATTTTTGATACATTTATTTGAAAATGTGCAATATCTGAAAAACGGTTCATGCTAGCGTTCTAAAGTTTATGTCAATCGTTTTCTAAGGAAAAATTACATTAGAAATATCTATTTGCGTAACTTTATTAAAACTTTTGATTTTATGATTTTTTTAATATTTTTCTCGAAACTTTAGTGGTGTTCTAAACATTCCATTGTGTTTTAAAGCAATAGGCTTCCAGTATTCACAGATTGTGATTTTTGTACCAAATTTCATTCGAGTCGGTCCACACACTCACTGACACACACACACACACACACACACACACACACACACACACACACACACACACACTTTCACACACACACACATACACACACAGACATCACTTCAAAAATGTTTGATTCGTGATCAGAGAAGCTTGAAACGTGCTCTCCCGTCAAAAACTCGAATTTTCGACCCCGCCACAATACTTTCCTTATGCATTATGTATATAAGGAAAGTAATAAGGGAAATAATGTTAAAATATAGAGTAAAAGCTAATCCTGCAGCACAGACTGTTGTTAATGAGGCAGATGACTCTGGGAAAAAGCAATTAAAGCATCCTCTAGAACACTGTCTCTTTATCCTTGGTTTTACAATATTCTGATTCCTCAACCGCTTCTGGTGTTACTTTAGATTACGGTAAATATAGGGGATTTTTTCGACTGCATTATAAATTTTCGAAGTACCACAATTTTCAAAATTCGAAAAGATGTGAAATTAGAAAAAATTCCGTTCATGTTCTACGTTATTATTCTTCTGCACTCACGTAGATATTCTCAGAATAAAAATAAAAATTATTTATCCGAATTTAAAACTATTTACTTGCTTATATTAATTAAATTATTTTCCTGGAATTATATACTAATTTAATTTACCCGATTACAAGAGCGGATAAAACTCATTTTCTCCCTGCTGAATTTAAGCACACTTATGAATGAGTGTTTAAAACCGAAAATTTATTCATCACGTAGGTTGTTTACTGGGGAATTGATTTGCATGTGAGTTTAAATAATATATAACGTTGTAAGTAAGTCTTATATAAGTCGACGCTTTGCAAGTCGACGCTGAAATTTTGCAAACTTCAGTGATAACTGAGAATTACAGTCCTTCCACATACAGGCATGAAATTCGTTCATGATTTAGCTCGGCCAACACGAGGTTGCAAAGGCCCAAATAATTTCATTTTAATGAGCGTACCTGTGAGATACCAGTCCATCTGCAATGGGTCTGCCTTCCTTATTTGAAAACGCCCCTTTCGGGCTAGTTCTTGAGATTTTGAACATGGCCTTAAGAAGTGTTTTGCACATATTTAAATAAATAAATATATATATATATATATATATATATATATATATATATATATATATATATATAATTTAAAAACGCTTGGTAAAATAATAGGATTTCAAACTTTTGATTTTAAAGATCTATTTAATAATATTAAGATCACTGATCTATATGATGTCATTTTAGCTTTATATAATGCTTATATTACTAAACATTCTAATCTTACAAAATTTACCAATTTTCCTAAGCTTCTCCATTTTGTTCTTTTCAATAATTATATCTTTCAAGGTAATAAATTATACTTACAAGTCTCAGGTGTTCCACAAGGTGGCTGTAGTAGCAGTATGTTAGCTAATTTATACCTATATCATTATGAAAAATTCTTTACTTCAACTGATTATAAAATTTATAGATATGTAGATGATCTGATTTGTCTTGTATTTACTGATAACTATGTCATAGATATAGATTTCTATCCGGATAATTTGGAATTAATACCTAATGAAACTTCTATTAGTAATAATGTTTATTATTTGGATTTAAGTCTAATTATAGAACCTGCTCATGGGATAGTTACTAAATTATATGATAAAAAAGATTTTTTTAAATTTAATATTAATAAATTATTACCTTTTAATTCCTGCAACTCGATTCAATTGTTTAGAAATATTATACTTAATCAACTTTTTAGAATTTATAGATTATCAGATAAAAAATTTCATGCTTTGCACATTAATAACCTCAAAATTACCAGTAAAATGTATCAATATCTTGCATATTTAGTCAATAGTATAGTTAATAAGTTTCGATTAGCCTAAAATTATCTTATTTTAGCCGTACTTCTTCATTCTCCTGCAATTATATTTTCATCTTTTTATCTCGAAGCTTTAACAGTTGAATAACTCATTTTATTTCATTTTATTGCTTTTGCGCAGTACAGTTTTTATTACTCTCTTTGGCAACAGCAAATCACATCTTTTCATTTTGGCATATGGCAACATTGATCCAGTCATATTTTGCTCGTCATGGTTGCGCTGAAGAGGTGAGTTTTGAGGTATTTATGTTTCCTTTATTGTTCCAATCTATATGCTTGTCGTCCATATAACACAAGTTTATAGATAAAATCTATCTTGTGTTTCAGAAACAAGCATTTTTGTGTTCATTTCGAAAGGATATATGGACCCGACGAGAATTTTTTCGAAATGAACTTTTCGTAAGCCTAATCTCGTAAGCCTAAATCTCCTCCATGTGCAAGCTTTTCTGCTTGATTTTTTTGTTTTCTTATTTGCATTCCTCTTTTTTGAAATTTGTTGCTTGTCTTTGTCCTTATGACTTGCATTATGCTTTATTATTTCCTCTTTTTGTCTTAATTTCTTTTATTTCTTTGTATTTGTAGAAAATTTTGGAATAGTGTATTATGAGTTACTACATACATTCTAACTTTGGATTTAATAATTTATATTTATATTAAAAACATTTTATTTATTAGCTGCATTTGCGCAATAAATTAAATGTATATTGCATTGTCATTCACATTCTTATTCTACGCTGTTTAGTTTATCTAACTTTTCATTTATGTACTATCCTTATTCCTAATTCCTTTTGTATGCTTCGCATTAAAGAAACATTCTATTTGCTATCTATTCAAATTTATGCTGCATTTGCGCTAAATTTAGTAATAGAATTTATTTTATTTCATTTTAATTTTTTATTATGTATTACTTTCTCTACTTTCATCCATTGTTAATTGTAGTTTATTGTGGCTCATTCTCCTATTTTATTCTTTTCTTTTATTTGCATAGGTTACTTATTATATTTTTGCTTAAAGTATTATTAATTATTGTCTTCCTTTCTGTTTTATTATTTGGTAAATATTTGTATTGCAATTATTCTTTAGCTATTAGTAATTTAATATTAGAATTTTCTTAATCTAGTGCTGACATCTATCGTTTTTAAATCTTACTGCAAATTTCTTCGCTATTAGTAATTAAATATTAGAAGTATCTCATTCTAGTGCTGCCATCTATCGTTTTTATTTCTTACTAATTTGTTGGTTTTGTGATTTTATGACTGGGTAACTGCCTTTGGGATTTCTGTATTGGTGTTATAGATACCTTTTATAAACTGTACTTTTTAGTACACTCTTTTTATTACTTTTTTGGATAGGATTCTATGTGAATTCCAGATTTACACAGTATATATTTTATTATACCTAGTGTTTTAATTAATCTAGTTTAGAATTGATTATATTTATATTGTTAATAATTTCTTTTTATCTTGTAATATCCTACTTATTACATTTTATTGGGTTTTACATGGACTTAGTTGTATATATTTATATATAAGCAATTATTTTATTTTTATTTATATTATTTATAAATGTTAATGCTATTCTCTTTATATTACTTTAACTCTTATGACTTACACATCTTATTTGATTTAGTGACTGGCAAATATATTTATTCTTGTTATTATTTAATTTGATAAATATTGCCCGGTATTTACAATTTTGTTGGGAATTGTTTAGACCGTTATCATTTTACCAACAGTATGCCATGGATTGTTTTGGATATAATAATTGCCCAGCTAAAAATTATAACTTCAATAAATGTAAGAATAAAAATTGTAAAACCTGCCCATATGCTTCTAACTCACAAATTACTAATCTAAATAGTCATAAGACTTTCTGTAAAATTTTTAATTGCAGCTACAAATTATCTTGTAATATATGAAATATATCTTATATAGGACAAACCAGTAATCCTATTCATCTACGTATGAATGTACATAGAGATCATGTTAAAAAATATATCCACAATAATAATTTTCTTCCTACTTCTAATAAAATCGAATATAAACACTTTGCTCATCATGGTTTTGAAAATATAACTATACATATTTTGGACATTAAAACAAATACTGCTGATAGATTATTCTTTGAAAACTTCTATATTAAATCACAATGTACTCTGTTTCCATATGGATTAAATCAGTTATATCTCAATGGTAATATTGTTAAGAATAATTTTGTAGATAATAAATATTCTATTTTAATCACCTTTTTTTTAAACCTCTTTTACATAATAGTAAATTGGCTAAACTCAAAAGATTTAAATGCGGTAAAGGAAGCTCCTCCCTATATGATATTAAAGCGGAGATTAAAAGTATGCATCAACAATTCAATAACACATATCAATGGAAATTTATTAAATCATGGGTATTTGCAGTCAAGAAAAAACAATTAAACACAGTTTATGCTATTTTCTTAAAGTTAAATCTTACTAATGAACATTTTAATCATATTTTCTATGATTTGCTCATTACTAGATCAAAATATTTAAAAATAAAACTTAATCAATTTCATAATAATCACTGTTCTAATTCTTATTGTGTAATATCATTTAAGCATCCTATTTATAATTCCATTAACTTTAAGAATTTATTTAATCAATTTCATCATTTATTGCCTGTAAAGGATTTGAATGTTACTAAAACTTTTAAATATAACAGGCCTATTGGAAGAACCATTTTTAATTACAATGCAATTTCAAAATCTCTCTCAGTCGACATAGATTCCTCAACAAATTTAGATGGTGAATGTATATGTAGTGTTGATAATTATGCTGAATTTATAAATCCACACTTGGGTCATATAGTTACTGGAGACTTAGCCATTGTAAAAGATAAATCTTTAAGAACTATAATGTCATTTGGCACTAAATTCAGGTTACCTTCATGTAATAATTCTAAACAAGTGTTAAAGCCAATCAATCAAACCTTGATAAATTTATTTATGGATTAGCTTCTAAATATGCTCAGCCTTTAGAGGCATTTAATATGTGGAAATTTACTATTTTAAGATCTATTAAAAATACCATTTGAAGTATTAATTTATCTAGATCTATCTTCTATATAATAAAAGGCAATGTCTGTCTGTGCGTCTGTCTGTCTTATACACTATACGTTCAGCGACCGCTCGTCGGAGAGCTACGAAATTTGGCAATCGGAGATCCGGGAGGGTGGGAAGGGGACACGTGAAAACCGATTTTTAAAATTTTAATTATTTTTTTTGATATTTAATGTTTTATGCGATTTCGACCGTTTTTTGACCTTTTTGCCCCTTTTTCTCCTCGATCCAGACATTGTAGAAAAAAACAAATCACACCATCGGAAAGAGCAGAGAATTTCGAGTAAAAATATATCAATTTCAAATCTCAGAGATAAATTCTAATATTTTTTTATGATTTTAAAGCAAAAGTCACTTCTGACTCAAAAAAACGATTTTTGGTTTTTAAATTCTCGCATAGTAAAAAGTACTCAGAATTTCGACTAATAATTTACATTTTTAGAAAGGTCAAATATCTGGCATTCTTACAAGTCCACTCTGGTCAAGAAATAATTATAAATATTCACAGGATCGCGATTTTAATGACCTAAGGATTTCCAATTTCTCGGCGAACCGCGTTTTCACCCGTTGAATTTTCTCCCCGTCTCCATGGAGACCACCGCCCTTCCGGTTTTAAATGAATTAAGATATGTGTTGTATACAACGGGTGAAATGATTATATTTATATGATATTTTAAATGGATATTTTAATTTATGGATATTTTAAATGGATATTTTAAATAATTTAAATGATTGCATTATGGTGGATTGAATTGTGGTGATGTATTTGAAATTATTATATTTATGTATTTGTGGAGCGATATTGATGATTGATGGAACGTTTTAATTTATGGATATTTTAAATGATGGAACGATGGAATGAGGATGATGGAATTAGAGCTTAGCATATGGTCATTATAAAATTTAAATTAGCGCGCGGGAAGTTAGCGCACGGGAAATGCACTCGGTAGGCCCGGGTTCAATTCCCGCCAGTGCCTAAACTGCCTCCGTGTTCAGGCGGTGTACGATCACATTAAACATGTGGGTCCGTAAGACGTTCCGAGAGGTTGTTGGTAGGGGAAGGATGGTACGGTCCCTGTTTCGCGACCGCGCGTCGGAGAGCTATGAAATTTGGCAATCGGAGACCCTGGGGGGTGGGAAGGGGACACGTGAAAACCGATTTTTAAAATTTTAATTATTTTTTTTGTTATTTAATGTTTTATGCGATTTCGACCGTTTTTTGACTTTTTGCTCTTTTTTCTCCACGATCCAGACATTGTAGAAAAAAACAAATCACACCATCGAAAAGAGCAGAGAATTTCGAGTAAAAATATATCAATTTCAAATCTCAGGGACAAATTCTAATATTTTTTTATGATTTTAAAACAAAAGTCACTTTGACTCAAAAAAACGATTTTTGGTTTTTAAATTCTCGCATAGTCAAAAGTACTCAGAATTTCGACTAATAATTTACATTTTTAGAAAGGTCAAATATCTGGCATTCTTACAAGTCCAATCTGGTCAAGAAATATTCCGTATTGGCCACAGGATCGGGATTTTAAGATTTTCCGAATTTCAATTTCTCGGCGATCCGCTAAAGCATTTCTTAACCGACGTTTCTCCCCCACAGAAGCAGGGAAGGTGGTGGGTGGGGACATCAAGGTGGAGGTGACGTCACGGTTCTGTATATGCATAGCGATGGGTGGGACAATAAGAAACCGAATTGGTTTTTACTTTCCGTTTCCCGCGCTTCCGATTTTAAATGAAATAAGAGCTTAACATATGCATTGTAGAAATTATTATATTTATATTTTAAATGATGGAACGATATGGATTTTTTAAATGGATATTTTAATTTTATGGATATTTTAAATGATGGAACGATGGATATTTTAATTTTATGGATATTTTAAATGTATTTGAACGCTATGATAGATGGATAGATGCTATGAATGACGGATATTTTAATTTTATGGATATTTTAAATGATGGAACAATGGAATGAGGATGATGGAATTAAGAGCCTAGAGAGCATATGGTCATTTTAAATTGTAAATTAGCGCACGGGAAGTTAGCGGTAGGCCCGGGTACGATTCCCGCCACTGCCAAAAGTGCCGAAGTGTTCACGCGGAATAAGATCACGTTAAACATGTGGGCCCGTAAGTCCTTCCGAGAGGTTGGTGGTAGGGGAAGGAGGGTACGGTCCCTGTGGATGCCTCCCTCACAGGGTTCCCGTCTAAATTGGGTGAATATAAAGAAAGTTGCGGAGGACGAGGCAGCCCAGTGGTTAGCGCTCAGGAATTGCACTCGGTAGGCCCGGGTTCGATTCCCGCCACTTCCAAAACTGCCGCCGTGTTCACGCGGAGTACGATCACGATAAACATGTGGGTCCGGAAGTCCTTCCGAGAGGTTGGTGGTATGGGAAGGAGGGTACGGTCCCTGTGAATGCCTCCCTCACAGAGTTCCCGTCTAAATTGGGTGAATATAAAGAAAGTTGCGGAGGGCGAGGCAGCCCAGTGGTTAGCGCTCAGGAATTGCACTCGGTAGGCCCGGGTTCGATTCCAGCCACTTCCAAAACTGCCGCCGTGTTCACGCGGAGTACGATCACGATAAACATGTGGGTCCGGAAGTCCTTCCGAGAGGTTGGTGGTAGGGGAAGGAGGGTACGGTCCCTGTGGATGAATAAAAAGAAAGTTATGGAGATTGTCGCGTAGGGCAAAGTAGCCCAATGGTTAGCGCGCGGAAATTGCACTCGGTAGGTCCGGGTTCGATTCCCAAAATTGCCGCCGTGTTTACGCGGAGTACGATCACGTTAAACATGTGGGTCTGTAAGCCTTCCGAGAGGTTGGTGGTAGGGGAAGAAGGGTACGGTCCCTGTGGATGCTTCTTCCACTTGGTTCCGGTCTAAATTGGGTGAATAAAAAGAAAGTTATGAAGAATATCGCGGAGGGTGAAGTACCCCAGTGGTTAGTGCGCGGGATTTGCACTTGGTAGGCCCGGGTTCGATTCCCAAAATTGCCGCCATGTTAACGCGGAGTACGATGACGTTAAACATGTGGGTCGTTAAGCCTTTTAGAGGTTGGTGGTAGGGGAAGAAGGGTACGGTCCCTGTGGATGCTTCTTCCACTTGGTTCCGGTCTAAATTGGGTGAATAAAAATAAAGTTATGAAGAATATCGCGGATGGTGAAGTACCCCAGTGGTTAGTGCGCGGGATTTGCACTTGGTAGGCCCGGGTTCGATTCCCAAAATTGCCGCCATGTTCACGCGGAGTACGATGACGGTAGCCCAGTGGTTAGCGCGCGGGAATTTCACTCGGTAGGCCCGGGTTCGATTCCCGCCATTGCCAAAACTGCAGCCGTGTTCACGCGGAGTACGATCACGTTAAACATGTGGGACTGCAAGTCCTTCCGAGAGGTTTGTGGTAGGGGAAGGAGGGTACGGTCTCTTTGGATGCCTCCCCCATTGGGTTCCGGTCTAAATTGGGTGGCACTTCCAAGTAGTTACCTTACACCTTTCTGGTAGGTCGCGCCAACGAGTTTGCCACGGTCAGAATTTTCAAGGGTAGCGAACAGGCTGGTCGCCAAAGGCGGCTAGTATATAATATGGATAATATAAAGCATTCTGTTAATGATTTACATAGATCTTTTGCTATTACTTATGTAGATAAAGCCTCTAATAATTATGCTATTATTTGTAAAAAATTCTATATTCAATATCTGCTAGATTATTTTAAAAATAATAGTCTATTTAAAATTGATTCACACTCTCTTAATAGTATCAAATTGAAAATTATCAATATGTATAGTGATTTAGATATTAATAATAAATTTTTGACATTTCCATATATTGTGCTTATACCTAAATTTCATAAAAATCCTATTAAATTTAGAACTGTTACTAGTGGTCATAATTCATACTCTACTACTGCTAGTAAATTATTACTAAATTATTTAAATGTACTAAATAGCAATTTACGAGATTCTGGTGATAGCTACATTATTCTAAATAACAGTAAGGAATTAAAAAATAAATTAAAAACGCTTGGTAAAATAATAGGATTTCAAACTTTTGATTTTAAAGATCTATTTAATAATATTAAGATCACTGATCTATATGATGTCATTTTAGCTTTATATAATGCTTATATTACTAAACATTCTAATCTTACAAAATTTACCAATTTTCCTAAGCTTCTCCATTTTGTTCTTTTCAATAATTATATCTTTCAAGGTAATAAATTATACTTACAAGTCTCAGGTGTTCCACAAGGTGGCTGTAGTAGCAGTATGTTAGCTAATTTATACCTATATCATTATGAAAAATTCTTTACTTCAACTGATTATAAAATTTATAGATATGTAGATGATCTGATTTGTCTTGTATTTACTGATAACTATGTCATAGATATAGATTTCTATCCGGATAATTTGGAATTAATACCTAATGAAACTTCTATTAGTAATAATGTTTATTATTTGGATTTAAGTCTAATTATAGAACCTGCTCATGGGATAGTTACTAAATTATATGATAAAAAAGATTTTTTTAAATTTAATATTAATAAATTATTACCTTTTAATTCCTGCAACTCGATTCAATTGTTTAGAAATATTATACTTAATCAACTTTTTAGAATTTATAGATTATCAGATAAAAAATTTCATGCTTTGCACATTAATAACCTCAAAATTACCAGTAAAATGTATCAATATCTTGCATATTTAGTCAATAGTATAGTTAATAAGTTTCGATTAGCCTAAAATTATCTTATTTTAGCCGTACTTCTTCATTCTCCTGCAATTATATTTTCATCTTTTTATCTCGAAGCTTTAACAGTTGAATAACTCATTTTATTTCATTTTATTGCTTTTGCGCAGTACAGTTTTTATTACTCTCTTTGGCAACAGCAAATCACATCTTTTCATTTTGGCATATGGCAACATTGATCCAGTCATATTTTGCTCGTCATGGTTGCGATGAAGAGGTGAGTTTTGAGGTATTTATGTTTCCTTTATTGTTCCAATCTATATGCTTGTCGTCCATATAACACAAGTTTATAGATAAAATCTATCTTGTGTTTCAGAAACAAGCATTTTTGTGTTCATTTCGAAAGGATATATGGACCCGACGAGAATTTTTTCGAAATGAACTTTTCGTAAGCCTAATCTCGTAAGCCTAAATCTCCTCCATGTGCAAGCTTTTCTGCTTGATTTTTTTATTTTCTTATTTGCATTCCTCATTTTTGAAATTTGTTGCTTGTCTTTGTCCTTATGACTTGCATTATGCTTTATTATTTCCTCTTTTTGTCTTAATTTCTTTTATTTCTTTGTATTTGTAGAAAATTTTGGAATAGTGTATGATGAGTTACTACATACATTCTAACTTTGGATATAATAATTTATATTTATATTTATATATATATATATATATATATATATATATATATATATATATATATATATATATATATATATATATATATATATATATATATATATGCTTATTATCGGCTTTGGGTTAAAAGTTAGAAATATACAAGCTTGGGTTTTCTTGTGTCAATAGTAAGATTAAAAAAAAACAAGAAAGATCAATCATGCTTAAAGCATTGATTATGAAACACTTTCCAACTTCAATGCAATTTTATTTAAACATGTCTAAAATGCAATACATTCCTCGGTAATATTTTAAAACTTATCACAATACTACATTAATTTATTATATTTGAAACCTTAAACCTTCATCGAAAAAAAATAACTTCATTCAAATGACGGCATTAAAGTAAAAATTGCCTGGTTTAAACATCTCTAAAATGTGATACATTCCTCGGTAATAATTTTAGAATTATCATAATACTACGATAATTTATTATATTTGAAAACTTCATCGAAAACAACTGAAATTCATTCAAATGACGTCATAAAAAAATAACACGCCTGACTCTCTCTATAAAAGCAACATTTCATTCATAAATAATTCCCCCATTCATGTCATTCATCACAATACTATAATAATTTATTTTATTTAAAAATTAAGACCATTGAGCTACAAGAAAGTAAACTCTATGCGTAAAACTTCATCGAAAAATATCATCCGTCTCTTTCTAAAATCAATGAATATTTCATTCACATCAGCTAAGCAGACTCCATGGACTAAATGATTTTGTGTTAAAGAATTACAGCGATTCTAATACAACTCATTCTACATATTTTGCTGTTTACATTTTACATAGGTGAAAAATAGGCTTAATAGTAGAAATAATCAAATTTGGAAGAGCATTTAAACTGAAATATATTGTCATTGCGTTGTGTCAGTATGTAGATGCACAGAATTTAGGGAAAAATAAAGTAGTTTTAGGACGGATACAACACTCTATATGAATTAAAAAGAACTTTAAAAATCACGATTTTGACACAAGATGGATGCCATATATCATTTTGAAGTGGGTCATGTGATCGTTTTATATCATGGACACGTGATCGCTTCATATAAGAGGTGTTATTATTATTTTAATTTTTATTTAAAAAACAACTGAATATATTTCGCTGAATTTTTTTTTATATATTTTATGGAACAATTTAAATATTGCCTAAAATTTTCGAAGCAATTTGTGAATTTTAAATCCGCTTAAAAAATGCTTGAAAAATTAGGTCCCATAGGGCTCAATGTATTCCATTTTTTCAACCCGGGTTCAATCCAAAACTAATGGTGTGATATTATTCATTTATATTCCCATAGGTCCTATAGACCGTCTGAAAAACATACTAAAATTTCATTTTGATTAAGTCATTTTTACGGCAGTTATCGTGCTAACGGACAGACAGACATACAGACAGACAGACAGACAGACAGACAGACAGACAGACACACAGACAGACAGACAGACAGACAGACAGACAGAATGAACAAAGTCATAAACACTTTTCAACTTTGTTGTAAAGTGTTAAAAATAACATTTTTGGTTTCATTTTACAGTTATTTTGATATATATTTGTTATATATTATATATATATATATATATATATATATATATATATATATATATATATATATATATATATATATATATATATATATATATATATGTATATATATATATATATATATGTATATATACATATATATATATGTATATATGTATATATATATATATATATATATATATATATATATATATATATGTATATATGTATATATATATATATATATATATATATATATATATATATATATATATATATATATATATATATATATATGTATATGTATATATATATGTATATATATATGTATATATATATATATATATGTATATATATATATATATATATATGCATATATATATATATATATATATATATATGTATATATATATATATATATGTATATATATATATATATATATATATATATATATATATATATATATAAATATATATATATATATATATATATATATATATATATATATATATATATATAAATATATATATATATATATATATATATGTATATAAATATATATATATATATGTATATAAATATATATATATATATATGTATATAAATATATATATATATATATGTATATATATATATATATATATATATATATATATATATATATATATATATATATATATATATATATATATATATATATATATATATATATATATATATATATATATATATATATATATATATATATATATATATATATATATATGCTTATTTTCGGCTTTGGGTTAAGAGTTAGAAACATACAATCATGGGTTTTCTTGCGTCAATAGTAAGATTGAAAGAAAAATAACACTTTTTTTTTCATTTTACTGTTATTCCTTTTCCTTTTGTTAATATTAGTTTGAAATATACCCTGGTGTAATATATAATTATGGGTTACATTATTTTGAAAATTATCATTAAATTTAAAATACAAGACTTTTCTTAGAGTAATTATCTGTTAAACATAATTTGATTTGCGGGGTTGAACGTAAGAATATTTTATAAACATAATTATCTTTTTTGAAAGAATTATAATTACTCTGTACCTTTTTCTCCTCTTTTAAAGGTACTTTAAGTCAGATATATTTGAAACGCATTTCGCCTTTGTCAGCAGTTTTATCTTTCAGTGCAATATTAATTCTTTATGCAATTCAATAAATGTTATTATATTCTTGTCCTTAATAATTATATAGAACGTAAAAATCATGAACTTTCCAAAGAGTCAGTTAATTTTAATGTAACATTTGTGTGTTTTCCGTAAGATAAAAACATTTATTGGTTTGAAGTTTATTTATAATAAATATTATCGACGTATTTTCGGGTATTAATGTATATATATATATATCCATGCTTAATTGTGTGATGGATATACTAAGAATACACAAAGAAGCTAATGTAGGCAGCACAGGATTTTCTCGGCATACTCATATTCACAGTCTTTTTATTTCTTCAATAATTCATTAAATTGAGTTTTATTAGACAAAATAATAGCCATCATTATTTTAAATGACACTGAATTGGCACTTTGAATTCCATTTTCGTTTTCATTTGTTAACTGGTCTTATTTTCCAAGGTGGCGTACCGAAAATTTGAAGACACTAAAATATCTCGAGAACGGCTAGTAATGCGAATGGCCTTATACATTTTGTCGTCAAAAATACGTATAAAATAAGTATTTAATTGATAGTTTTGAGCATACGTAGGCTCTTATTTTTAGATTAAACGACTTTCGCGGGCCATTTCGCAAAAATAAGGCATGTTATGTCTTTCTGAAGCGTATCAAGATCTAATCAGCACCAAGGTCACCCATAACGGACTTATACGTTTGCTTACGGAGGGGTATCAAACTATTTGGGATAGGGTATATCAAATACCTGTCTTTTTGAGAGGTTCTTCGTTTGGAATTGACGCTGTTCCACCCGTAAGCAAAAGGTTAAGTAGTTGAGCATTGCAATGTCTGAGAAAAGTCATATGCTCCTTTAAGATACGTCCATTAACAAATTCGTTGAATAACATCACATTCCAAATAAAGTACTTTATAATTTCCTGCATGTTGTACTGAAAAATGTACATATAAATAAAAATGTGAATAACAGTTTTATATTTATTTTTTGAAGGAATTAAATGTAAACTAATTTTTAGATTCACTATTTATATAAATAATTACATACAACAGTCAACATAATCTTTCTATTATTCATTTGATATGCGATAGCGAAAAATCAGATTTTCACTTCAATATATGTCTTTAAAATGGCATTTTATTCCCGTAGATAGATTTCCTTTCTCTACGGGGTATCGGCATGGGATTCCGAAAGTATATGTTCGAGTTGGAAATGACACCAAAAAGTACTTTCGAATCCAATTTGAATCAAAAAGGATTTATTATACTCTACAGTGAAATTGGAATGTCATGCTTTCAGTTTCTTTTTCGATTGAATTCGGAGAGTGCGCTTAAAATTGCATTTCATATGTTTTCAAAACTAAAATCACATGAATTTGCTATAACAGAAATTCGATTAATAATCTGTCTCACAATTCGTACTCAGAATATGCTACGGCTGTTTCATCGACACAACTAACTGGGATATTATACAAGCAAATAGAATGTATATATATTCAAATGCCTGGAGTCAATTTTGGAGGGTGTTTACTAAGGACCTTCACTTTAATTTTTATACTTCTGATTCATAAATATTCTACTTTTGATTTAAAACATTAATTTTTCAGGACTGACTACATTTTAAGCTTAAATTATAGATAGCTGATATGGATGTATTATCAATATATAGAGAGGGCTATGGGATTCACTAAGGATTTCAACAGGTAATATCCCTACTCCTGTTTAAAAAAATTATTCTTGAAACATTTATTTTTGTTTCAGAATCAGCTAATGAGGGAGCTTAGATGATGCCTGATATGGAGAAACCATCAAATTTTTGAAGACATTGCGCGGTTCACTATGGGTTTCCACTTCCAATATTGGACGGAGTACTTTTGGTTTCTGAAAATGTGTATGAATGTACGAAATAAATGTACACGTGGGTGTAAAAATGATTAACAGTACTATCGAAAATGCAACGAACAAACCAAACCAACCGACCACACATATAGCTACCGTAAACCCTAGGGTTGGTCGTGTGGTCTGGGTCTTCAACGAACAAACTAATTGCCACCTTATAGAGGCTCTTACATACATTTCTTGAATGACTTTTAATAGTATTTAAAGTTTTAGTATTATTTTTAGCAACAGATCGAAAAGTCCACGAACTAGATATTTGTATTTGACTGATTGTTATTAAAATTTTAATGCCTTTAAAATCCATAGAATGTTAAACATTTACGTACCCGTATTACCACCATGGTTATGGGAAGGAACTCAAGTTCTTGACAAACGATTTATAAACAATTTTATAGTCCCAGTTTTTACTTTGTAGTTCTATTTACGTATAACCTGAAATTTAAGCCCGGTAAGTTTATTGAATATAAAATATCGTGTCCAAAATGTAAGCAGACATATTGTCGAAAGATTTCGAAACAGTTCAGATCTTAAGGCGAATTCTTTAATTAAAACTTAGAACTCGAAAATTTTCGGATAAAAAATCGGAAAAATATCGTCTGCTATCTCTATGGAAAGTTCGTTCTTTATGGGATGTTCGTTAACTCATAATCCTAGAAACTCACACCATGGATTAAAATTTTAATTGGGACTATTTTACAGCTGTCCAGAAAATTTCATGAAATTCGGTACAGCCATTCTCTCGTGATTATGAGACAAACACACAAACACATACAGACATGATTTCAATTTTACTTACATGTATAAGCTATAGTAAAGATGTTAATTAAATCATCAACATCTTAACAATTATTGTCAAGAAAGAACTTCAAATAAAAAGAATGGGGATTTGTCAATTGTTGATTTTATGTTATTTCTTGTGGTTTTAAATATACGTATTGATAATTTAGTACGTATTTCTATACGACATGTATACGAACGAGTATATAATTTTCATCACGCACCAAACTTCATTTTACTGCATTAGAAATATAACTGGTATACATTGAAATTGGAGAGGGTTGATTAAAGAGCAGGTAGTGGAGCCTTCCAGTAAAAAACAGGTTAAAAATATGATTAAATTGCTAGTGAGAACCTAAAAAGCATGTTACATTGAATTCGTTGTATAGCATACTGTTAAAACTTAGAATTTCAATAAGATCCGAATTTCAATAAGTCCAAAATTACAAGAAAGATCAGTGTATCGCACATTAATGCACTGGTTTCTATTTTATAGAGATTCATCATCTTCGAATACGAATTTCCTTATTAAACATAAATATTCACCTAAAAATTACAACTCCTAAAAAGTATTTGTATACTCAGAAAAAAGAATACATAAAAATATATATAGAAAGTCTTCATATAACTCTTTCATTCAAGACTGTGACTTTCTTATTTAAGACCGAACATCTAGTATCCAAAATAATTCATGCAGTTAAAAGACAAAAAATTACAGAATTGCTTTTAATATTTCCGACCAGCTTCACCCCAAACATATAAAGCCTTCAAATAACTTAATTTATTGATCCATTTAGAGAAAAGGCTTTTAGTCCATTAAAGAAGAATATATTTGGATAATAAACCGTTTTAATTCACTTCCTAAACCCTTGGAAGAAATAAATTACAGATTCACCGGAAATATGCTGAACAGGATGAATTCAGAAATGGAAAAAGTTTTTCTTTTCATATAAACTTTGAAAAGACAAATGTTCTGATCTCTCTTATTTTAATGGAAATGTTTTCCGTTTGACTGTTTTGTAGTTTGATTTTTATGATCAAGATTGGGTCAAAAACGTATAAGCAAAAGGATTGATCCGCGTTTTATAATGCAATGTGTTTCAATGAAGCAATTGTTTGAAACATTTTTTAAGGCCAGCTAATTATTCAATAATTCACCTGTTTAGCGGTTATAGCGTGAGCCATTGTCCTCTTCGAATACGTAGCTTCGGAGCACCAAAGGTGATAGATTACATTGGCTTCTTACATAAAGCAATTTTTTACCTAATCTAGAGGGGTGGCAACCACAAGGACCTCACCTTCTGTTTCATACATCGCCACTTCTCGGATGAACTTCCGGACTTGTGTATTTTTCATGCTCATACGCTGCATAGCCACAAATATTTTGGGTGTCGTTGAGTGTAGAACATTGTTCTTCCGTGTGCAATCCACATGCATAATCACTGGGCTACCACAACCCCTTTGATTAAAAACATACGATATTATAAATCTAATGTTTCAAATTCAAAATTATTCTTCCAAACTCTGTTCAAATTCAAAATTATTCTTCCAAACAAACTCTGTTCAAATTCAAAATTATTCTTCCAAACTCTGTTCAAATTCAAAATTATTCTTCCAAACTCTTTCAAATTCAAAATTATTCTTCCAAACTCTGTTCAAATTCAAAATTATTCTTCCAAACTCTGTTCAAATTCAAAATTATTCTTCCAAACTCTGTTCAAATTCACAATTATTCTTCCAAACTCTATTCAAATTCAAAATTATTCTTCCAAACTCTGTTCAAATTCAAAATTATTCTTACAAACTCTGTTCAAATTCAAATAAGGACAATCAACCCGTATTTGTTTCCGTTTGAAAATTTGATGGCATTAAAGTTTTCCGTTTTGTAACCAGCCCCACTGTGCAATTCTTTAAATTTTCAAATTGTCACGGAAATTCTTAGAGCTGATCCCCATAACCCGTTTCTTTGTTCTAATTGAGAACGCTACTTCTAATTCGCGGAGCACAGCATTCCTAAAGCATAAATGATTGCATAAGCGATTATGTATCTCATTGACTCTATCCAATCCCGTTTCACAGTTGAGGATTGAAATAGATAAAATGAAGTTAGTTTTTGCTGTTAATTTTATTTAATTTTTTATGTTAAAAACAAAATAGGGCACTAAAAATACGCCTTTCAAAAAATGAAAATATAATCCACTTCTTATTTATATTATAAAAGCTGTTTTTTAATCTCTATTAGTTCCACTAGTTTTCCTGAAAACAGAAGCCTCCCCTATATGTTTTACTTTCTGGTAAACAATATATCGTAATTAATTCTACTGCAAGTTGTAATTGAGGAAAAGCAATATAGGCCACGAGCTTCTTTCACAGTTCGATATGGTTAACTAATAGGGGTTCACTATAGGGATTTACTGGTTGATGTCACTCATCGGATTATATTTCACTAAAGGGATGGACTAGTCAGGATCTATTTGCCAGATTATAGTTCCTTATAAGAATCTACATACCAGGGTCTATTTATTAGGTTATAGCTGAATATAGGGATAAATTTGAGAGGCTCTACTTGTCAGAATATAAACATAGTAGAACAAGTGAACTACACTTATAGTTCACTACTCGGTTCATTTATCATTAGCGGGACAAAACAGGGACTAACTCTAATTCATTCGTAAAAATGTCGGCTCCTATATTCACTGTTCAATCATTCATATTTCTTTCAAACCAAAAATGAACATTTAGTAGAATTTTCAATTCAACAATATTTTGAGGTCAGCCAATTACACATTTTAAATAAAAACTTTTCAGCAAAAATATATATTTCATTGAGATAAGAATAGGAAATTTCCAGTAGGCTATGCAAATTTCAGTTCTCGTCGGATAAAAACGTTTGTGATGGCGTCTGCTTGACGAATGCTGGAATGGAGTTCTGCGCAGACGCTGATCGCAGTATAAGAGGGCTGATTTGTCAGCTGGATTCTCTTGCTGAATTAACTAATTTGTTGGATGCCGGCTTCGTACGGCCATTCGACCAAAAATGCATGTGTGATCCATTGGGGTTAGATATTTTTTGTGGTTCTTTGATTTCTTCTGTTTCAGTATTTATATTGAGTTGTCTGTTGAATGAGTACAAAGCGCCTGTTAATGTAAACTACTTCCCAGGGGTAAGCTAGACCCCGAGACGGAGTCCGTATATGACTACCAGATGGAATTAGTTTGTACGTTGAGTCTCTGCTAACTATATGGATGGGAAATGCAAGCTCAATGGCAGAACTTCTACCAAAACACTTTTTAACCACAATACACGAAACTTTATGTCTGGAATATTTCCATGCGATAAATGGATTAGTTCTCAAAATCACCATCAACAGTTTGTACCGCCTTTGTTTAAAAAACAACGATAGGAGTGAAGGAGATGAATGAACTAAAACCAGTCCAGTACATGCCTTGAGGTAAAAATAAATTTAAAGGGGTTCCTCGAATGATTAAAAACGCGAAATTTTCAAAGTGTCATTTTGAATGGTTGAGTTCACTTTGAATAAAAGGAATTTTTTGCAGTTTTATTTCTATTTTAGTTAAACTCTTTGGCTTCGTTTAAAAAAATACTTAACTCGATACAACATTGAAAAACTCCTAACCTCGTCATAATTCATAAAAAATGTTAGCAGACGAAAAGAAATAAATCGCGCATAGTATAATACCAAAGGTGTTCATTAAATGTCAGATAATTGCATTTTTTTGTTGGAAGCTCACTGATTAACAATTTTTTGTACATAAAAATGGCAAATTAAGAAAATTATTCGTTTAAATTTTTTGGGTTGCAGCAATTCTTTACTCCTTTTAATGACAGTGTTATTTTTGTCTCATTACTCAAAAATTTTGATGATATATATATATATATATATATATATATATATATATATATATATATATATGTTTATAATTAATGTCGTTATAATTAAAGTATCCCAGTTTAGATTACTGTAGAGAAAAAACCAGTGATCATAGCAACGCAAATTCTGAATGGTATGCATTTCAGAATATGGGGAAACGAATGTCATAAAAACAATAGTTCCAAAAATGCTTAAAAAAATGTTTGAAAATATAGGTGCCATAGGATTCAAGATTTTTTAATTTTTTCAACCCGGGTTTTATCCGAAAGTAATTGGGTGATATTATTGATTTACATTCCCTTGTGTCCCACAGACCGTCTCAACAACATACGAAAATTTCATTTCGACAATGTCATTTTTACGGCAGTTACCGTGCGAACGGACAGATAGAAAGATAAAAAGATAGACTGAATGAGCTAAGGCACAAACACTTTTCAACTATGTTGGAAAGTGTTAAAAAGAAAATTAAGTACATTGTTGAAGAGATGAATGTGATAATATAATTTTTCGCTGTAATTGGCGATAAGACGCTTTCTACTATACGTTCTATGGAGACTTGGACTTGTTCTCACTCCTTGTCCGCAAAGCATTCTTCTCACTGCGTGATAGGCTGACACATAGTGGCCATATGTTAGCCTGTATAATAGGAACTCTAGTGTTGCATGATACGTTGGTTGGACCACATGATCTACCCTATGATGGGTGGAGGGCTTACGTCCTTCTTGGCACACGTATTAACGTAAATACGTAGATACTTGTTTGTGCTCAGACTCTTAGATTGTCGTGACATAAGAAACATAGTACGGTCTAATTTATTTCGGAGTTTGTCTCTAATCAATTTATACTATCGTAACGAGTGTCTTTTGCGATTCTGTCCCATTCAATGTATGCTTTGTACTATTTGCAGACTATGGAACTTTAGCATAGCCAAACAGTTAACACAAGCTTTAGCCTAATGCATAATATTACATAAAGACGTGTGAATTTTCGTTTATTCAGACGCACAATCGTTCAGACAGATATGAACACCGACATATGATACGCTAAAAGTAGTTAATTCACATTCTAGAGTGTCACAAATACTCAAATCCATTGGAAAATTGAATTCTTTCACTTTCCTGGTACATTACAATGTAAGGAGGAGAAAATCATATTATATTCGTTGTGTGGCGTCGATTTTGTGAAATCACAGACAGGATACAAGTTAGAATTAAACACATTTATTGAATTTGAAATAAACGAACCAGTGATCAAAACAATGGAAACAGTACATTAAACAATTACGCAATAACTCAGAATTACACTCGGTAGGGTGACAATTAAGAACACCCCTGGAGGAAGAGGAACAAAGAGAATGCAAATATACTTGCCAACACATAAAACACACAATATCCGTCATATTATATTTAAATCATATATGACAGTTTTGTATAACAATATCAGTAATTCAATATTCAAATCGGTTTGACAATTAACACTCCATATCATTAGGTGGAAGAATGAATATATAAAAGTTTACCTCGTCTCTTTCAAAATATAAAATTAACATTTCTAAACTATGAAAAGGAATACCCGGATGGACCCTCGGACCAATAACCAGCACAGTTCTTGAGTAGAGCAAAATTTAGAATAAACGGGAACTTGGGTACACAACATAAATCTGGTAGAATCCGTCAACCTCGGTTGGTCACGAAGAAATTTTCACACTCTAGGAAACGGAGAGTTTTTACGGCAAAGCAGCACTCGGAAAAATAATTGGATCTCGTCGCACTGCCGGATACGTTCAACGAACATTCACGAACTGGTAAAAAGCAAGTTCCATAGAATTTATTCCACAACTCAACGATAACCACGTAAAGGACACAAAGAGGGGTCAGGCTAATACTAATCGCTGTAAATGGACGTTCCCTTGGGTTTACTAGCGATTCAAGCCGACCCGTGGTAAGAACTATTTTTTTCTTTTTACAAGATCCATTCCTTCACAACCAGACTGATTCATTTAAATACACGAGTGTCTCATCTTTGACCGAGCCAAAACGACTCTAAGCAAATCTTTTCGCACTACATTACATCTTGAATAGCCATTCATTAATTTTCGAAATCAATCCGTTTCATTCTCAAAATTCGCGATCAGGCGCGAATCACACACACGTCTACATCACTCGACGACTCCTTCCCTCTCTCTCTCTGGCGCCAAAAATCATTATTCAAACTGCGAAGCGTGCGCAGAGCCTGTCAGTTCCCAACTAGCGACTCAGAAGCGAAAATACAAAATAATTTTATTAATATTTTTTCTGGAACATAAACAATTTCGCAATTTAAAAGTTCACTTCCCTTCAAAGTCAATGAAGTTGAAACCATGTCGAAAATACATTTATATGACAAAATTAACACTTTCAATCACACAGAAATAAAACAATTCTTTAGTATAAACACAATTATAACACAGAGGTGTGAAAGCCTTATCACAGTTGTAAATTCAAATTCAAAAGTTTAATTCAAAATTTTCGTTCAGCACTCAATTGTTTTTAAAAGAAACTCTCCTTTACAGTAATATAGACATTTTAATATTACTTGTAATTTTCCTTCCCTTTAATAACATTAATGGCCTCGAAGTTTAATCATCCCGAAGGATTTAGAAGACGAAATTCGAAAGATGACGTTAACTGTACAACATTCACACAGGAGAAATGAATCACCAAGAGGGTTTCATTAGACTAAAAGCTCAAACGTCATTCATGGGACCATAATTCAGCTTTGAAGCGTCGAAACATTTTGTAATAGTCACGCATAATTGCTGTTTTCAAAATTGGGAATAGCCATTGAGGGATTTATGGCTAAGTTCTTAAGAAGTTGTTATTCATAAAGCACAAACGGAAAGTCTTCATTGCGTTTTAAGTGACTAACGCGAGGGTGAAATATTTGTTAATATACGATTTGTGATTTTTCATATATTAGTAACTAGCAGCACACGCATCCTTCATACGGAGTATACAATTAAAAGAAACTTAACAGTCACAATAATATGAAAATCCCTATAGTATACTAAATGACATTGTTCACCAAAATATTATGTTAAAATATTTAATATATTGCTCCTAAAAAGATGTTTAAGAATTCCTGTTTTAACTATACAAAATTATCTTCATGGGTAGATCTGAAGAATAAAACATTCTGCCCCCTTTTGTAAGAAAATTAACAAAAAATCGGAAATTGAATCAATATTTGCAAAATAGAAGCGTTAAAATTGTATGGGACCCATACTACTTATATACGCGAATATTAGAAGATATAATCTGCATTAGTAGATTACATGTACAAATTGAAAATATCATTAAACCCGTTATATCTAAACCTTAACTGCAGTAATTGACTCCAATATATGCCATAATGAAAGATCTAAAATTATATGAAAATATATACCCGTACTATTTTATAATGTCGTAGATTAGAATATGTGTCCGTATGTTAGTAGAAAATTATCCGTATTACAATATGAGTCTAAAAAATCTTTGCCAAAATAAAACAGATGACGTAATAAATTGAAAATATCAGTAATCTCCGTTCTCTATATACTGAAAGGTCGTAATTGATTCCAATATATGCCAATATATATCAAAATACATGCCAATATACCTGCACTACTTATTTTCTCGTAGAGTAGAGTATATACCCATGCATTTGTAGAAGATTACTCGTACAACGTACAATATATGAGTTTCAACAATTTTTGCCATAATAAAACAATAGTATAATATCTTAAAAATATCAATAATAATAGCGTTTACACCTGAAGACCGAAATTGATATTAACCAGTGTAAAATGCAATGTCAATGAAATTTATTTTATATACTTATAATTTATTTTATTTTATATCTTTATTATACAAATCGGAAAAGATTTAATAAAATTCGTATGTCGCATAAATAAATTGGATTGCAATCCGTTGCTAAGCGACATGTTATCATTTGCTTCAAATAAATTGGTGGAAAATATATCGTCTGAATAATTTTAGAGGTCCCAAAACGTGTAGATCTGTCGAAATCTCGACTTTTGATTTTCCGCTTGATTCCAATACTTTCCCTATACATTACCATGTATTGTAAGGAAAGTAAAAACCTGATGTGGGCAGCACATGACTTTCTTTGCAGACTCATATTCACGTTCCTTTTATGTCTTCAATAATTCACTATATTGAGTTTAATTACATAAAATAAAACCCCAGCTATTTAAAATTTCATTGATTTTTCTCATTTAAAATTAAATTTTCGTTCTCATTTGAGAACTGGACTTATTTTCAAAAATAGCGTAACGAAAATGAGAAAAAAAAACTAAAATATCTGGAGAACGGCTTGTCTTAGTGTAATAGGGTTGGTCTTATTCTTTTCATCGCTAAAAATTACGTATGAAACAAGCATTTAAGTGATACATTTAAGTATACGTAGTTTTTTATGGTAGATTTTGACGATTTTGTGGACCATTTCGCAAAAAAGGCAGGTTTTTTTCGAATTGTACCAAAATTTAATCAACACCAGGGTTATTCATATGGGACTCACCTGCCAAATTTTATTAAATTCAGTAAATTAGTTGAGTTAGATTAGGTACATTCATTGACTTCACAGACACATAGATTGGCAGACACGCACATAGACGTCGTGCTAAAAATACATTTTTCGTGTTCTAGAGGTCCCGAAACGTGTAGATCCGTCGAAACTCGAGTTGTGATTTTCGGTATAATTACAGTACTTTCCCTATACGTTACCATGTATTGCAGGGAAAGTAAAAACTACTAATTTTCAAAGATATCTAAAACATAGATATCAATAATTGGAGTTTTAGATTTTCTACAGTATCAGTTTTGCTATACATTGTTAGCAAGAAATAAGTTCCCCACTTCAGAGGGCTATAGAATGCGTTCTATTGATCCAAATGAGATAAAATTTGAAATACAGATAATTCAAATGTTGCGCTTGACATTTATTAAATCAGAAATTTCAGTACAAAAATCTGCCGATAGGTGGCGCTGTAATACACATAACAACATTTAATAGGCTTTATAAATGTTAAAGACTATTAAAAAAGTAGCACTAAAACTGCTCAATATGTCCCCCTTCATGTTTAACAATGTGCTCTAATCGCAGAACCATATTTTCCACAGCTGACCGGAATGAGTCTGTCGAAATATCGAGAACATGGTCCCGAATGCTGTCCTTCAGATCTGGCACAAATGCTAGCCTTTTACGGTAGATATTGTCCTTGAGGAAACCCCACAACCAAAAGTCGCAAGGGGAGATATCCGGCGAACGAGGAGGCCACGCTGTTGGAAAATGCCGGCTGATCACTCGCTCAGCTGTGAAATGATGTGTTAGCAATTGCTTTACACTACGCTCAATGTGAGGAGGTGAGCCATCCTGCATGAAAATGATGTCCTGAAGGCATCCACGCTGTTGAAGTTGTGGGATTACAAAATCCCTCAGCATATCACGGTACCGTAGTCCTGTGACGGAACAGGTTTTGATTCCAGTTGCAGTTACCTCTTCAAAAAATACGGTCCAATGATAAAGGTAGCCGTAAAACCACATCATAATGTCACTTTTTCAGGATGCAAGTGTTGTTCCTGGATAGTGTGAGAGTTTCCGCTGCCCAAATTTCACAATTTTGGGTGTTAACTTGCCCATTGAGGCAAAAGTGGGCTTCGTTAGTTTACAGGATGCTCCATAGCCAACTGACGTCAACCACCATTTGAGCAAGGAACTGAAGTGCAAAAGTTTTACGAACCTCTGAGTCTCCGACCGGCAATAGGTGCACAGACTTGATTTTGTAGGGATGAAAATTTAAAATCCGCCGTAAGATTTTACGTACAGTGGAATACTACGGCCTATCCAATACACGAGTAACAACTGGCACACTCACACTTCCATGCAGCGAATGACTGGTGGCTTCAACGACCGCAGTAGCCACATTTTCGACACTAAAAGACTGGATTGGCTTTCGTCCTCTACCTGAAAGAATGCCAAGTTGCCCAGTTGTTTCAAATTTCTCAATCATCTTGCGTAGGGCACATAGAGACATTGGACCTCTTCGTAGTATCTATTTCATAGGACAGAATTCTTTTACAGCCTCAACGGAGTTCTGCTAGTTTTGGTAGAACAATTTCACCAGTAGCGCTTTTTCTTACAACGTTGGCATGATGTGCTGAGAAGTAAATAATGCCGTGCAGTATCAGCCCTCTTTTTATCCAAAGAATAATGCTACTAGGCATGCGCTGTAACGCAAATAATGTTTCGCATTTTCAATATATGCAAATAAATACCATTTGTGTTATAGCGCCATCTATAGGTGAATATTGATACTAAAATTTTTGATTTAATAAATGTCAAGCGCATTATTTGAATTATCTGTATTTCAAATTTTATCTCATTTGGATCAATAGAACGCATTCTAGAGCCCTCTGAAGTGGGAAACTTATTTCTTGCTAACCCTGTATGTAGGAAGAGACATGTATTGTGCATAATCAGGGTCCTTTTCATAATTTTTAAATAGAACAAAACCTCGCATGTCATAAAAATTGAGTCTTGCACTGTTTTTACATTGAAAAGCATTAATGCTAATCATGACGCGTAACACTTTTTTGGAAGTAATTATCTTCTAAAACGTGTTACGTTAGTGTAAGTATATCTAACTCATTTTTTATGTGCACGTAATTATCTTAGACGATAAGGTAATAACTACCTTTCTTTTAAACTTTTTTTTCTATATTTTATCCCAAACACCAAAGTTAATGTTAAGTTTTATTTTTAAATTTTTTATTAAGCCCAGTTAATTAGTTTCCTCCTTTGATCAAACATTCATAATTTTGTAAGGAGTAAATATTTCCTTGTATACGCTTACAAATAAAAAAATCTGATACCGGCAGCACATGATTTTCCTTATATAATGCAATGAATTTATGTCATCTATACAATCTTATTTGTCTTATTCTGTCTTATTCCTCTTTATCCAATTCATAATTTTTATTAACATCTACTGATTTGGCTAATTGATTATAATTGAAAATATAACGTCATAGCTGTTTATCATATTTAAATGTAATTTTGGGGTATACATGTTTGAATGGAAAGAAATTGGAAACCGATTATAGAAAATTATTTATCTTTAGATTATGTATAACAGAATTAGTGAAATTCGGGATACAATATTAGTTTATTTTGGTATATTGTTTTAATTCGTCATTTACATTTAAGTCAGTGACGTATAAATAAAGATTAAAAATTTTACTTCTAGTAATAAGCAAATCACAGATTAAATTTTTAAAATGATTGTTAACAAATGCAGTTTTAATAAAGAGATTATAAACCAAATTTTATTGCTGTTTTTCTAATTTTGAAAATCCAGTTCTTACATTGTTTCCAATCAAAATTAATTTTGAAATTTACATGCTGCTGTAGGATGGTATTTTTTATATCAAATAATGAGGGCAATTTTTTATTATATTTACTTGTTTTTTTAGATCTTTTTGATTTATTGTTATATAAAGACATTATATATATTAAGGTCATCATGAGGATAATTAAAGGGTTTTTTAACAATGTTATGATGATTAAATAATTGATGGAGTCCATATGGAAAAATAGTTTTGTATGCACATATGAATTCATTTTCAAGAAACAATCTGTCAGAATAATTTCTTTGAATAGATACAATACTAATTTCAAAGTTGTCCTACACATGTATAGAAAAATGCTCATATTCGAATTTTGAGTCATTAAGAGTAGTTGCATTAATTGAAAAAAAATTGGTATGATTCCTGTGAACGTTTATTCGGCGGAGCAGAGGATTTCTAGTTTGGAATATATATGACATATTACATTATATATATATATATTTAAGGATATTTATAACACAATGTTTAATTAAATATACATCCAAAATCTTCAGATTAACTGAATAACATTGCAAAATGCTCAATTAATCTTTTTGCAAATACATACAGTATTGATATCTCATACGCATCATGTGTCTACAAATGAATTTATTTAAACAATTCTGTGAATTTCACATTTTATTCAATGAAATTTAATTGTTAGAGGATATTTTCAGCTACATATAGAGAGATACTGCGCAGCGAATTTAATTTTCCCCCAAGCGTAGTAGCAGCTGCAGGTGAAATATCTCTTGAAGGCGAATAAATTAATGTTAATGCCGTAATAATTGCTCAAGGATTTACGTTTCAGAGGTTTTTCAATTTGGACATGGGAACTTTTAATTAATACCGTATAAGTACATTTAACGGTGCCCTTATCTGAAAGAAATGGTGAGATTTTAAATTTTACTGTGGTATTTTTTTCTCTTAATGAAATAAAATGTGTCTTACATTAATTTATTCATATGCAAGACTCTCAGGGTATATGTTCTCAGAATATTTTAAAGATTTGTGATTGCTTTTCAAAACGTTTCACCTTCAAGGTTTTGAAGAAAAAGCTTTATTTGAATCCTGCAAAATACATTTTGAGCATTTTTGAAGTAACATCTACTTCTGTTTACGTGTTACCCCCATGCACAAATGTAAAAGTCCACGAATTATTATTATTATTTTTATAAACACTGGTTGTTACGGCTAACAAAGTCTTTTAAAAAAAGGAGATTACAAATGTAATTTAACAAATATTATTTTGTGTTACATTTTATGGTGCTTAGACACGAAAATTGCATACAACTATGTTTTTCTAGGCTACGTTCTGCCTCGTGGTTGATTATGTAAGTGTACCGAATTTTAGACTTCTTTGACATTGGTTATCTTCTGACTGGTCTGGATAAATATTTCGAACCCACATTTTTACTTTCCCTGCAATACATGGTAATGTATAGGAAAAGAATTGGAATCACGCCGAAAATCGCAACTCGAGTTTTCGAAGAATATGCATGTTTCGAGACCTCTAGAATACGAAAAAACTATTTTTAGCGTGACTTATGTGTGTGTGCCTGTCTGTGTGTGCAATGTATGTATCCACTCTAACTCAAAAACTAGTGGACATAATTTCATAAAATTTTTTAGGTAAGTCACTTGGGTATGGCCCTGGTGCTGATTAGTTTTTAGTATGACTCGAGATAAAAAGAACCGCCTTTGTTTGCAAAATGACCCTAAAAATGCCTGTATCTACTGTAGTTGAAAAGCTAATAGGCCGAATTTCACAAAATTCAATAAATAAGTCACTTGTGGGTTACCCTGGTGCTGATTAGATTTTAGCACGATTCGGAAAAAAATAATCTGCCTCTTTTTGCAAAATGGCCTGCAAAAATCGTGAACATCTAACATAAAAACTACATATCCTCAAATATATCCATTAAATGCTTGTTTTATACGTAATTTTTAACGAAAAAAGAATAAGACCAACCCCATTACACTAGGACTAGCCGTTATCGAGATATTTTAGTTTTTTCGTATTTTCTCTGCGCCACTTTTGAAAATAAGTCCAGTTGCCAAATGAGAACGAAAATGAATTAAAAGTCAATTAAATTTAATTAAAATAAAGAGAATGTGGATATAAGTCTGTAGTAAAGTCATATGCTGCCCACATCAGATTTTTACCTTTTATTCGAGTGAAATCAAAAGTTCGCTAGATTCGTTAATCTTCGTTTAGTTTCGTTCCCCGTTCGTTACTGTAAGTGTTTATTTATTCATTATTCTACCTTATCGAGTGAGCTTCTTGAGGGTCTGGAACGAATATTCCAATATAAAATAAAATTCCTACACCCCAGAAGGGGACCAGCCACTCAACTTGCTACAGCAAACCTTTGGGTCAGTCGAGTTGTCTGGGTCTTCAACCCCAAAAGGGGAGTATAAAAAATACACGAGATATCATACTAAAGCATAATTACTATTATTTGCATATTACAAATTGCATAGATCAGATATAAAATTTCGTAAGAAAATCCGTTGTAGATGGACGCTTTAGGTCCATCATGTATAAGATTTTTATTTCAATTGGACATAATTATTTTACTCTCGATCCCATGCACACCCATGCCCGCACAATAATAACAATACCCATGCCCGCAGAAGGGACTCGAATCCACAACCTGGCAACCAAGCGAGCGCGAAATAATGCTTTCCTTCTCCGTTCAGACAAACGTGCCTGTATTATTCCTTACCACCCACATCATTCACCGTTATTCAACACTTAATTATGAAAAATGTAAGACTGTAATTGGCGCGGACAAGCAAAATAGTCTCCTATTGCTAAGATGAAGAGCATCCTTGTTTCTCCTATAATCCTGTATTCAAAAACGTATTTTACAATTATCCTTAAATTATATATGAGATAAAAAACAGAGGCAGGACGTAAAGTCCAAGTCCAAGGTCTCCTAAAACTGAAATCCTTAATCCCTCTAGTACCCATCACCTCTCAGAAGCACTTTCAGATCTGCAGATTTTCGTGTCCATTCTCCGTGTAAATTTGGGATTAACTTTGGGGGCGCGTTGAAGATCGAATTCCTCATGCGATTCTCCCATCATAACAACTGGGTTAGCCCTGTCCTCCTTATTATAAAGATGTGGCATGTATATTGCATTATCGTAACATGTACATAATTTTGCATAGCAAAGATGCTGTCGAAAAAATAATTAACATGTAACGTATGACACACCATAAAGTACCACCTTTCTGGAAGGTCGGACGGTCTGGGTCTCAACAACAACACCATAAAGTACCATTTGAAATGTATTTCTTGTTCTTCCCTTTTAAAACATTTCATTTGTATTCAAAGCCACAAACTTTAAGAGCATTAAGTTATAAAATTTTCCTTGCAGGCAAAACGATGTTAGCTGTACTTCATAAATTGTAAACAGTTTCATAATAAAAATATCTAACATTTTGAGATAAAAAGTGCACTTAAATTGTTAAGTGCATGCATGCAAAATCAAATATTCTTCTTCATATTTTACTGAACTGAACATTTATGGAAATACATAAATTTTTTAGGGACTAAAAAGAACTATTAGTTTTTACATAAATAATGTATCATTTTTGAATAAAGATAAATAAACAAACTTTTAAGTTTCGAGTATATTTTTAAGTTATCACAATAATAGCATTTATTTTACTTACATTTTTATGATAATTGTACGTTTTTTTTATTTCATTTTAATTGACAGCAGCAAATCTGCTAAAACATGTTTTCTAGAAATGAACATTATATGTTTCATCTATAATAATAAAAGGTTATGTAGGTTCTTTGATCATGGGTATGAAAATCCAGGCAAGTCACAGATAAGGACTTCGGTACAGTGACAGCAGAAGTCAAGTCTTAAGACACCTCGGAGCGATTTTTTTAATTTGATATATTTTTTTAGTTATTTTACATTTTAGTTATTCTTCAGTTATTTTACAAGTTTCAATTTTGAGCGATTTTCACACAAATTGGTATCTTAGCGATCAAAAATACTATCGTACAGTTTTTATCTTGACACCATCGCCAAAATGGAAAAACGTTCTTTCTAACGAGCTTTAAACCGAATAATTTATTGTAAGAAAACACATATAAATATACATCAAAATATGCGTATGTTATGCAATTTCATATTTTCATCATCTTCAGGAGAAAATTAAAGATTCGCATAATTCTTCTTTATAGAGCAATATCTTCACATTCTAATAATTTTCAAAATTGCTCTATTACTGACTTTAATATGAAATACGGTTTATACAAGTAATGATTCATAATACTGGCGAAACCGAAATAGAAACAAATTTTGAATTCCTGATATGGCGATTGAAGCTATGTCCGTTGCTACGGGTTTCATAAAGAAAGAGTAATACTTTCTTGATATTCAGTGCATTACAACATATGGTTATTGTTCTTTGTTCTAAACGGGCTTGCTTTGGAAGCGTTCGTTAACTTTTTAAAATTCCGTGAGAGTTCAACTGTAATTTGGAACATACAATTTACACCTCAAATTCAGGGTGACGGTGGGTATTCGCTCTATTAGAAGGGAATATACTAAATTTAATAACTAAAGAGATTGATGCCGTGGTTTAATTGATTAAGAATCAGTAGTTCAATTCTTCTCTAAGTTATTTCCCCAGGTTACTTTATAAATAATAGTAGTTCTACATGGCGCTATTAAAAGTAAAGCCGGATTGAGATCTACAAGTAAATCGAAACTTTATATTGCATTTTAAATTTTTTATTTTAAAATACAAACTATTGAAATTATTGTAGTCGGGTAACAACCACTGGCAAAATTTATCTTTTGGGCACACTGTGGAGTGGATAATAGTAATGGGAATTGCTAAAATAATAATGTTAATAACTTGTGCCTTAAATAATAAAAAGCGTGTACATTTTATTTTAATTTAAGCAGATTGCAGTATTTTATTCAGCAATAAAGCAATGTATGATTTCTTTTAAATATGATTTTGTGGTGATTTGATATGGTAGTGGTTAATAACTAATTAATTTATTATTTTAATATTAATTTTATTTGTTAAATTAACTTAATCTAGCCGCGTAATAGTATGTACAATATAACGCGTCGGACAAATAACTCACCTATTTACAACGCCCGGTATGAATCTGTGAATAAGCATCATTCTACTTGTAATTTTGACCCAGTTCAGGTCGTAAGTTATGCCTGGTGACTCGTTCTCGATTTCCTGCATGTTAAACCTTTGCATAGTTACATTGATTTATAATTATTTTCTAAAATACTTATTTTTTAAACTATAAAGTATTTATCTTTGAACTTTGTATAAATTATAATTTAGATTTGATGTATAATCTATTATTTTATGCGGCTGACAATTTCATGATATGCAAATTTTACTTAACAGTATTGAATTGTATTTAAGCACGTTGGCATATATTTCTAATTGTATTGCCACTGAGGATGAACATGGGAGATGTTCGAAAGACCGCTATGGCTATATTTAAAATTACGTCTGTGGGATATTTGTATAATAAAATAACATTTGGATCTGTTTGAGGTTTGTCATTTGTTAGTGATTAGTATTTTAAAATTGTGACGTGTCGCCACTCCTGGTATCACTCTTAATTTATTATTCAGATATGCATTTGTAATTTTACTCTCTAATTTGACATTATCACTTTATATTTTATTAATCATTAATTTTTTTAATAAACTTTTTGAGCTGGTTATGATGACAAACTCACTAAAATTCTCACAGATTTGAGAGTCAAATTCTTCATTTCAATATAATGTCGCCATGGACAATAAAGTGGTACTATTTGTTTTTGCTTTCCACGTTATCATCTTTAGATACAGTCATTGAAAGCACATTTTATAAAGAGTTCCTTCTGAACTCATTTAGAATATCTACACGGACAGACTCTCATTTTTCAATTGTGTTTCCACTCATCTTATTTCCCAAGTCTTCTCCATCTGCATTAGACTGTTTTTGTTTTCTGTAATTCGCGTTTGAAATTAGAGCGGTGCTGAATGATGGAATTTTGAATTTATACAAATTGTAAATGAAATGTTACTTTTGTTGTATGTATATATATATTTGAACAGTAAATCTAACTGTTGATTGTATGACATATTTCTACCTTGTAAACGGTATAAGTGATTTGAATTAATGTGCATAAATATATAATTATAATATAGTCACTTGAAGCAGAGCATAAATTCAAATGAATTGTAAATTGATAAACGTTGTTGCATAACAGTAGCAAGCATGTAAAGTATCACAAGAAAAGGTTGTTACTCTGTCCTATAGTGGACCATATACACCTAGCTTAATATTTTTCTCTGCTGATGGGGGTGAATTTGTTATAAAGCATAACATTTAATTGCTCATTTATTTTCAATAAATAAAAATACGTTTCATGCCCCGGGTTAGCTTCAGGAATGAAAGGGGACGGGAGTAGCAATTACTCAATGTAAGTAATGTGAATGGTATATTACTGTAGTGAGCCTCCTTGCAGACTGGATGGGACAGTGTGGCGCTACGATTTGAATAGTTAATGACAGTGGTTGTAAATGTTCATAAAAGAGAGCGTGTAACAAATGTCAAGATGTAAAACTACAAATATCTAGACATTTTTAGCCCCTGTCAGGTGTTGCGCACATCGAGGTCCGGGACCTCCTGGTTGTGGAACCCCCTCCGGTCATCAATTTCTAATGGGACGCATAAGAAATGAACGTCACTTCGCAAACCAGTGAAATTAGTCGGAATTAGAATCGCCCTTTCCTCGCACATAAGTGGAATATCGAATGAGAAGACAAGGTGACTTTCACCCAAATTTTGTTCCTCCCTTTTCAAAATCTGAAGGGACCCGACTTTAAAATATAAAATCAGAACCCCTTCTGATATCACTAGAATAGGTCTCCAAGTGCATGACACTCGGTTTCGAAGCCCGATCCGGTATGCATTTTGATGCATTTTTAGGCACGGTATCCGCGACCCCTATCTAGGGCATCCTATGCATACAGCACGGAACCAAAGCCTTGTGTTTGATTCTGCGAGCGTGCACTCTCTGGCGTAGCTCTTAGTCAGGTGCAACCATTCAACAATTTAAGTTATCGCGGCTCGTCGCCCAAACCGAGCCAGAACCAAACCTGACCGACTGTGCTTTCTTCGGACGGTGGCGATCATCGGGACAGCAAGGAAGCGCCATTTTGGCTACGCAGTACCTCACAGCTCTGAATATAGACGGCGTAGTGTGGGCTACCCTTTGGACCCTATAACTACATTTGAGCCGTGACAACTGTGTGGACTGCAAAGACGGAATCGACCGCTCAGTGTATATCTCATTTCACAGACGGGTGTACATGGACAGAGTGTTTGCGGGGTGCCAATCCTGGACCCCTATGCTCTGTAAGACACGTGTCAGCTGAGTGCGTCAACCGTCATCGGTATGGTCTGTGTGAGATAACAACCACAATTTATTCGGGATATGACCAAATCGGCAGCTGCCTGCTAGTAGTTCCTAGATTTCAAGGAATCGCTGGGCCAAACCGACAATTGGGAGGACGAGAGTATAACGGACTGTGATTCCCAACTCTGTGATAATTCCTGATGGAATATCGATTCGGCTTCGTCTCCGAAATCCGCGTGTTTCTACTAACTGTGTGATCGTGCATAACTGGAATACTGCACTATGAACTGGAATTTTCGATATTTGGAATTGCAACTCATTTCATCGGTGTGGAGGTATTGTTTCTTTAATTTTTTCAATTAAAATGTAATGTATTATTTATGTACTAATATAAAGCAAGTGTCAGTGTAAATTTCAGCTTTGGGAATTTTCCCTCACTGGACAACTTGAATTTTAAATTAATGAGAATTTGAAATTGGAATTATATTAATTAGCCCATACATCCCCGAGGTCAAGCTTGGTACGTTTAAGTGTAGTGCATTTGTATTATTATTATTATTATCAATGTTGAATATTTTATGTGTTTAATAAAGGTGTTAGTGGCCCCAAAATCGACTTGTTATTTAGTGTAAATATATTGTACGTTGATCTTTCAGATCCTACTAAACTTTTACAGGTTCAACTGGGGGACATTATGGGTAAGTAATAGTAGTGTATGTATGTAAATTTCATGTCACCACAGTAGTAATGGACAATAAAGTGGTAGTTTTTGCTTTTCCTTTTGCTTTCCACGTTATCACCCTTGGATACAGTGATTGTAAACAAATGTTGTTAAGAGTTCCTTCTGAACTCATCTAAAATATCTACACGGGCAGACTCTCATTTCTCAATTGTGTTTTCACTCACCTTATTTCCCAAGTCTTCTTCATCTGCATGAATGTTGAATTGTTTTTATTATGACTGAAAATCTGTCTTTTAGACTAGCATGAATCTTTCCACTCTTGCTGCTGGCTTTGCCTTAATTTCCCCCTCTTAAGCTCATTGGCATAATTGCTTCAGATCCTAAGGATAACGTGAATTTTATACGCGTGTGGAAATTATTTATTGCACAGTTATAAATTAATTTGAATTCAGTGTCAAATCTTAACGTCAACACATCAGTTGTTTTATTAATTAGAACTATTGCACAGACCTGCAGTCTAATATAAAATATTTCAAAACTGCTAAAATATGTTACTATTTCATGCCCGTCGTGTCTGTCAACACAGTTTTCAAATAAAATGAAAAGTGCCTTGCATTAAGAGTTCATTAATTGCTTGGCTAATACTTATATAACATTATTACAATCCTACTTTTATAGCATTTCACATAATAAATTTTCGTCAATTTATAGAGACTGATATTTTTGATTATATTATGACATAAAATGCTATTGTATATAATATTTATCGTATATTTAATAAATGCCACATAAAATAGTAGTTTCCACTGCAATGTATACAACTCATGATATTAATATGTATGTAATAATATATGTAGAAATTTGAGTACGCTGTACATTGCAAATGACACATATAAACTTCTATTTATAGTACTTAATGCATAGAAGATACACCTCTCACGCTTACATTGTATTCTGCTTTGTGATTGAAGCATTGAGACGAAAAACACTTCTTAATAGACGTAATTACTTTTTACACATTTTTCGAAAATAACTTCCACATTCACCATCCCGGTAATGTATGTTTACGTACTTCATTGTTATTATGATGACAATATTAAAGGAACTTAATTCAAGGTTTTTTATAGTTATGAAATGCACATTAAAATTTAATATCCTTTCTGATAGATTTTGCTCCTGTGAAGTGTTCATTTTATTTAATTTCCAACGAAAGTGTTTTCAATAAAAGCAAAATTATATGTATAGAAATCTCGTAAAAATGGGAAGGTTATGACTGCGGCTGAATTTTTGAATGAAATAGCAAACCCCGTGAATAAGCCACTGATAATTTTCTAAGGAAATTAACAAATGCTTATAAAACCAGCTGAACAAATTGGCATACCGGGTGACAAACTAGTAAGATCGAGTTCGATGCCAGTCCCGGCAAATTTTTTCATAGTTAAAATGTAGTGTAATGTTGGAGAAAAAATCGGCATTATCGATTTTTAATGCAGCAATGGCAGGAATGTAAGGAGGAAATATTTCATTTTGTTTAAGAAAGGTTCATCACAGATGATCTCACCAGATGATATGATTACTTTTACATGGACTTTCATGTAAAATTTTGAAGGCAATATAGAGGTGAAAAACCAAAGAATGGAGGAGAAATGTGAAACAAACTTTGCATAAAAAACGAATGAAGACAAATTAAATCGCACATGCGTAATGTTGTTGGATAAATATTCTCACCAGGCATTTTTATTTAATTAAATAATGCTGATATTAGAAGATCATGTTTATTTGAATTTTCAAGCAGTCCATTTGGTAACATTTTTGTCTAACTAACTGACCGGTAGATATTAAATTTTTTACATAAATACAAATAAATTTTAATATAAAAAATAACTTGCAGAGAAGATGTTTTTAAAGTTTATTTGTAGCTACGTATTTTCCATTGGTGAAACAGAGCAGTTGATTAAATTTGTATCTCTGAAAATGTCTCGAAATGTAATAGTGACCGATATTTGTGTAAAAAAATTATGTATGACTTAAATTCTTGTAACTCGGAATATACAAATATTTGAAAAAAAATTGTAATTCAAGAAAATTATCGAAACTCAAGTTTATTATTTACTAGCAGCATACCCGTCCTTCGTACGGAGTATATAATATAAAAAAACTTATAATTCCCAATCATGTGCAAATTCTGATAAAATATTAAATTTATTGCTCATAAAGAGAAGTTTAAGAATATCTGTTCTCACTATGCAAAATTATCTTCACGGGCAAATCTGAAGAATAAAATATCCTGGCCCATTTTGTAAACAAATTCACACACAAAAAAAGAATTGAATCAATATATGCAACCACGTACTACTTATATTGTCGCAAATTAGAAAATATGCCAGTGTGTTAGTAGAAGCTTAAACATATTGTAATATGAGTCTTAAAAATATTTACCAAAATAAAAAAGATGACGTAATAAATTGAAAGTATCAAAAATTCCCGTAATCTTAATTCCAGAAGGTCGTAATTGATTCCAATATATGCCAATATATATAAAAATTTTGCCAATATACCTGTACTACTTATATTCTCGTAGATTAGAAGATATACCCGTGCATTTGTAGAAGATTACTTGTACAACGTACTATATATGAATTTCAACAATTTTCGTCATAATGAAACAATGGCATAATAATTTGAAAATATCAATAATTCCTGAATCAACTGTCCCCGAAATATCAATAATAATGATGTTTAAACCTGAAGACCGTAATTGATATTATCCAGTCAAAAATGCAATGTCAATGAAATTTATTTTATATACATATTTTTATTAGATTTAATAAAAATCGTATGCCACATAACACATTGGATCCATTGCTAAGCGACATGATATCATCTGCTTCAAATAAATTGATGGAAATCATGTCGCCTGAATAATATGATCTTCATGGAAGGTTTGGCGACATTTTCGTCTCCATGATATTTTTATGGATTTACAAATATTTTTATCAATGTAGTGATATTAAAAAAATTAGTTAAATGCGTTACTAAGTAGGATGGATGGACTGACCGACAAATGCTACAGAAACATCATTTCAGTACTCTATTCTAAAAAAACAAATTTAATTTCATTGATTTGGGTCATTTTTATCAATTTGGAGATATTTCCTCTAATTTGGTAAAGTTTAAGAAAAGTTGCCAAGTTATTTAGAGATATTCCGCTGAATTCGTAGCTCTAAATTTACAGATCTGAAGAATAAAATATCCATATCCCGTCTGTATATATACTAAATGAAAACACTAAAATTGTATTAGAAGATACATACATCCGTTCTACTCTTTTTCTGCTTCAACAATCGGCTAAATGAATTTATTGGGTAAACACAATATATGAGTTTATTAGCTAAACACAATATATGAGCTTTGAAACCTCTTTGCTAAAATAAATAAAAGTGTGATGTACGCAGTTCGCAATATATATAATTAAAAGAACAATCAAACCGTTCATTTATTATGAGTTTATTAGCTAAGCACAATATATGAGCTTGAAACCTCTTTGCTAAAATAAATAAAAGTAATGTACGCAGTCCGCAATATATATAATTAAAAGAACAATCAAACCGTTCATTTATAAAATATATTTTTACATCCATTTATTTATTATACAAATAGAAAAAATAATAATTATCATTAACAAACACATTTAATTCCATTCCTTTGCCGAGCAACATGATATAAGATAGAATCTTCCTCATAAAATGCGAAATTAAATAACCATTTTAATTTCTTTATACTTCTAATCGTTGAGTAAAAGATTGTGAAATACATGGAGGTTAATACATGTAAAAACATGGAGGTAGATTTTTCCATTTAAATTCATGTTTCAAACAATTCATGCTTTCAGATAGTGACTATTTAATGCAAAAATCCTGCACCAAACTCAAAAATGAAGTTTTAATTCCCTTTGACGCTTTAAACAAACGATTTTTATCCTTTCAGTTTGGATAAACCACGGAGTTGGAGAGTAGAACTCCTATAAAAAAAGTTCCGTTTTTCATTAATATCTCAACAACCCCTGGTCTTAGAGACTTGAAACTTAGGCAAAATTTATGGGGGGCTATTTCAAGACCTCCCACAAAATTTCATTAAATTCGGTTCAACCGTTCTCTCGTGATGATAAGACAAACGAAAGTTTCGTTTTTTACTAATATCTCGAGAACAACTGGTCGTAGAAATTTCAACTATAGACTAAATTTTAAGTGGGGCTATTTCTAGGCTACCCACAAAATTTCATCAAATTCGGTTCAGCCGTTCTCCCGTGATGATGGGACAAACAGACAGACAGACAGACAGACAGATTTTCAATTTTATTTATATAGATTGCATAGTTGAAAAAATTACACAACTAGGAGTTTACTCAAAAGCAGTCTTTGAAATCTCTATATTATTCACTTACTCATACAGAGTAAATGACAAAACAAAATTTCAATAGCAAATATTGAAGTTGTTGAGAAATAAAAATAATATGTATTTTATGTATATACTAACACGCGGCATAATTTAATTTTTAATTCTTCTAAGACTGTAACACTATAATTTAAGGTATTAAATCCAGTCTTAATAAGGCATGTACTCACAAATATGCGGACAACAGTTTATTGGAGTCGAGCGATCCACTCAACCATATAAGTATTTTTCATATGCACTAGCCTCTTTGTGTATAATCGCTTCTTTCTTTTTACGTATTTAAATTTAATTTCCAAAGTATTGTCTCAGGCTTTGAACTTTGAATAATTTTCAATTTGTCTTATACCTATCATATATTTCTTAAACCTCCAGCTTATCGGCCCACAGCTCGAATAAGACATCCCAATACAATGTAAAGACAAGATTCACATGCTATTTATTCCGTTGCTATAGGAACAATCCATTAGACTCCTTTCAAAGCTTCTTTATTTCTGAGAAAAAACAAAAAGGCAAGATCCATAATTATGTAGGAGTTAATTCTTAGCTAGAAGAGGATGAATTCACAAACAAGGCTACAAATATATTTTTAATAATACTAATGTCCTTGGACTCTGAAGCCAACACTGACAACGTGTAATATATACCTCCGATGTGTATCCGATCAACCGTTATAGAAATAAACAATGTTTAAGAAAGAAATTGCATATTTTTCTGTATACATATTATGCCTTCTCAAAAATATATTTTTTTTATTTCTAGCCGTAGCATTTAATACAATGATCAATCGCCAATGAACCTCCAGTATTGTGAACCATATAACCGTCACATGGCGTTTCCACGGCCCAAGAACACACTACATCCAACAACTCATCATCCATGCCCGCAGGAGGGACTCTAACCACAACCTGTCAACCGAGCGAGCACGGGAACACCCTTTCCTTTACCGCTTACCCCTCGGGTTGGCTCTCAAAAATATCTTAGACTTATAATTTGATAACAATTGCTTGGATTATCGGCAGTGAAGTGTCAGGAATAACCATCTTAATCGAAAATCTGCCCATTTTAGTTCAGTTACAAGGTTGATACTGTAAGTATTAAAATTTCAACCTTCTAGTATAATGGGGGGACTTATGGGGGCTTCGACCTTCCCCTCCATATGCCATACTAGCCAATCTTCAAGGCAAAATCGAAATTTCGGCTATGATAGATCCAGTTCCTTAAACAATGATATAAATGTGCAAATCGTTATCCTTTAAGGTCAAGTGGTGGGGTGTTCTGGAGAGAGTGGAAAGGCTTTAGCATCCATTTCTAGGCCCTCAAGGGATGGATTCGAAGATTCGCCTTCATTAGGTTCTGTCCCATCCAATACTATAAGCGTAAAAAGATTATGTCTTCTATAAAATGAAGGGAGGTATTCTGCATCCCCAACGATGTGCCTCGGCATACTGGTGTGCCTCGAAAGGACTGGAAGTGTACCGCGAAAAACTTAACAGCAAAGTATTTATTTTGGGACGACGTTATCGGAGAGCTAGGTAGCCGAGTGGTTCCCTTTTCGCTTCATTGCTATTTTCTAACTACGCACGTGTGAAGGCGACCTCCCAGAATGTCATAGGCGCTATTCCTCCCAACAGTCATTATCATTGAAAAGTCTCGATCATGCATTGCGTGTAACTCTTTTAACCATGGACCCACATATAAGAAACTTGTGTTCACAGAAACAAGCCCAAGTATCTCACTGAAATAAGAGGATAATATATGTATTAACTGTTGCTTAAGAATTTTGTAGATATTTATATTAATACTTAAAATGTTTATTTTGTCATTACATTTTTATTATTAGCATATTTATCCATAGTCAGAAATTCATTTGTGTATAATTAATTTTACTTTTGTATTTTCACATTATAATTTTATAAAAAAATCTGATGTGGGCAACACATGACTTTCCTTATATAATGAAATGAATTTACTACTTTCACAGTAAAATAAATAGGTTTTTCTTTTCTAGTAGATACTAATATCCTTTCCAAGATATTGAATTTTCGACAATTAGTCGTCATTTTCATTGATTTATCGTCATTTTTATCCATTTGGCGAGATTTTCGTTAATTTGGCAACATTTCAAAAAGTCGCCAAGTTGGCGACATTCCGCCAATTTCGTCGCCAAAATCTCGACAAGCGTTATGGACGAAGAAATAAGTTATTCTTACAGCAGATAAACTGGCGTTCAAATGCAAAAGTATTACTCAAAATATATTTTTTCATGAATGGAACGAGCTAGATCCACGAGAATGATGTCACCCAATTTATCGCATGATATTATATATGAAAAGTGAACATGTTTCTCAATAGGGAATATTTTTTTTTCTATTTTATATGACTTTTTGATAATTTTTTTAAAAAATGTGCAATATCTCGAGAATGGCTCATGTTAGCGTTCTAAAATTTATGTCAATCGTTTTCTAATGAAAAATTACATAAGAAATGTCTATTTATGTAACTTTATTATTGGTTTTGATTTTTTGACGATTTTTTCAAAATTTCATTCGAAAATTTAGGAGGGTTTTGATCATTCGATTGCGTATAAAAACAATAGGCTTCCAGAGTTTATACATTGTGATTTTTGTACCAAATTTCATTCGAATCGGTCCATTCGTTCGTCAGTTATCGTCTCCACGGACCTACTGACACACACACACACACACACACACACACACACATACATACTTTCACACAAACACACACACACACACATATACTTTCACACACACACACAGACATCACTTCAAAAATGTTTGATTCGTGATCAGGGATGCTTGAAACGTGCTCTCCCGTCGAAAACTCGAATTCGAATTTTCGACCCCGTCACAATACTTTCCTTATACATTATGTATATAAGGAAAGTAATAAGTGTTCTAAAAATTTAATCACAGTTTTACTCTGTCAAATCTGGCAATTTATTTCATAGATAAAAACTATGTCAAATACCAATCACTGAGGATGTATGGATTAGGTATTTTCATTCCATTTGTTTCGTTTATTTCGTGTTTATGACTGCATAAGAAGACTTTTCTGAAACGAATGTTTAATTGGAATGTTTATATATTATAATGCAGAAATATTTGAAAGAAATATCTTATTAATTGAATCCCGAGTATGAAATAGAAGAAATTAATCATGTTAATAGAAAAATGTTTCTTCATGTGCGCCGTAAAATTATTTATGCTTGTAAGGTGCGCTGAAAAATTATTTATGCTTGTGATGTGTCCCCTGGCGTAAAAAAGGTTGGGAAGCACTCTTCTAGAGATTCTGTAATGACTTTTCAAAAACTCATATTTTTCCATATCACGAGAGGCAATTAAAATTTGGCTCTGTTAGATTATGCTCTGTTGTTAATACTGTAAGTGTGTAAAGATTCAGTTGCATTGTTCAGCGGGTGATTCTGGAAGATCTAAAACGACTTTTAAAATTATATTTTCTTGCTCTCGCCAAAGGAAAAAAATTGAAAATTCAGCTCCGTTAGGTTCTATCTCTCAGTTAATACAATAAGTGTTGTTGTTGAAACACAGACCGTTCGACCTACCAGAAAAGTACCCTCCTTCCCCTACCACCAACAGCTCGGAAGGACTTACGGACCCATATGTTTAACGTGATCGTACTCCGCGTGAACACGGCAGTAGTTTTGGCAGCGGAGTTAACCGAACTCAATTCCCGGGCGCAAACCACTGGGCTACCGCGCCCTAATACAATAAGTGTGGAAAGATTTTGTATGTTAGGTCTCCGTAGGTTCTGGACTAACAAAACCGTGTTATAGAGATAACATATAGATGTTTGTTTATGAAGTTTTTTTTAAATGTTTGCCCCAAGTGGCATCCTGTTGGAATATTATAATGTATGCTAACAACCTCTGATATAAAATACCCCGAGCTCTATGTTTATGAAACACTGTGTAATGAGGTAAAATTCTTATTAAGGACGTTTATCCTACTATACATTTCGTTACGAAGAATTTTGTTATTTACAACTGCAGCTCCTTTTGTTATGTTTATTTCCCCCCTAGGAACGGGAACATCCATTCTCAGGGTAATTATATCAATGAAACCTTTGGAAGACGGCGTATTTGCCATTTAGGGAACATTAAGTATTATTAGTATATTCTGCTGAGAGCGCACTCTACTAAGCCGAACTAGAAAGAGAAACATTTTCTTATTTTGCTAGAAGGAAACAACAATTTCCGTAAGTACATATTTAATGAAAAACACAAAGAATTATTTACTGAGAATTTATCTGTATGAGAAATTTTATTTTAATGAGTTTCCATTTTCATTTCACACAATAGTTGGAAAGACGTTTCTACAGAGCAATCGAATGCAAATTTGCAATTTAGATTATTATGCCCTCTGCCTTTTAAAGAATTGTTATTGTTTTTTGAAAATTTTCACCTTCAAGGTTTTGAAGAAAATGCTTTATTTAAATCTGCAAAATACATTTCGAACATTTTTGAAATAATAGCTACTTCTATTTATGTATTACCCCCATACTCAAGGGTAAAATTCCACGAATTATTATTATTTTATTTTTATAAACACTAGTTGCAGCTAACAAAGAGTCTTTAAAAGAAGATTACGAATGCAATTTAATAAATATTATTTTGTTTTGCAATTTATGGTGACTAGACTGGAAAATTGCATTGAATTATGTTCTTTCTCATTTATGTTCTGCCTCGTGGTTGATTATATAAGTGTACACAATGTTAGACTTTTTTGACATTGAGAAGCTTCTGACGGGTCTGGAAAATCATTTCAATCCCCCATTTTCCCGTCTGTTCGAGAGAAAGCAAAAGTGCGCTAGATTCGTTAGACTTCGTTAGTTCCGTAAAGCTGTTCGTTTCTGTAAGTGTGGAAGACCTAGGCCACACGACTCCCCCTAGGGAATGAACAGCTACATGAGTGGCCGGGTTTCTGCAAGTGTGTATTTATTCAGTCTTCCAGCTGATCGAGTGAGCTTCATGAGGGTCTGGAATATTCCAATAAAAAATAAAAATCCGACACCCCGGAAAGGGAGTATCAAAATATTTTTCAATTAGGTTCTGTTCCTTGGCGAGACTTTGAGTGTGTAGAAAATTATCAGTCTGACTCATCGCATGCGCTGAAGAAATAATAATTTTATACGCCCTCGGCCGAGGATTGGAAATCAGGCACAGTTAGGTTTTGCCCAGTGGTTAATGCTATAAGAGTTCAGATATTCAACCACCTTGTAGAACATTGGTTGAATTTCTGAAAGGGGGAAAATATTTTTCCAAAATATTCCCATCCCTTCGGGAGAGAATCGAAAATCCGTCTCCGTTACATTCTGTCTCGTCTCTCGTACGATACATGTTGAAGACCCAGACCGTCCGACTCATCTTGAGGACTTGAGCAACTATTTGGGCGGCCGGGAAAGATCGATAAGTACGATAAGTGTGCGAAATTTTAGCTTTAAAAGTCACTATGGAGCTGCCAGGCGATCTGAGAAGACAAAAACACGTTCAATCATTATATAAACCGTGAAAGTTCTCTCCAAATAAAGAAATAATTATAATAATAGTACTTAGATTAACCAAGTGTTGACTGAAATCACAGACAGAAATCGATAATTTTAATCCCTGTAGGGACAGGAATACTTCACAGTATCTCCCGAAATATCAAACCTAGTATGTTAGATATTTTCTTATAACTCAATTCCAATAAAATAATGGTCTTTAATATTTTGAAACAAATGCAAATTTCGCCAAAATAACGCAATTATTACAAGTGCTATCACGTCTACATAGATAACAAGAAGGATCAATCATACTTAAAGCATTGATTATGAATCCCTTTCCAGCTTCAATGCAATTTTATTTAAACAAGTCTAAAATGCAATACATTCCTCGGTAATATTTTAAAACTTATCACAATACTACATTAATATATTATATTTGAAAACTTAAACCTTCATCCAAAAAAAATGAACTTCATTCAAATGAAGGCATTGAAATATAAATTACCTGGTTTAAACATCTTTAAAATGCAATTTATTCCTCGGAAATATATTTAAAACTATCATAATACTACGATAATTTATTATATTTGAAAACTTCATCGAAAACAACTGAAATTCATTCAAATGACGTCATAGAAAAAATAACACGCCTGGATCTCTCTATAAAAACAGCATTTCATTCATAGCTTTTTCCCATTCATTTCATTCATCACAATACTATAATAATTTATTTTATTTAAAAATTAAGACCATGGAGCTACAAGTAATTAAATTCTATGCTTAAAATTACATCGAAAAAAATCGTTCTTCTCTTTGTAAAATCAATGAATATTTCAATCATATCAGCAATGCATACTCCATGGGCTAAATAAATTTGTGTTAAAGAAATGCAGCAATTCTAATACAACTCATTCTACATATGTTGCTGTTTACATTTTACATAAGTGAAATATAGGCTTCGTTGAAGAAATAATCTAATTTGGATGATTATTTAAACTCAAACATATTGTAATTGTGTTGTTTCAGTATGTAGATGCACAGAATTTAAGCAAAAGTAAAGTGGTTTTAGGACGGATACAACACTCAATATGAATTAAAAGAATTTAAAAAATCACGATTTTTAGACAAAATGGATGCCATATATCATTTTGAAGTGGGTCATGTGATCTTTTCAGATCATGGTTTACGTGATCGCTGCATATAAGAGGTGTAATTATTATTTTAATTTTTATTTAAAAAACTACTGAATATATTTCCATGATTTTTTTTTATATATTTTATGGAACAATTTGAATATTATCTAAAATTTTCGAAGCAATGTGTGAATTTTAAATAAACACACACACACACACACACAAACACACACATGTGGTGTCGGTTTTAGTGATTAATTAGACAAATAAGAACCACAGGCAAAACTACAGGAAAATTAGAATTTTAAACAATATTTATTATAGCAGAAAAACAACAGGCCAGTGGTCGAATCAATATTAATGACATGTATAGTGGAATAGTGCATTTTTATGTGAATCAGCAAATAACTCAAAATCGCTCTCGGTAGTGTAACAATTAAGAACACCCCTGGAGAAAAGGAAAATAGAGAGCGTACACATACATTTTCTAACACGTGATAGACTAGACACAAGTAACCTCTATAATGCACTTAAATCACATATTATATTTAAGACCAAAAATTTCATTCTTATAGACAATTATTAATTATTCAGATCCAAAGATCTGTTTAATATTTATCTACACTCCACGTCTTCAGGAAGGAAAATGAATATAAACAAAAATGTATCTTCTTCTCTAGATATATATTAATTTAGAAAATCCTGGATTATGGAAAAGGAAATCTGGATGAACTTTTATTAGAACACCCAACGGCGTTCGCGAAGTCACGGTATCGAAACTATATCAATATTCTTCCACAACACTCAAGGATACTCTGTTCAGAAATCAAAAGTCACGAAAAGGGTCAGGCATAGCAATCGGTGTAGATTAGATTCTTTTTGCCTTTAATAGCGTTCAAGGACGACCCATGAAAATTACTCGTTATTCCATCAAAACCCAAATTCCATTTCTTCACAAGCAAGGCTATGCATTTCTACAATAACGAAGATCGTATCCTCGTCTGAGCCACATCGGCCCAAAACAACCCCTTCTTCTCACTACATTGCACTCTTAGAATTGCAATCTATTAATTTTCAATACCAATTCATTTCATTCCAAAACTCGAGAACTGACGCGAATCCAAAGCTACCTATGTCGTTCCTTCCATCACCTCTCTACCGACAAACAATTAAAAAAAAATAAAAACGCTCGTGCACAAAACGGACAAGGTCTAACAAAACCCAGCGTCTGAAAAAGCGAATACAAATTATTTTATTATTTTTATTCCGGAACATAAACAAATTCGCAATTTAAATCTCGCTTCCCTCAACCGTCAATGGAGTGGAAATCAATCGAAAAGACATTTACATGACACAATTAATATTTTCTTTCAAACGGAAATAAAACAATACTTTAATGTAAACACAATTACGGCACAGGGGTGTGAAGATCTTATCTCGCACGCACACGCACACACACACACACTCACACACACACACACAGAGAGAGAGAGAGAGAGAGAGATAGAGAGAGGGAGAGACATCACCTAAAGAACGCTTGATTGGTATTCAGGGATGATTGAAACGTGCTCTCCCGGTGAAAACTCGATTTTCAATTTTCGATCCCATCACAATACTTTCCTTATACATTATACTTTATGCATATAATGAAAGAAAATATTAAAAGAACAAATAATATAACTTCGATAACGAATCGTAATAACGCATTAGCAGTGACAGGAATCAACGTTTGGATGAAAAGCCTACAAAACAACCGTTCAATTGCTAATAGGACGGATATTTAACTTTCGATCCATTTTTTTTTTACATTTGTATGGAAACGCACAATATGACAAAACATGTAGAAAATAAATCGAGCAAAAATTATCTTGATAGTCTCATAAATGATGACACTCGTTTTTACATGTAAAATTACATATAAAAGATAGATGTACATTTTATTGTGAAACTTTTAATTTCCGAAAATTTTCAAAATGTAAAGACCTTCGCATTAGGCGACCCCGTTTAAAAATTAAATTACCTTTTACGTCCAACGATTGAAATAAACTAATCGAATTTCATTGGAGCAGTTTAATTTTGTCAAGCCTACTCAAGGACATCATTCAAAACGAGTTACTTCATGTTTGGGAATGCTTAAAACGATGGACATTTTGAATTTGACCATTATGATGAGTTAGTTCATCAAAGTATCAGTATCGCATGTTTTATTTCATCGTAATTTTTCCTTTACATACACTATGCGTTTTGGAGAAGGTGACAATGCCGTGTTTAGAATTTTAATATTTTTGTATAAATTTTAACACTTTACAACAAAGTTGAAAAGTGTTTATGACTTTGTTCATTCTGTCTGTATATCCGTTAGCACGATAACTGTCGTAAAAATGACTTAACCAAAATGAAATTTTAGTATGTTGTTCAGACGGTCTGTAGGACCTACAGGAATATAAATGAATAATATCACCCAATTAGTTTTGGATTGAACCCGGGTTGAAAAAATGAAATACATTGAATCCTATGGAACCTAATTTTTCAAACATTTTTAGGCGGATTTAAAATTCACAAATTGCTTCGAAAATTTTAGGTACTATTCAAATTGTTCCATAAAATATATAAAAAAGTTCAGCGACATATACTCAGTAGTTTTTTAAATAAAAACTAAAATAATAATTACACCTCTTATATGAAACGATCACGTGACCATGATATGAAAAGATCACGTGACCCACTTCAAAATGAAATATGGCATCCATCTTGTCTCAAAATCGTGATTTTTAAAGTTCTTTTTAATTCATTTTGCATATTGTATCCGTCTTAAAACCACTAGATTTTTGCTTAAATTCTGTGCATCTACATACTGAAACAACGCAATTACAATATATTTAAGTTTAAGTGCTCATCCAAATTTGATTATTTCTACAACAAAGCCTATTTTTCACTTATGTAAAATGTAAACAGCAAAATATGTAGAATGAGTTGTATTAGAATTGCTGTATTTCTTTAACACAAAATTATCTAGTTCATGGAGTCTGCATAGCTGATATGAATAAAATATTCATTCATTTTACAGAGAGAAGGACGATTTTTTTCGGTGAAGTTTTATGCATAGAATTTAATTACTTGTAGCTCCATGGTCTTTATTTTTAAATAAAATAAACTATTATAGTATTGTGATAAATGAAATGTTACTTTTATTGAGAGAGCCAGACGTGTTATTTTTTCTATGACGTCATTTGAATGAATTTCAGTTGTTTTCGATGAAGTTTTTAAATATAATAAATTATCGCAGTATTATGATAATTCTAAAATTATTACCAAGGAAAGTATCGCAATTCAGAGATGTTTAAACCAGGCAATTTATATTTCAATGCCGTCATTTGAATGAAGTTCATTTTTTTCGATGAAGGTTTAAGTTTTCAAATATAATAAATTAATGTAGTATTGTGATAAGTTTTAAAATATTACTGAGGAATATATTGCATTTTATAGATGTTTAAATAAAATTGCATTGAAGTTGGAAAGTGTTTCATAATCAATGCTTTAAGCATGATTGATCTTTCTTGTTAATAATTTGAATTGGAAATTAGATTGGGACTGTAATCAACTAAACTGAAAAAAAATTTAAAGAGGGTCAAACTGTAGAGTTTGTGGAGTTGATATGAGAGAGACCCATATTAAAACATATGATCAACTGTTGGCAGTTTTCGGTAAGATTTAACATTAAACACGATTCTAGAAACTTCAGTATTTTTTTCCCGCTTTTATTACGTCATTGCATTATATAAAAGTTGAACACTCAGAACACGTAACACCATTTCTAAAAGTCTTCGACTGAATTTCCCTTAGGAATATGTTCGCTTACTTTATTTTACTGCCAATAGTTATCGAGGGAGCGTAGGTGAAAACGAGCGTCTACATTACAATTCAAGGAGCATTTTTATCCTGTTAGATCTCGGAATGAAATTCTGCTCTTGGGAGGGAATGGCCTGTTTTCTAGGAACGAGTTATCTCGAATAGGAATGACTTTGGGATGGGTTGTGTAAAGTGATCTTCCGAAAATTCAACCTAGTTTATATACACGTCATTAGCTCTCATAAAAGAATTGAAGATATGACCATGTTTGGTAATTAGCATATAATGTAAGTTGAATATGAATTTTTCTACATATTCTTGAATTTAGAAAACATCATATTCTCCCTTTACTGTTTTAGTATGTTTGCACAATATTCAGGTGTTTCTATTCGCTCTGCTATACGTTATTTTACACTCTTGTTTGTTTTCCATTCTTTCTATATATTCTACTATTCCTGCTATCCTCCTTGGCTATAACTGTTCATTCGCATTTCACTGCCTCTTTGGTTTATTATCCTTCATTTCTCCTTGGGACGTTGGCACTTTTTTCTTATCTTCAGCCACGTGGGATTGTCCTTTTACAGCATTGCTGAAGTTGTTCGAGTGAGTGAGATTGCGGTATGTCTTCAAAAAAAGATGTTTTTTACCTTCAATATCGGAGCGAACTACATTTTAGTATCTGCTGTATATTTACGAAGTTTTGATATTATATAATTTTTATTCTAGTGGTTTTTTAGATTTTTTTATTAGGAAACATCGTTTATTTCTAATTTGTACCCTATATTTAAAATTCATAGATAGTATCCAGTTATCAGTATGCTCTCGATTTTACCATAGTTTTGTACTCTGTAATTTCAAACTACTGTTTACCACAATCAGTGTCACAGTGAAACATATATAAGTTATTCTTACACACATTTATTAATTATTAAAAAAATAATAAACATTGCAACTGGATAGATAAATTGATACATTAGATGGATTAAAATGATTTGAGTAAATACGTACGACTTTAATACATTTTGCTTACATAACAAATTAAAAACACATTCATTATCTGTATTAATTGTTCTGGAATTATAATTATTCTCCGTAAAAATAGTACTACGGCAATCTTAAATTTCTTGAAAATCGTGTCCTATCTCTTCAATGTAAACAAATTTGTTTCATTTTTTTTTTAAGTATGGTTCCACACATGAAATTTTAAAGTGTTAAATATATGCAATTTTAAGTTATCTTATTTGTACTTACACTATACAGACAAATGGACATCTTTCCGAAAGTATTCGACATTCCTCAGGTCTTAAAATGTGCTATACATCAAAAATCTAGAATTGAAAAATGTTCTAGAAAGCACAAACTTTTTGCACAAAACAGTTTAAATATATTTTTTGAAATAGATTACCTCAATGGATAGACCATTTTATAGCCAGCAATCGATGCTTTGGTTCCCCTCTGAGACAATGAATTCCGTGAGGTGTAGCCTTGGAAAATTGAGCAGCCTTAACAATGGATTACTGTGGCCAGATTTACTCCAAAATTGTAATTTTCCTATGTCGCACATGTTTATGCAAGTTGTCAAAATTTCCGAAAATGATGCTATCTTTAAAAATAAACAGAGTTGAAGAAGTCGTACTGACAAAGAGCTGGTCTTCTATCTAATACCTAAAGGATAATAAAATCATCATCACTTTACACATCGAAAGACATATAGTCACATCAGTAGTTCCATAGGTAAACCGACGTATAGGCAAGAGAATTGAATCTACCCCTCCCCTCCTCCAGACGATTCGGACGCCTTGCATTGGCATACGCTATGCACATATAATCGTTCTACTACACTTGCAGTCCAGTAGCATTCCCCAACGGTAAGGATCATTTCGTAATAATCTTCATTAGTGAACGCAGCAGACATGGACCATAAAACAGAAGTAAAATTAAGACGAAGTGGCAAACACATGGCATATGGATACAACAGTGCAGATGGAATGTTCTTTGAACCTCAGATTAGTTTATTTATTGTTCTTATATCAATTACAATTATTTTTACAGATCAATCTCCCGTCAAATAAAACAGTTAGAATTTAAACTGAATTTTGAAATCTTTTGTTATACAACTGTTGCCAAAAGATATTGCAGTTTAAAGAATTGCATACTCTAAAATAATTTTGGACAATAATTTGCAGTTTCTTCTGCCGGACAAATATACTTGTGTACTCATTCAGCAACGGTCTACAACTTTGTAATAGATATTTTTTTCTAATTCTAAGAGAGCACGATATGGCCTACCCCCGACCCTCTCATAAAATGGGAGTTAGTCCTCCGAAAGTTGTCTTGTTGTGTAGTACCATAGGGGTTTTCTATGCAGCTGCCTTTAATGATAAGGATAACTCTCTTCGTTCTCAAGAAATTTCCTCTGATATGGGCATTCCTAGACACCTTGCATTTATGATGAACGAAATATGTTGTAGTCAGTTATGTATTAGATGATATAAATATATAGCAGGTTGTGAAAATTATTCTGAGTAACATTCAAAGGAAAATCTAATTACCTTATGTGACATCACGTTCTAGTTTGGCGCAATACAAAAATAAAAAGACTTTCGTGAATGTGTAGATGATGTAAACAACTTGTTCTTTTCCCAAACAATCCATCATGATTTTTATCACAGTTCTACGTAGAAAAGTATTTCCAGATAAATTACTGTCACGTCGATGATAAATAACAATGCTGTACAATGAATGAGAAATACGACTAAATATGTAGATATATTTAAGGAGTGCATGAATTTACATATGATTCGGCACATCACGGGAAAACATAAATTTATACAAAAGAAGAAAACTAAAAATAGACGAAGACATATTTCTACAATTAATATATGAATAACTGTTTCGAAGTCATAGACTGCTCCATGTTTATCAGATCAGATAAGAACAGAAATTTGCAATTAGATAAGTCTCATAAACTAAAATTAGTAATATAGAATTACTTAAATGTAAGTTGTTAGAATATTATATTAATTTTATATCTGTATTAAACGTCATTTTAGAATGATCAACAGGTTTTCTACAGAGCAGAATTATTGCCCATCCTTTAATTTACAATACCTCCATTTAAAACCAAATTTTTCAATATACTGAATATTTTTCTCTAACATTTCGCCATTAATGTGGTGATTTTTTGTTTGTTTGCTTTTACTGTGCAAAACGAAATATTTCTTATTTATTTATAATGTAACTTAAAATTTTTGTATTCTATGGAATAGTACAAAATGGAATGGTAATTAATTTAAAAAGGGTGATTAATTCAGCCAAAATTTACTAGAGACAATATGAGAAATTTGGATTATCCTGACATTTATTAATAACTGTGGCAATTTTTATTGTAGATGTAGACAGGTAATATGCATTGACATATATTTAAAATAGTCTAATCCCTTTCATACAGATGTCAGCAAATAAAAATTGCGATTCTATTAACACTATTCCTGGAAAAGTGGGTGTTTGCTGTTTCGTATGGACTAATATGATGAAATTATAATATTTTATAATATGACGGTACACACCTTAATTCAATATAAAAGAAAATAACAGAAATTTTGCAATAATTCAAAGTGAACATTATAAGTTTTTCACCTAAATCTAAAACAATAAATTCTGAATAAACTACACTGCAAATTACATACAAAAGGAAATATAGCTATGATAATAGTATCACCAAATAAACAATAATTAATGTGTTCAAGAACGTTTCTATATGCGGTCTAGATGCACCTGGAAATGTCCCCACGAATCCTGCTGACCTCGTCTCGTAAGTACATTTTGAGAACCTTTCTTATGCAATTCACTCGCACAACTGTGGGACCCACCGACACAGATGGTGGCAAACCTTGTAATTTATCACATATTATATACGTTTAAGACTATATTTATATGAATGGTCTATAGGAACGTAAGATTTTTAGCGTCCTTAAGCAAATAATTTTAGGCCGTCCTTTCCCATAATGCATACATAGTCCATCAAAGATGTGTTCATCTCAAGAAGCATTTATTTTTCCTTTTTCTCGTCTTGGTGAGATCGCTAGGTCTCGCCCCATGACATACCATCACAGGCGACTATAATACCTCCATATCAGCTATTTCTTTTCAATTTTATAATTCAAGCGTTACAGAGAACACAGAAGATGACATAAATCGCAAAATGCATTCAGATTGTACATTTGGTATTAGCATCTCTTGAATTGAAACTGAAGATCTAAATATTCATCATCACGTTTTGTTCCGGAATAATTGAGATGTTAGCCAAGCATCATTCTAAACTTCCAACTGAATCTCGATGAGTATGTTAATTCTGAGAAATAAATTGTCTGCAGCTCATTCAACATTTTTAGTGTCTTCAGTGACATTTAAAATCATTTAGTTTACTTAAATGAACTTCATTCTGTCAAAAGGATAAAATCACCAAAATGTGTTACTTCTCAATGAGTATTATCTTCTCTTGCGTCTGGAATTTTTATACCATGACATGATCATGATGACGTGTATCAACCATGCTATTTTAAAACTAATTTGATGTATTTAACTTATGTTTTCAATGCATATTATCAAATGTAGATATTTGGATAAAACGCTAACACACTTAGAGCTTTATGCCTAAAAATGTACTACTTACATAAAAATATTTGCTGCAAACTAAGAATACAGCTTTCTGAACACTAGCTAAAAATATAACTTTCTTACCTTATCTCTCTTGCGATTAGTTAATCCAAAGTTTTCTAACAACTGTAAAAAAATAGAGCTTTCTTATAACTAGAATAAGTAGGGTTTACTTACAAATAAATACCTTTGAAACGCAACTACAGTTTTGTTTTTACTATAAAAATAAATTGTTTCCTGTTCCACTGACAATTAATTTGATAGAAATTTTGCTTGATGTAAATAGGTACTGTGAGACCAGAAATAGATCCCACACTTTGATGAGACAAGTTTATATGTGTAATTTATTGTGTACAAAACGGCAAACAATACTGCCAGTCTGGATGGCGCCGAGTTTTACAACACATGAACCCAAAAGGTCACAAATTCATAAATTTAGCGGTGTCAAGACAAGGGGGGGGGGGCGAGCGGGCCCTTACAAGGATATGAACTACGCCATTGGATAAAGATTATCCAATGGAAAAAAGGGGACTTGTTGCGTCACTGACCACGAATTAAACATTTTTGAAGTGATGTCTGTGTGTGTGTGTGAAAGTATGTGTGTGTGTGTCAGTGAGACTGTGGAGACGATAACTGACGAAGGAATGGACCGATTCGAACAAAATTTGGTACAAAAATCACAATCCCTAAACACAGGAAGCCTGCTGTTTTTATATGCAATCGAATGCTCAGAATCCCCCTATATTTTCGAGCGAAATTTTGAAAATATCGTCAAAAAATCAAAACTGCTAATAAAGTTACGCAAATAAACATTTCTTATGTAATTTTTCATTAAAAAACGATTAGCATAAATTTTAGAACGCTAACATGATCCGTTCTCGAGATATTGCACATTTAAAAAAAATATCAAAACGTCAAAAAAAATATAAAAAAAAATATTTCCTATTGAGAAATATGTTCACTTTTCATATGTAATACCATGCAATGAATTTGGTGACATCATTCTCGTGGATCCTGCTCGTTCCATTCATGAAAAAAGATACTTTGAGTAACACTTTTGTATCTGAACGCCAATAGTCATTTTTCTGCTGCAAGAATAACTGATTTCTTCGTCCATAACGCTTGGCGAGATTTTGGCGGCAAATTTGGTGGAATGTCGCCAACTTGGCGAGTTTTTAAATGTTTCTAAATCAACGGAAAACTCGCCAAATGGATAAAAATGACGACTCATTGACGAAAAGAGAATAGACAAGGTATTTCCAAGATATTGACATCAATATCTCTGAAAGAATATAAATAACTACTATAAAAATAATCTTTTTTTTTATTGTAAAAGTAGTAAATTCATTGCATTAAATAAGGAAAGTCATGTGCTGCCCACATAAATTTTTTTATGACAGCTTCGTTTCATTTCTAACAATCAGTTAAATTACTTAATTTAAAATACTATTTGATGTGTTGATACTATTCGTTGGTTTTTATCAAATACACTCAATGATGAATTCACTAATGTGAAAACTACAATATATTGAATTTGAACATTATTTTGTCTTTGTCCTTCCTAAAGCCTCTTTGATATTTAAAAAAAATATTAGTAAAAAATCTCATATAGGCAACATAAGAATTTCTCAACAATTTCATATTCATGTACTTTTCCTTTCACCTTTATTTATTAAATCAGTTTAATTGCACACAATAACAGAGATACCTACATAAAATTGCACCGAATTTGCAGTTTTACTTAATTTTTTTCTTCCATTTGGCAAACGGACGCTATTTCGTATGTGATGTGACAAAAATGCCAAAATCTAAACTATCTCATGAACAGTTTATCCTAGAGTAATGGAGTTGATTCTAATCTCTTTGATCTTTAAATGCTACGCATAAATCAGACGATTGATTAAAACGCTTCAGCATACTTAGTTTTAAATGTTTAAGATTTTAATGAATTTTGGGGATCATTTTACCAAAAAAATAGAAAAAAAACAGGTTTTATTGCTTTGAAACGTACGGAAATCTCATCAAGACTAGGGGAACTTACAAGTAACCTCCAAACCTACAGTGCCAAATTTTGTCTAAACTTTTTCTTATCCAGGTTTCTTAATTAATAATTTTAGGTGTAATGATTAAGTCTATTTAAAACATGCTATTTTACTCCTAAATCATTATCGCATACTAACTACTGTCAGAAATGTTACTAATGACCGCTAGATGGTAGCACTATAGTCTCAAGTCCTGAATTTTTTCTCACAGTTCCATGCACGATTTGCTTTCTCTCCCTATTATGTATAATGTTGATGGCTACACCAAAACTATATCTTTCAGACTGATATTGATATCAGAAAGCATTTTACTTCTATGGTTACAACATTTCCAGAGTTAGTTAGTTCTCAACGGTACATGTAGTATAATCCTTTTTTCAATCTTGGCTATTATGGCAATCTATTTTGTGATTTGGAGAACATTTCATTCTGGCAACCCATTCCGCGTCTTTTGTCGTCTTCCTTTTTTCGCCCTTTTGTCGCCAAGGTAAAAATAGCAACATTCCATTCTGGCAACTTTATCCGCGTCTTTTGTCGCCGACGTAAAAATTGCTCTTTTGTCGCCAAGCTAAAAATCAGAAAATTTTCTGATTTTCATGTTGTGCTCTATGAGCCACAGAATACCTGTTGCACAAACAGCTATTGCTACTTGCGACCTCCGACAGACAGCGGGACCGGTTTCTGTGATGTTTTTAGCGGGAGTAGGCCCGTGTTTGAATTGCTACAGATTAACTGTTGTACAAAGGCGATAAAAGGACGATTTTTACCTGGGAGACAAAAGATTTAAGGAAAACACTGCCAGAATGGAATGTTGCGAATTGTACCTTGGCGAAAAAAGAGGCGGAAAGAGTTGTCAGAATGGAATGTTCTCCAAATCATGGCAGGGATTGCCAGAATCTCACTTAAAATCCCCAAGAATGAAATAGGGATTATGTTATTTCCTTTCCTTCTAAACTTCTTTATTATATTAGCGAAATAGTTCTGAGCTTATCTAAATGTTCCTTTTCTCTCTTTGGATTTTCAAATTTTACACATGAATTTTCAAAATGAAACTTCCATTATGTATTCTTCTTACAATGTAGCTTTTTGTTTACTCCAATAATTACAGAAAAGAAGCTGTGTATTACATTATTGCAAAAGCTAAAGTATAATAACACATGTTTACAGTGCACTTAGGCCTGGCTACTTTATTCTGTCTTTCAACATGCTGGCCGACGTTTCTTATATTCTCTAAGAAAACTCACTATTTACGCTGTTCCTTCTTAGATCGAGAGCTACCGGTTATTGATTTATAATATTTAATTTATTATATTTTTAATATTTTATTATATGTACATACTACAAATCCAACTTATATAAATATTACAATCGTACATTGCATTTCTAATATTAATTTGTATTTTGACGAATCGAAGCATAATGGTGCGTTTTTCCCGGGTAATTCTTCTAGGGAAAGATTACAAATAACTCTGTTGTATACATTCTAATAAATCACTCTGTTTTATTCATTCTAATAAATCACTATGTTTTATTTATTCCAATAAATCACTCTGTTTTATTCATTCTAATAAATCACTCTGTTGTATTCATTCTAATAGAGTTTATTTACTTCTCTCTGATAAATTTAATTTTGCTCTTCTCCAGATGTTCTGCAGTATCTCTTGGTTCTTTGGATGAGCATTAAAATTTATTATATCCTTCTATTCTCTATATTTAAATTATTGTTGTTGTCCCTTATTATTTTCAAAAAATATTATTGTTTTAATGTATTAGAGTGTAATTTGAGAATTCCTGGGTGTGGTTTTATTCTCATCTCCCCTTTCTGTTCTCCAATATGTCCATTATCTTCGCTTCACACTCTTTTTATGTTTTTATGTGTGCATAATTTCCTTTCTGTACATATGTACAAGGCATTCAATTGAAAAGCATATCGGAATGTTGAAGGTTCTGTCGGACCATGATGAGATTGTATATTTTCGACTTACTCTCCATTTATCATTCATCCCCCCCCCCCTCACACACACACACCAACTCCATAATATTTTCTCTTCCAGTTCCTATACTATTTTTGTCCATTTTAATTACCTTTCCTGATTCCTGTCCGAATTATCATTCCGTATTTTGTTTTTCCAGAATGCCTATTTGCTTTCCAGGATCATCACGTAATATAGTGCATTGTTCCAATTTTCAGTTATTTCATTTACTAAGATGGTCCGCTTTCCGTTCTAATACTCTTTTATACAGGGTGATTAAAAAATATGTTCCAAACTTTATGTGGTAGTACTAAACCAGGCATTTTTCGTCATAGTTTACCAGGTTGGAAAAGAACGTAAAGGAGTTACAGGGCGCTTTCTCGTTAGGAAACGGAAGCTCCGCAAACATAAAAGCGCCATTCTGGTTGTTATTTTCTAGTTGCAGAAGAAATCCACGTGTGCAAATGTCATCTAGAGAAGAAGAAGAACCCTTATGCAAATTTTCGTAACACCGAATGTACGGCCTTCTGAGTTTATAACAGTTATTCGCAGCTCCAACTTTTGAGACGATGAAGTCCTACGTCGTCCGATCTGTCATGCCTTGACTTCTTTTTGCGGCGATATATCAAGAGTCTCGTCTATGATACTTCCGTAGATTCTGAAGAGGAACTAGTAGCCAGAATTTTGGACGCTGCTGCCGAAGTAAGTGACATGCCAGATCTCTTCGAGAGAGTTCGTCAATTCCTCCATCGCCGCTGTGAAACGTGCATTTAGGTTGGCAGTTGCTCTTTTGAGCTATCACTGTAATTATTTGTGAATAAATGTCATTTTATAACTTCTAAGTCATTCTTGTGTTTTTGCTTTACCCCAGCGGTTTCACCATTATGCGCGCACTAGCCTCTTTACGTTTCATTTCCAACCTGGTAAACTATGACGAAAAATTCTTGGTTTGATGTGTACTACCACATCATAAAGTTTGGTTAATCGTTTTTGAATCACTCTGTATATTCACCGTGTTTGTTTGTGTGTATGCATGATAATACTATTTCATTAAGAAGGCCGTTTTTTATTATAAAATGAATTTCGTTGTTTTGGATGTTATAGTAAATCATTATAGTAAATGTAGCACTTCAAAAAATTAAGTACCGCATTAATCGGATTCGCCTGTTTTATTTTCACAAATACATATATCAATTTGCTTTTCATAAAACTATGTAGGTCTTCATGCGAAATTAATACCTCCGGAATTTGAGACGAAGATTTAAATATGCATCTTCACGTTTTCGTTAAGAACGTGGTCTGATGCCATTCTCTCCCCCTCTCTCTCTAAAGCATCACTTTAAACTTCACACTGAATTTGCACAAGCATGCTAATCCTGTGAAATGGATTGTGTGCGAATAAATTATTTAACGTCATCCAATAAGTCTGTAGTATTTGTTAAAATGACTCAATCTCAATAAATGCTTTGCCACTGATGAAGAACGTAATAATGCCAGAGAATGTCCTGGTAATGAAATTTAAATGTACGTCATTAATGACGCTTTTTTATTAAACACATTTTAATTAACCAATTTTGGTTGTCTTTATTTCTAAAGTTTTTGCTAAATTGACGTGTTTTCCATAAAATTGTATTCTCAATAAATGTGTTCAAGCTATAAAAGATGTACGCGGTTAAAAAGACGATATATAATTACACTTGAACAATTCTCTGTTTTTTAATTCACCGTGTTTTGCATTGTTTTTATCTTAAAGGTTTATATTTTTTAAATGTTTTATGTTTTTATTTCCGAATACGTGGAAGAGCTGCAATTGTCTGTTTCCATCGAAGTTCGCAAATTTACGGCAATTTGAAAGTTTTCTTGTTGCCATTACAGTTAACGGTTATTCCATGCTGAAGAACGTATAATGGGCGCGAAAACGATCTATGCATACTGTTATCTGAAATGCAAGTGTATTCCTTATTCTTCATCTGTGTTAGGATAAATATCATAAGTGCTAGATATTCCAGTAGACATTTTCATATATATTTATAAAATTATTACTCGACTTTCAGAATTGACTCCTTCTACCCTAATAATTAGAATAAGGAATTTTATGTGTTTGAATCTAGTTTAGTACTGGATAAAAGTTCTAAATTTGGATTAAAACAATGGTTCTGTACCTGTGGGGCGAATTCTACAAGGTGGCTCGAAATATTTGAAAGGGGGCGAAAGCAATATACTCACCTAGAAAGCCCCTATTATATTGCGTTTTATGGCTGTTTTAGCAGCGTTTTTAAAAGGGGGGCGCGGCTGAAATCGATGTGGAAAAGGGGACAGCAAATACAAAGAGAAGCACTGGATTAAAGATTATTTTTATCATCTCTTTTTACTCCAGGAATTATTGCATCCAAAATTATATAACAGTGTGCGTGGTAAATTTGTAAGTAGACCGAAAACGTTTTAAACAATAGTAGCTAGATCTATGAAAGTAAAGTATCAGTATAGTAAAGTAACCATGCGCTACCAAATTAGACTAACAGCAGCACCCTAGCGGACGTTTTTTCAAATTAGTACTCCTATCTCGTAAACTATGAGAGATACAAAATAATATCACTTACGAAAATCTAGATCATCAGATTAGCAGGAAATGACACTTTGAAAAAACAAATGGTGAAAATAGAAAGCTGTAAGTACTACAATCAGTATTATATGCAAATTGTATTTTTGACACGGAAAGTCGCTCCCGCAGATAAAATTTGCAACGAAATGTCGAAATGATCGTATGTGTGTTATCATATAAAAATGATCATGGCAGGCTGCTAGGATAAAGATTATTGTGATATGGTACTGCTTTACGGTAAAAGTAGACGAAATGCTGTGCACGGCAGTATGCTTTACGATTTCTTGTTGCTTTAGAATGACCTGTAATGGTTGTGGACGTGCAGCGGTAATTTATTTCCTGAGTAGTATATACATGCCCGTATGAGCGCACATGTACTTTATACACTAAAAACATAATATTATAGCTTATTTTTATCTTTTTTATATATAAAAAGAAGGGCTCGATCCATTTTAATATTAAAAACATGATTTTATAGCTAAAAGAGGTCTTTTTTACATTTAAACCAAATTTTAACATTTTTAGTTAAACTATTTAAAATAGATGCGTGAAAAACCTCCAATTTAATATTTTTAGGTATATCGTTATATTCACCAAACGGATCAAAATATTCCACATATTTACATTTAGGATCATTATAATAACAAACCCAATGAGTTCCGGGACCTGTTGAAACATCAAAATTAATGATTCCATTTTCAAATTTTCCTATTGTTTTAGGTAATAAATCAGAGGTAAACACACCTATAAATCCTTTTTCATTTTTCATATTATCTTTAATCATTTCGTCACTAATTCCCACGGTTGATATATTCCCTTTCCACGTTTTTTTCCCAGATCCTTTCTTTTGTACAAATGAACTAGCTAATCCAGATAAAGCACCTGCTGCTAATGGTGGACCTGCAAATTTAGCAGCGGTTAATAGTGCTGCTAGTAGAAATGGTAAAAATCCTCCATTTTTATCTAATTGAGTTTTACTGATTGTAATTCTTTTTCTATTATTAATATGATTAATTTGAGTTTTAGTTAAATACATCTCATGATTAGGAGTTTTAGATATATTTATTTGTAATGTTACTTCTTCTTTATTTCTAAAAGCTGATTTAAGTTTATTTTTCTGACCTTCACTCAAATAAACTTTATTTTTTATCATTTATTAACAGAGAAATTGTTTATGATATCGTTGTACATCACTATAAGTCATTTCTCCATTTTTTAATAACATATCTAACAATAAAGCTACTTGATTATATAATTTATTTGATTTACTTCCATTACATATTTTTTCTGTTAAATTTGATAATACATTCAATCCTTTACCCACCTTCATTTCTTTACTACTTCGAATCATATTTAATCTATGCATATAATGTTGCAACATATTTTCTTTATTTTTAATTTCTTTTATTTCATTCTTTTTCTGGTTTAATTCCTCCTCTGAAAAATTTTTAGACCTAGAAATTGTACTTTTTAAGTTGCCTCTTTTCTTAGATAATCCTTCTTTTAACTGTTTAGCTCGTCCATACATCTCCTCTAATTTTTCTTGATCGTTTAAAAATACTGACGGTCTGTATAATTTTTCGTCTTTTAAATATTTTAAATTTAAATTTTGATCTATATCATAAGTAATAGAAACTAATTCTTTCACAGCTTCAATAGGCTCTTCTATAGATGGAAATGAAATATTTTCTACAACATTTTGAATACTTTTTACAACTTCTTTATTTGATTTTTCATATTTTTCAATTTCTTGAGTGACTGGTTTATGAAATTCCTCTAAGGTTTTTTGAATACCTAATTTTTCTTTTAGTTGATCTTCACTATTCTTTCTTATTTCCTTTTCTAATTTTACTAATTTAATTGCATCTTTTATTTGCTTTATAAACTTATGTTTCCGTTCTATTTCTAATTTATTCATTTATATAATATTAATTTTTTACTGCAGCTAATTTTTATTTTTACTGCAGCTAATTTAATTTTTACTGCGGCAAATTTTATTTTTACAGCGAGTAATTACTGTTATATAAATGATAAAAATTAAAGATTACACAGAACCAGATGAGTTACCTGATCCTAATCACCATCCTTTGTTACCTAAACATCCATTTAGATTGCTTATAACAGGACCTTCAGGTTCAGGTAAAACAGTTTTTTTAAATTTATTGATTTTTTTATTTTTTCAAGAGATGTTAATTTATTATATCTACAATCTGATGTTTCTAAATTTATTAATTTTTCTATTCCTTCAAGTGAATTACGATTTAATAAATAAATAGATTTCACTTTAGTAGGATTCTCTATATTTAAGAAAGATATAAGTGTATTATTTATACCATTATTATATATAACATCTGTCATAAGGTAAAATTGTCCTTATCAAAATTTACCAGTATAGGACTTACCTATGATGCCGCCACTAAGGGTGGAGCATGTAAGCTCCCGGTTCTCAAGCTCGGACTACGAACACACAAAACATAAAGAAACACACATGCTTAATTGCTCAATTTATTTTAATATTTTACTCAATAGATATCTATTATATCTGGAGTAACTATGCTATAATTAAATCAATTACTAAAAGACACATAATACTGACAATATTACATTAATAGCTATATATATATTTACACACATAATATCTTTGATTTAAATTTCTTAAAAACAGTTTCCTTTAAACAATCGATAAAGAATAGTTCTTATAGTTCAATATTACGAACTCGTTCATATGGTCTACTCATATGAACTGGTAGTCAATTATTTTAATAATCGTTAAAGGTGTGCCTTCCGTGCTAATAGTGACAATTGAAAGTTGGTTACCTTTACTCTTTGTTACGTGCATATTCGTGCCATCTCAATGATGTGGGAAAATCGTTGCACTTCGCGTACTTGCGCAGGCTACCATTCTATTGCTCACACTCTACAGACACTTTTTCACAAAAACCAAAAACATGATGCTGACTCGTTCGAAAGTTTTAAGACGACTACCAAAAACTTCAGGTGCGTCTAGGACGCTGTCGAAATTGCATCTGTGGAAAGTTCTAGAACATTCTCGCCAAGCTTTTTCTTTTCACATTGTAGTGTTGTTGTTGATTCGTTGAAGTGAAGAAGGGGATGCGCTGCTTATTTATGTTTGTATTGCCATTGGCTCCCTCCGCAGCATTTAAATAGCTCATTAACTAGGTTGGCATCCGCAATTGGAATTTCGAAATGGCTAGGTTGGCATCCGTAATTGGAATGTAACATGTAATACAAATATTGTGTTACATGATATCCCCCCTTGCAGAGAGAAAATTTCAGCACACGGTAAACATTGCACTGAATACATATGTGTACACATTGCGGCTACTGTGGAAATGTTGCTTTGATCCACTGCACATATATCTGTCACAGAAATGCAGATCACCGCATGTAAGACACACTATATTGTAACATTGACATACATATATCGGTGCATTACAACCGACATGTCACTAAAATGAAGGCACTCACTGTTCGGAAGATACACCATCGTACTTGGTAACACATATACTGCTGTACATGAAGAAATTATCACTGTTCGGAAGGCACACTATATTGTCACATGGAATTATCACGAGCACGGAAGACACCTTATTGTCACATGGAATTATCATGAGCACGGAAGACACCTTATTGTCACATGGAATTATCATGAGCACGGAAGACACGTTATTGTCACATTGAATTATCATGAGCACGGAAGACACCTTATTGTCACATTGAATTATCATGAGCACGAAAGGATGAGTCACCATCCTGTGACTTAACTTTCAAAGTTCCGGTACTTCAATATTTATATTTTCAATATGTTGCTTAGTACAGTCTATTGTACACTTCAAATGAAGACTATATCATAATTGTTATTTGCATTTCTATTTATATACAAGTTCACAACATTACATTAAAATATACGCAATTCATTACCTTGATTTCTCATTTTCACAGACGTAAATAATTTTTTAGACAATTTTTTTTTAGCTGTATATATTTCTTATTTGTTACAATGAATAACATATTATATATTTTTGTGTGTATAAATCATGACTCTTTTGAACACCATATTTATATCATATTACATCTCGGCCTTTAAAATATCACATATATATCATCAATATATATCAAATGTACTCATTTCGCTCTTCAAAATATTGTGCATCTCACAATACGCACTTTAAATTTCCTCTTCGACTGCCCTTTCGTGTGTAACAATTGCACGGGCGGAAGGGAGAAAAGAAAAAAAGAAAAAAATTCGCTTGACCCGTAGCTTTCCTCTGCTCCCCTCAACGTGTTTCTATGGCAACTGCGAATCTGTTGACCCCGACGGCGAGCCTGGATGAGTGTCTTCATTGTTTGCAGAGCGCAAAGTTACGTAAAAGGGATTTTAACTGCCTTTTGCATGTATCGCTAAAGATTTAATCGTTATCGTGCAACTTTGGCGGTATTCTTTTCTCAAGCGCGGGCTTTTAGACTGGCCGGTGGTGAATGTACGAGCTAACATTGACGTGGGATTTTCTGGCTGTATCTTTTAAGGAATTTATTTACACTTTTTCTTTCAAGTTCTTTTTTTGTATTCTTACTTATATTTATTCTACTTATCTTGTTAATAATTCTATTTAATTTGATATATATATATATTTTTTTTATTATTATTATCTTATGACCTTAACACAGATCTGACTGTTGAATTATTATTTTGATTTCATGTACTTTTAATTTATTGGATTTATTTATCCCCTGTTGCAACAACGCGTGATATATTATTTTATGTGTAGTATTATGAATATACCATGCTTTTGTTATGTTATTGATATAACTGGCTTTATGTTCCCGTTTCAGCATAACTTTACATATTTATTTATTTAAATATAATTCTTTCATATTTAATTTTATCTGTTATTTCTTTTTATTTACAGTGAAGTTTAATTAATGAATTAATTTTTTACTAATACTAAATAATTCATTTATCATTTACATACAATTTCTGCATTTTCCTAAATGTATTTTATTTTTATATACCGGCCGGTATTTTTAACTAACTATAATTGCCTGCAATTATAATTTTAAATTTTGATACATTGCTTGTATGTTTACACCAGAAATTTTTTTGTATTATTCTCGTACTATGCAGGGGAGATTTTCTCCGATGTTTATTTTTAGCCTGGATATTTACTTTGAAGGTGACTATCTTTCGCCGTACAATGGCCATATATGGAGCTGTTACGCTGACTGTGAAGGCTGGGAAACTACTCTTACTTCTTCAAGTTTATTAATCCATTTATGTAATTAACTTTTACTTTGTTTTTCAGATTACGTGTTTTTGTAAAAGGTCTGTATACACTATTTATGCAATATATATTTATTATTTTACTAAATATTATTTATATCAGCTGTGACTGTTATTTTTGACTTAAAATTTTATTTATTTATTTATTTATGATTTTGCTTTTATTCTGTCAACTTTTTATGAGGTATTTGATTAATACTTTTATGATTTTGAATCTTATATACTTGCATTTACCATGTTCTATGACTTTATTTTGCATTTTATTAATTATGTTATACTATTTTTTCAAGACCCGTACAAGAAAAGGAAACAGTGCATATACTTCATCAGCATGTTACCATTGGAAACAAAATTTGCCACTTCCTCGTTGACCTCTACAGCCATTCATCATCTGTTATCAATAAAGACACATGACCATCAAGATTCTTGAATTGTCAACTCCCTATTACGACACTCCTACCCTTAATTCATCAGTCACCGTACAAGTAATACAAATTGAAAGTAAGTAAAATTTATTTATTTCTCTCTCTCTCTTTCTTACAACACATGTTAGTTTATTTTATTTTAGAACATTGAGGGGTATTGTATGTATTATTTATCACTTCTACATATTTTTTCTGATATTTATTGCTCTATATATAAGTTATGTATCTATACATAAATGTTTATTTATTACCTATATTTTTGTTTTATCCTCATATTTACAAAATCCTCATATTTATTTTACAAAAATATTATCCTCATATTAATTTTACAAAATAACTGCCGTACGAGTTCGTATGTCCGAATCTCCCTGCTCTTATCCCCACTTACATAGTATTTGACAATGTCCATTTTTATAACGTAGACTAATTTTTATTTTGTTTGGAAGGGAAAAAACATTTATTTACTATTTTCTTTCACTTCAAAATTTTCCGAGTCTCCGTTTTTATTTTGTTCTCAAACATTTTAATTTCCTGAAATCGTCATTGTATTACATATTATTTATACTTCAGATATCTTTTATTATTTTTTTTTTTTTTTGTCCACTGAATTATTTACTTTCCTTATATTTTCTAAGATTAAATTTATTTATTTTACTTATATTTTCATATAAATTATTTATCTTTTATCATTGTCCGTTCATTTATTTAATATCTACTTGCATAAAAGGGACGGGAATCTAGAACTTTTTAATTTTGCTGTACTGCTACTTGATGAAACGCTGATAATTTTAATAAAATGGGCTGGCGCTAATACTTTTACGTTGTACACATTGATACTTATTGACAACATTACTGCTACCCAGTCAACCCGCTGATAAACTTTCCTACTGTTATTTTTTTGTTGCTGTTGTTGCAGAAAAATCCATGATTAAAAAATTCCTATCCGCTGGACTTGCCTTCCTCCAGACAATTTTTTTTGAAGTTTTATTTAATTTTGCGATTTTGTTGACTACCGTGCATTTTGGATAACTATCATGCCTATCCTCACACTAAGTCTTCACTACTACACACTTTTCCTCAACACTACAGTTTTCACAATATACCATACATAATATACAATACACAATACATACTAAAATAACCATATACTTTTGCTGCCCTATGTTTTGCACATATTGTGGCACTATGCTATTTGTAACACACTTGTTGTCTATTTACTTATTTATCACTTAATTTTGAAAGTTGCTCTATCTACATAAATTTTCTATTATTATAATTATATTCATTTTCTTTACATTAACCAAAAATATCTATTTGTAGACTACCTTCCAACTTAATTTTTACATTTACTGTAGACTACCAAAATTATTTCAAAATGCTTTCCAATTTAATTTCAAAATATTGTAGGAAACTAATATATTTTATAATACCATCTAATTTAATTTAAAAATCATTATAGACTGCTACACATCTTGTAGAATGCTTTCCAATTAATTTTAATTTTATTGTAGAATCGTAAAAACCAATTATTGCAGAACAACTTCTAAAATTTTCAATAACTATTGTAGACTACTAAAAAAATTATTTTGCAGAATATCATTTGAATTAATTTTAACATTATTGTATAATATTACACATACTGTAAAACTTTTCCAAATTTTATTTTTGAATTCACTGGCTCTACACCTTGTGCTGCATTTATTTGCATACACTTACTATTTATTTCTGCTCTATAATATTTTAATTTTTCCACTTAATTTAGCAGACAATTTTAAATTTTTTTTTTTTTTACTTTTTATATTATTTTGCTTTCGAATACTATTTTTTGCGTGTCCTTAGATTATAACGTCTAGTACTCCCATCATTTGGATTATTGGCGTTATATTCTTTGTTTACATGCGATTGATTTCTGTCAACAGTTCGCCGTGTTTGTTTACTTTGTAAATACTTTTTACGCGGCTCTGCTTTATATAATTTATTCGCGTGAACAACTATCCATTTTTTATTTGGATCGTTCATAGGTGTGATAGCGTAATTATTGTTACGGATCACCTTTACGATGCGATATGGCCCTTGAAATTTTTTTTGTAATGCTGTGGTGGGTCTCAGGTTTTTTAAGTACACAATTTGTCCTTTTAATAATTTCTGCTGTCTAACTCTTTTAAAAATTCTTTCTTGGCGACTTTGGGCTTGAATTTGTTTTCGTTTTGTATATCTATTAATTTTTTCCGCTAAAGTAAGTGCTTCACTGACGTCATTTTCATATTCAGTTTTAGTTAATATCGGACTGTCATCAGGGTCCGCTATTTCCAGATTATTTTCTCCGGGTAATTTCAAATCTCTGGTGAGAAACAAAATAGCGGGACTGTGGTCTATATTTGCGCTGGGTGTCGCATTATGAAATAATTTGACATATGGCAAGACTTTGTGCCAATTAAATGTTTGGTCAGCCATTGCTGCCAAAGAATTTTTTATTCCCAAGTGGCTTCTTTCTAAAATTGCATTTGAGCTGGGTTTGTAAATTGAAGTATATTTCAATTTTATACCATGTTGCTCTGCGAATTTTTTAAATTCCTCGCTTTTCAGTTGCCGAGCATTATCGGTCAGCAGCCACATAGGAACGCCATTTTGTGAAATCCAATTCGTTAGGACCTGTAATACACTCGCAGTTGTAATATTTCTCACGGGTACTGCCTCCAGGAATCTCGAGTAATGGTCTATCATCGTTATGATGTACTCGTACTGTCCGTTACTTCTCGGTAGCTTCCCTACAATGTCTAATGCCACCGTGTGGTTTTGTTTACATGGACGTGGGACACGTTGTAATGCCATAGGTCTTATAGCCTTATTCTTGTAACATAAACATGCATCACATGATGCGCAAAAATTTTTTACATCACTGTATGCCCCTTTCCAGTAATACTTTCAATTCAGAATTTGATATGTTTTTTCTACTCCAAAATGTGGTGTATGAGCTAACTCAATAACTGCGAATTTTAGACTGTGAGGTATTAGAATTCTGTCGTTTTGCATAGGATTTCTGATATATCTAGCAGTCTTTATCATAATTAAACCCGTATTTACATCTTTATAGTATTTATTTACATATTTTGGCTGTTTACATTTTGCATTTAGTCCGTTAATAATTTTCTTTATCTCTCTATCTTTTGCTTGCTCTTCTAAAATTTTGGCTATTGTTATAGCGCTGTCATTAGCAATAATGTTATTTATTAATTTAGTCTTAGTTTGTTCAGAAAAAATTTGGCGTGACATAAAATCACTGGGATTATCTTGTCCTTTAATGTATTTGATGTCAAATGAATATTGTTGTAAATTTAATAACCATCTTGCGATTAAATCAGAATTTTGATTTTCCAAATTAATAAAGTGCGTTAACGCTTTAGAATCAGTAAATACCGTAAAATGCGTACCATATAAAAAATCTTTGAAATGTATTATAGCGTCGTGAATTGCTAGCAATTCTAGTTTCATGCTCGGATATTTCTTTTCACTGTCTGCAAGTTTCCTGCTATAATACTCGATAGGATGAAAATTTCCATTCACTGATTGAAGTAAAATTCCTGACGCGGCTACTTTTGAACAATCAGTCGACAAAAAGAACGGCTTTGACATATCAGCTGCCTTGACTACCGGTTTCGATAAAATCGCGTTTTGCAATGTTACAAACGCTTCTTCGCATTTCTCCGTCCATATAAATTTTTTATCTTTCTTTGTTAATTCAATTAATGGATTGCATAGTTCAGAAAAATTTGGTATGATCTGCCTAAAATAATTACATAAACCTAAAAATGATTTTACTTTTTTTACTGTCGTTGGCACAGGGAAATTCGTTATTTTTTGTACATTATCATCTGAAGGTGTTATGCCTTCCTTACTTATTTTAAATCCTAGAAATTTAATGTTCTCTTTACACATTTGTAATTTTGAAGGGTCAATGGTTAAACCAAATTTAGCTAATCTCGAAAATACCGTTTTTAATTTCTCCAACATTTTCTCGAATGAATTTGCGGCAATTACAATATCATCTAAATAAAATTCAATTTTCTGATCTTTTAAATCTCCTAAGCATTTCATCATTAGTAATGAGAAATAGGCTGATGAGTTTTTTGCGCCAAAAGGCATTCTATTAGGGCTATAGGCGGCTTCCTTCGTTACGAATGTGAGTATCGACCCATATTCAGGTTTGATTTTTATCTGAAAAAACGCGGCTTTTAAATCAATTACAGTATATAATTTGTGGCCTGCGATGTTGTGCAGAATGTCGCTAATTTTACCAATATTTACGGGCAGTAATTCAGTAATCTGATTAAGTAGCCTGTAATCTACGGCTAAGCGATATTTTTGTTCTTTATTGGCATCATTACTATTAATACTGGCTTTCTTCTTTATCAATAAGCATGGAAACGCATAATTACTTGTAGATTTTTTTATAATTCCAGCTTCACACAATTGTTTGATTTCACTTTCTAGTACAGGTTTTAACATTTTTGGCAAGGGATAAGGTTTACACTGAATTGGGTATTGGTGTAGTAAATTAAATTCCGGTACTATTTCTTCCGTCATTCCCAGCGTTTTGTATGATTTCGAAAATACATCATAATTTTGTAACAGTAATTTTAGCAATATATGTTTTTCATTTTCTTGTAAGTGATCTAGTTTAAAATCTTGCGGTGTTAATTCCGCTTTTCGTAACGCTGAAATGTCCATTTTTTGTGGATCATTTAAGCTTTCGATATTGTTAATCTGTAAAATTTTATCAGTATCATGTTTCTCTTCATAAATTTCAAACTGCGGTGTTACAGTACCAAATATCATATTTTTATTTAGATGAATCTCTTCTTCTGTTTTGTTTGTTAAAAGAGTAGAAAAAATTTTTCCAATCTTTACATAATGTAAAGAATGCTCAGCGTGTAAATCTTTTAATGAATTTGTAATATTTAACAATACCTCCTTATCCTCAAAATGGTTTTCATTTAATTTTAATTTTATTGATTTTGTTTCTTTAGGTAGTAATTTAATTTTATGCGCTAAGCTTGCATTTAAGCATTGAATATGTTCAACTCTTGTATAATTATTTTCTGGTTCCTGTGCTTTTTTCTGATTTTTGTCTTGAAATGGTATAGATATGGATTCTTTGACAAACTTTAATATTAATTTATTTGTGTCAATTATGGCATGATGATTTTTGAGAAAATCAAATCCTAAGATTATTTCATAGGGTGTGTTGTTTAATTGTTTAGTTATGAAAAAAGAATTTTTGCATCTTTTGTTTTCAATTTTAAAGCTAAAGCTGATGCATTTTGAAAATTGAATGTTTTCTTTGGTCATAGTCTGTATTTTTACTTGTCTAGATAAATAGTTAATTTTAATTTTATTTTTGATTTTTTGAAAAATGTTATCTGATAATAAAGTGACACTTGCGCCACTATCTATGAGAGCCACTGTTTTTATATTTTCTAAATTAATGTTAATCATTGGCAATGCGTCACTCTGTCCATATGTTGAATTCAGTAAATGTTCATTTAAATTTTGTGCATCCTTATTAATTTTGCTTGCAATTTTATGGGATCTCGAATCCTTATTTGATGCCTTATAACTTTCTGTTTGTCTTTTATTTCGAGGTCCCTTTCTTAGTTTAAATATTCATTATTCTGATATTGCCTATGATTGCTTTCATAATGTGGTCCATTATTCTGATATGATCTTCTGTTATTACTTTGAAATTGTCTGTTATTTCCTGCACGCCGCCGTATTCCCCGGTTATTTATGAAATTACCTCTTCTGAAATTCGCCCTACTATAGTGTGCATAATTATTTTGAATAGTGGGTCTTTGTTGAAAATTGGTAGTTTCCTGAATGTTATTTCCATTTGTCATCGCCCTTTTTAAATTGTCTTGTACTTTATGAAGCATATAGCATTCGGACATCCAGTTATTGTTGCGACCGCACGCTATACAGAATTTCTGTGGCGGCTTTTCTGCATTATTTTCAGTTTTTACATGATTTATTTCTACATTCTCAATTATTTTATTTTCTACTTCAATATTATTTATACAATCACTATCTTCCTCCAATGCGGATTCTATTACCTCAGCTATTTTCACTGCTTCGTCAAAGGTTTTCGGGTCATTTTTTTTTATTTCTGTTCTTAAATCTTCTCTGACTATCTGTAAAAATTTGGTGAGTTTAATTTTCTCTGTAATTTTTTTTACATTTGCGTCCATTGTTTCATCTACTTCTAGAAAAATTATCGCCTGGTTTTCGATTTCTTGTGCAAGCTCCTTAATTGTCATATTTGGTAAATGTTTCAGATTGTTAAAATTGTTGTGTTTTTGCACTAATGTTTGTTTCCTTTCAAATTTGTTTTTTAATAACTCCATGAATTTTTCATATGATTTTTCCTTTTGCAGAGCAATATTTTCTGCCAAAAATTGTTGAGCCTTTCCTCTTAATCTAGATTTCACAATTATTATTTTCTCTTGTTCAGACCATGCTGTTAGATCCGATATTTCATTGAATTGCATTATAAAAAAATGCACGTTGTTGTCCTTTTGTCCATCAAATGATGGCAACATCTGCATAATTGGCAGCGATGAATTAGTGGGCATTTGTACATGAACCGTGTTATTTGCCGAACTATCTGTTACTCTGTTATTTATATGTACCTCCTGCTGTATATTATCGATAATTGGAGCATCTTGCCTCGATCTTTTACTTAATTGCCTAGTTTTATTCGGCGCCATGATTTAATACACTGTTATACACTTCTGACTATATACTAAATATCTACACTAATACACACATATATACACAATAATATAATACATATTAATATTATCATTTTCATATATATTCTTATCATTCTACTGAGTTATATCTCATTATTAAATTCATTGTCAAATTCAATATTACATTCCACTTATTATTAAATTCACTTTTATATTCAAACTCATTATTAAATTTAATATTATATTCAAACTAATTATTAAATTTAATTTTGCCTTTTACTTATATATTTTACTTTCTCTTATGAAAATTAATTCTCTCCGAGCTTGACCACATACGGCACCAATTCGCGCGGCGACATCATGTCATAAGGTAAAATTGTCCTTATCAAAATTTACCAGTATAGGACTTACCTATGATGCCGCCACTAAGGGTGGAGCATGTAAGCTCCCGGTTCTCAAGCTCGGACTACGAACACACAAAACATAAAGAAACACACATGCTTAATTGCTCAATTTATTTTAATATTTTACTTAATAGATATCTATTATATCTGGAGTAACTATGCTATAATTAAATCAATTACTAAAAGACACATAATACTGACAATATTACATTAATAGCTATATATATATTTACACACATAATATCTTTGATTTAAATTTCTTAAAAACAGTTTCCTTTAAACAATCGATAAAGAATAGTTCTTATAGTTCAATATTACGAACTCGTTCATATGGTCTACTCATATGAACTGGTAGTCAATTATTTTAATAATCGTTAAAGGTGTGCCTTCCGTGCTAATAGTGACAATTGAAAGTTGGTTACCTTTACTCTTTGTTACGTGCATATTCGTGCCATCTCAATGATGTGGGAAAATCGTTGCACTTCGCGTACTTGCGCAGGCTACCATTCTATTGCTCACACTCTACAGACACTTTTTCACAAAAACCAAAAACATGATGCTGACTCGTTCGAAAGTTTTAAGACGACTACCAAAAACTTCAGGTGCGTCTAGGACGCTGTCGAAATTGCATCTGTGGAAAGTTCTAGAACATTCTCGCCAAGCTTTTTCTTTTCACATTGTAGTGTTGTTGTTGATTCGTTGAAGTGAAGAAGGGGATGCGCTGCTTATTTATGTTTGTATTGCCATTGGCTCCCTCCGCAGCATTTAAATAGCTCATTAACTAGGTTGGCATCCGCAATTGGAATTTCGAAATGGCTAGGTTGGCATCCGTAATTGGAATGTAACATGTAATACAAATATTGTGTTACAACATCCATTTATTTAGAAACATTTTTATTAAATATTTATTTTTCATCTTTGTTAGTTAATTGTCTCAAAAGATAAACACATTCTCTCAAGACTGATTTAACTTCATATATCTCTTCAATAATTTTCTCTTGGTAAGGTTCTATTTCGTGATGACCAAACTTTTTATTTAATTCACTCATCTGTATAGCTTGTACTTTTTTCCAATAAACATTAAAAAAGTGATCAGGTAATAGCTCAAATTTATATTTAATCAAATAACAAAAATCTAATTTATGCATAAATTCTTCTATAAAATTTTCACTAAATGTTTGATATCTAGTTATATACAGCCAATTTAAATCATCTTTTAATTCTCTCATAGTATCTTCTGTAAGATTTTGAAATATTGATACTTTATATAAATCTAAATTATCAGAAAATTTTATGATAAATTCATTACTTAAAGTTTGATATTGAGATATGTTTACCCAATCTACTTTATCTTTACATTTTTCTATAAAATCTTCTGATAATTTTTGATATCTGGAAATTTTAGGCCACAGGTTGAGCAAAATTACCTGATCACTTTTTTAATGTTTATTGGAAAAAAGTACAAGCTATACAGATGAGTGAATTAAATAAAAAGTTTGGTCATCACGAAATAGAATCTTACCAAGAGAAAATTATTGAAGTGATATATGAAGTTAAATCAGTCTTGAGAGAATGTGTTTATCTTTTGAGACAATTAACTAACAAAGATGAAAAATAAATATTTAATAAAAATGTTTCTAAATAAATGGATGTTATATATAATAATGGTATAAATAATACACTTATATCTTTCTTAAATATAGAAAATCCTACTAAAGTGAAATCTATTTTTTTATTAAATCGTAATTCACTTGAAGGAATAGAAAAATTAATAAATTTAGAAACATTAGATTGTAGATATAATAAATTAACATCTCTTGAAAAAATAAAAAATTTAATAAATTTAAAAAAACTATATTGTCAGAAAAATAAATTAAAATCTCTTGAAGGTATAGAAAATTTAATAAATATAGAAACATTAGATTGTAGTGGAAATAGATTAACATCTCTTGAAGGAATAAAAAATTTAATAAATTTAGAAACATTAGATTGTAGTGGAAATAGATTAACATCTCTTGAAGGAATAAAAAATTTAATAAATTTAGAAACATTAGATTGTAGTGGAAATAGATTAACATATCTTGAAGGAATAAAAAATTTAATAAATTTAGAAACATTAGAATGTAGAGGAAATAAATTAACTTCACTTGAAGGAATAGAAAATTTAATAAATATAGAAACATTAGATTGTGGAGGAAATAAATTAAAATCACTTGATGGAATAACAAATTTAATAAATATTAGCATTAGAGTGTGATAGAAATAAATTAAAATCTCTTGAAGGAATAAAAAATTTAATAAATATAGTAACATTATATTGTAGAGAAAATGATATTACATCTCTAAATGAATTAATATTTTTGCCTAGAATATATAAAGTATGGTATGATGAAGATAAAATAAATTTACCCCCGATTTTAAGAAGACAATTATTACATAATAATGTATATAATGACTCTCAAAATGTACATAATACATATATTCAAAAATCTTTGAGAGAGACTATCATAAAATTATTAAATACAGAAATCACATATGATTTAGATGAATGCATTAAATAATTAGGTATAAAAATTAAAAGACAATTACTGGAGGAGGAATTCCATAATATTAAATTTAGAGAGATATTAGTTGTTGTATTTAATAGAATTTTAAAAAATGAGAAAAAAATGAAATTATAAAAGTGTTAAAAGATGAATTAAAAGAGGCTGATGATAAATGTTTCGTTGGGAAAGTAAGTAGAATTATTAATGTACTAAATGGATTTGATCCTGATGTTTCTATTACGATTTCTGATAATGAACAAAAAAATATAATAGCTGAAAAAAATTTTAGAGAGTCAAAGTCTGATGAAGAATACAGAGTAAAACTTAAAAAAGAGATGGAAGAAAGAGGTTTTACAGATTATGAAGAATGGATGAATTTATAAAAAATGTTTACTAATAAATGGAAGAGTTCAATAGACTGAGTTTTCCCAAAACGTTTAATTTAATTGATTTAAATCCTGGGGGATATGATCTGATATCATTGAAAAAATTAAAACTAAACTATGGGGAAATATATTAATCGTAAAGTTAGATCTGGAAGGTGATGAAAAAGAGTATTACCTTGCGTATAAACATAGAAAACTTTCTGATGAGTCATTAAATAAAATCAATAAAGGAAGATATATATTTAAGTATTTTGGTAATGACGAATATGAATTAGAGAAAGCTTAATCAACATATGTTTTGATTTCATTTTTTTAATATATTTTTTATAATTCTTTTTTAATTTTGTTTAGTTCATAATTTTTTTATCCTGAAAAACAATAGATGAGGGGGACTAACGGTCCCCCCATAAAGTTCATTTGACACGCATTAATAGTCTAGCTTTTTAATATATTTAGAGGATTTCTACAATGTGACAATCTGCACATTGTAGAATTAATAGTCATTTTCTTTAAATTATCTTTTATAACTCGTATAGTCATCTGAATTTATACCATGATGTATAAAATATAATATCTTTGTCATAAGTTAAAAAGGCCCTGATGGTATAGGATATACCATCATCCATTTTTTATTATTTATCTTTTTTTTAATTTTGTTTAGTTTTTCTATTAAAAATATGAGAATTTATGACCCCCCCAGCAGGGGGGTCATGAATATGATAGAAATCTTCAAAACTAAAAGATTTTTTTTTAATATATTAAGAGGACTTCCATTCATTTGGAGGTTTTTCACGCATTTATTTTAAATAGTTTAATTAAAAATGTTAAAATTTGGTTTAAATGTAAAAAAGGCCTTTTTTAGCTATAAAATCCAGTTTTTAATATTAAAATGGATCGAGACCCTTTTTTTATATATAAAAAAGATAAAAATAAGCTATAATATTATGTTTTTAGTGTATAAAGTACATGTGCGCTCATACGTGCATATATATACTACTTTCCTGTATACAAGCATGTACTGTGGTAGATGTTGGATATATTGAACATACTTTCCGTTAAACTGTAACTCATATAAATGTCGTTTTCACCTGAAAGGAAATAAATAAAAAGTTTTCAACTAATTTGATGATTATTTTCAAACATCTAACAGACTATATTTATGTATCTCTTAAAGTTTCCGAGATAGAAGTATTAACTTCTACCTCGAATGTTGCCGCTAAGGGCTCTGTTAAAAATCTCATCTGGTAAAACATTCTGAAATTAACATACCGATACCTAATGTTCATAGTTCTAGCTACCATCCTACCAAAATTATTTGATCTACCGCAAATATTGTGTCTGTATGTAACTATGTTTGAAGCCCGAAATAGAACCTTTCCAAATGCAAACATGCAATCTAGAATATTTCGTGCGTTGAATACCTTCAAGTTCGTAAGATCAACTCAGCATAATAAAATTGTGGCACCAGTTCTTCGCCAGTTGTCACATTATATGATTTAAAAAGTTATAAACCCTTATGAGTGTCATCTGGAACCACTGCCCAGATGGCAATGCCTCAAGCAGATGGGGTGTTATTGTGTAATGAGATTGTAAGAAAGGAATCACCTCAACTACAGTGTTTGACAGGTGTCTCTTGTAGTGTGTTGCCTAAGGCTGTTTCTGTTTTCGCAAAGCATGGGAAAAAACTGTGACCAAAAAAAGAAATCGAACATTTGGACAATGCAGCGGAGTAAAAATGACTTGATTATATATAAAATATTCGTCTTCAGCAATGATGCATGCCTGCCCACGTGTAATAAGATATCACCCTGTATTTTACCGATGTCTCTCCGTTTAAACTATAAATGTAGTTAATAAAATAATCTCTTTTAAATTCGTTATTTAGTGAATTATTTTGCAGTTTCCGTTGTGGATCAAAAATACTTAATACTCATTTTGCAACACTCGACAACTTTCTCCCCCTCTATCCATAACAAGGCCCCCACACCCCTTAAAAAGGGTTCTGTCCCCTAATGTTATCTCACCGTGTAGCTCCATTAGGACTTATATACATCTGCATAAAAAATACGATAGCCTTAATATTTCTTGAGCTATTAGCCTAACCCATGATTTTCATTGACACCCCTGTATATTGTATGAAATGTAAAATATTTTCTTTCAACATAATAAAGTTTTACAGTTATTTTGGGAATCATCTACTCCTCATTTGTATGGGAAACGCTTTGCTTTGTTGTCAGAGACTGAAACCACTATAAAACTTGGCATGGTGCGTTCAGAAGCTTCACAAAGATTTTCATTTAATTCGGTTTTCGAATGTAACAACAGTCTAGAGTTTCCTAGTCGGGATTTGAATATTCATTCACACGCATTGTCGCAAAAGCCAAATAAAGGTAGAAATTCAGATGAAGCAATGTTATGCTAATTTGGTGGAGGCTGAGTAGGGAACTGTTTTTAAGTCTGTTTATATATCACAACTTGAATTAAAGTCAGCTCATTTATATTTCTAATTATACTTTTATAATTAGATTTAATCTTAAACTGTCATATAACAAAAGGCACTAAGGGCACAAAAGGCGCAAGGAATACAGGAATTGTATGTTATTATGCAGCTTTATCTAAAATAATGTATTTCGAACAGATTATATCTATTAGATTGCGTAAAGTTACGTATAATATTGTTCCGAATATCTGAAACTTTTTCAGCTCATGTTGCCTATCCCTGAAGATATATGACATTATCCGGCAACCATTGTTATTATTTAAAGTTTAGCGTATCTTAATCTTGGCGACAAATTCGACTCGCAGCGATAATTTTGGAGAAATATCGCCAACTTGCCGAGTTTTAGAAACTACACAAATTTTGTAAACTGGTTAAAAATTTCTCAAGTTATGTCGATTTTTCTAAAAATTTCCATGGAGACTGTACTAGTCGGCCATCTTTCAAGTAAAGTTTATGTGATATGAATCAAAAAGAATTATGTATACGTCAATGTCCATTATAATATAACACTCTGTTTTGTGATTGAGTTGAGAATTAATGGCTATTCTATTGTACATGACAGCTATTTTGTGACATTAGGATAGCAAGAAAGTATTAGCTGCATAATGTTTAAGTTTTCATGGCGCTTTTAAGAAAAGTGTTGGTTATTCAGAAGTTCGCAGTCATCTTTGTATTCTGCAAATATACCTACGATTTCTGAACATATATCACTATACATAATTATATATACTTAAGATCACATTCTCTTTTCAACTTTTTCTGACGCGTTTGCATCATATTATATTACGCTGTTTTGATTCAATATTTTGTGGAGCTGAATGAACAGAAAGTTCATGCAAACGGTTCAATATAATTCACTTTTTAGGAGTATAGATGAGAGTATCGATCACTAAATACCTATACAGAAAGTTGTAAATATGGACAGTTTAATCATTAAATCTCTACATTTTAGTAATTGAAAAGTGACTCAGTATGCTGTATTAAAAGAACACGAAATAAAATATAATTTATTGAAGGGAAATATCAATTAAAAAAATTAAAAAACTGGTTTTCTGAACAATATTTTTCGGATTTCCGTAAAACTTTATCTGAACAAGCGCATGTGTCTATGGAATACTACTTATATCTCCAGGGAAGATTTATTCTTCTACACCTATTTCTGTAACAAAAAATATCTGATGTGGGCAGCACATAACTTTCCTTATGTAATGCAATGAATTTACTACTTTTACAGTAAAAAAATAGATTTTTTTTTATAGTAGATATTTATATTATTTCCAAGATATTGAATTTTCGTCAATTAATTGTTATTTTAATTTATTTAGCGTCATTTTTATCCATTTGGCGACTTTTTCATTAATTTAGCAACATTTAAAAAGTCGCTAAGTAGGCGACATTCCACCAAATTCGTCGCCAAAATCTCGCCAAGCGTTATGGACGGAGAAATAAGTTATTCTTACAGCAGATAAATGACTATTGATGTTCAAATACAAAAATATTACTCAAAATATCTTTTTTCATGAATGAAACAAGCTAGATCCACGAGAATGATATCACCCAATTTATCGCATGGTATTTCATATGAAAAGTGAACGTGTTTCTCAATAGGAGATATTTTTTTATTCTATATCACTTTTTGATATTTTTTGAACATGTTTCTCAATAGGAAATATTTATTTTTATTTTATGTCACTTTTTGATATTTTTTTTGAAAAATGTGCAATATCTCGAGAACGGTTCATGTTAGCGTTCTAAAATTTATGTCAATCGTTTTCTAATGAAAAATTACATAAGAAATGTCTATTTGCGTAACTTTATTAGAGATTTTGATTTTTTGACGATTTTTTCAAAATTTCTCTCGAAAATTTTGGTGGGTTCTGAACATTCGATTGCGTATAAAAACAATAGGCTTCCAGTATTTGCGGATTGTAAATTTGTGTACCAAATTTCGTTCAAATTTGTCCATTCGTTCGTCAATTATCGTCTCCACAGGCTCACTGACACACATACACACTTTCACACATACTTTCATACACACACAGACATCACTTCAAAAATGTTCGATTCGTGATCAGGGATGCTTGAAACGTGCTCTCCCGTCGAAAACTCCAATTCAAATTTTCGACCCCGTCACCATACTTTCCTTATACATTATGTATATAAGGAATGTAAAAATAGGTTCTGTTTGTCTATGAGTGGTACGATTGCTTATAACTCTAAACGACTAAAGAAATTAAAGAAACTTCATTTACTGACACTTTCTTTTTGTGGAATTGCATTAAATGTACTGTTAAAATGTTTTAAATTTTGTAACGCTATTAAAATTAAACTCATGCGCTTACTAACGCTATGCGAATTTGGTAAATTATAAAAAAGTAATAATGTAATACTGTTTTAAAATATCGTTAAGAAGTTTCGCAGCGCATTGCATCTATAAATGTTATCTATTACAAAATAGGTTTCAAAAGGTATTTTTAATTCGATAAATGGTGAAATTATATTTTACTATCTTTTAACCTTCGAAATACGCGAAGACATATTGTTTAATGGTTTTAAAAATTTCTATTAATACTTCTTTTAGTCTTTTGATGCAGTTAGTACTTGGGAGATCTTAAAATCCAATTTTCGAAGTAGGAAAACGTTTCACATTTCAAAACACGAGGGCTTCCAGAGCTATAATCACTTACGGAATACGTTTTAGATGTTCGCTTTGTTGATTATTTCAAGCAAGACAAGCCTTTCTAAGTCTCACTTGGGGACGCTTACTTTTTTCTGTGTCTTCCGGGTCTGGAATGATATCTCTTATTTATTTTATGAATTGCATTTTGGTAGATTTTATTTTCTGGTATTTCCTACTCTTTTTTAATGGTTATTCCTTGCATTAAGAATTCTGGTACTTATAATAATAAAAAAGTCTGTTTGCTGATCGCGCAACGGAAAATCAAAGCTAGTCATAGCAATGCAATGTGAAGCATAGGTACCCCGACTTTAAATAGGATACATCTCATGGCGGTATTTTGTATTTATTAAAAAGTTGTGTAGTTAACGTTCGAAATTTGTCCTGCCCAAATTAAGTGTCAAATTGGATTGATAGGTATATCTAGTGCATATCTAGTGTTGTTACAGCTAAAACATATTTTTTTAGAATTTACGTATAGCTCAAACTTCTTCCAATATAATGAAACTGAAATCCCTTTGATAAGAATATTATATAACACAAAATAATAGTGCCCACCGGTTTTGAAGGTAAGAAGCAGCCTTCTTCGTTAGGACACAAAAGAAGCACAAGCTTCACTCATGGGACCGGAAAACGTGTTCGATTGCTTTAAACGTCGCTAGGTTTTGCATGTATAGTGTCATCTATAGTGTTACTATTTGAAAAGAAAAAAACGTCGTGGTTGAATGATTACTTTCCTTATATACCTAATATATAAGGAAAGTATTGTGCCGGAGTATAAAATTCGAATTCGAGTTTTCGACGGGAGAGCACGTTTCAAGCATACCTGATCATGAATCCAACATTTTTGAGGTGATGTCTCTGTGTGTGTGTGTGTGTGTGTGTGAAAGTATGTGTGCGTGTGTGTGTGTGTGTGAGGGGGGGGGTCAGTCAGTCTGTAGAGACGATATCTCACGAACGAATGGAGCGATTCGAATAACATTTGTTACAAAAATCACAATTCGTGAATATTGGAAGCCTACTGCTTTTAAACGCAATCGAATTTTCAGACACCCCGAATGTTCAGTTGGTGGCATCATTCTCAAGGATCTAGCTCGTTCCATTCATGAGAAAGACACTTTGAGTGATGCTTTTGTATTTGAACGCTAATAGTCATTTATCTGCTATAAGAATGACTTATTTCTCGGTCCATAACGCTTGGCGAAATTTTGGCGACGAATTTTGTGGAATGTAGCCAAATTCGCGACTTTTCTAAATGTTGCCAAATTAACGAAAATCTCGCCAAATGGATAAAAATGACGCTAAATCAATAAAAATGACAACTAATTGACGAAAATTCATTATCTTGTAAAAAATATAAATATCTATTATGAGAATAACCTACTTTCTTTGTCTGTAAAAGTAGCAAATTCATTGCATTATATAAGGAAAGTCATGTTCTGCCCACACCAGATAATTTTATGTTGAAACGGTGTTAAATGTAAAATATTTGGATTGATGGTTTCGGTTCCAAAATTTAATTGATAATGTGAGAGTTAATTCAAACCTAATTTAACATTTAATTAATTTACTTTGCATACTTCATAAGATAGTTATACCATTAGAAGACACATTTAATTATTTTTCCAATGTTATGAAAGGGGATATCCTTTTTTCAACTGTCTTAGAAAGTAAATGTTTATTGCGTTATCTTAAAAATTTATTTCTTGATGTAAACGGATATTATAAGAAATGCTGGAAATATTTACGATGCAGTAAATTAACTTGTTCAGAAACAAGAAACTCCTGCAGAATGATATTTAATAGCAAATGACATGCAGAAACAGCAAATGGATTGCTGAGAAACGCGTAATTCAACAGCAATTTTAAAATTATGATTAAATGGAGTGCGCTAATATTTTCACACTTATACAGTTCAGTACTGGATATTTTGATTAATATGCAGAGCCTGTGATCTAAGGAGACAACAGAACAACCCAAGTGTTTTCAGAGGTATTTGTGCAGTTTTCACATATGTGAGGAAATTAATGAAATAAACATTAACTCATTAATATGTGATTTGACGTCAAAGTTATTATAGATGCCACTATATTAAATGACTGACCTCTCTCCCCTCGCTTATGCCAATAAAAGCTGTAATTGGATTTTAATATGAATAAAATTACCAATAACTATGTTATGGAAAGCATGTAAGTATCCATTACTTTAACGATATGTATTAAACGAATAAATAAGTATTTTAAATCTAACAATTTGGTTTATGATAATTTTATACCATTTAGTGATTATCGTTTTTAGCTTTATTTATTTTACATGCAACAATGCAGCAACTTAGGCAGGTTCTCTTGCGGCAATTAACACAACGCAATCACTATTGTATTGTTAATTTTTCTAAACGTAATTCGGTATTCAAAACTAAAAATAGCCATCTATAAATTTAATTATGTATTTATTCTCCAAAATTTAAGGTAACAATATAATTAAAGTTAAACATAATTTAGCAAATAAAATGAAGTTTCACAGATTTTCATCAAAATTACGTTCTTAGAGATCCTATATTTTTGTTCATTTTTCACTATAAGATCCAATTTCCGCGTATACTAGTTTTTTATATACTATAATACTTAGATTTTAAGCATACTTGAAAATAATTGTCTTGACATATTACGTTAAATTGCATCCGCGAAAACACGTTTTCAGAAGTTTTTGAGGATACGATAATTATGATTACCCTCTATAAAACTCATATGTTGTTTAGAATCTAGAGTTTATACTGAAGATAATATCATTCATGGGCCGGATTCAATCCTATGTTTTACTTGGCAGCATGGACAGTCCGTACCTACAAGGTTTACATAGACTTACCAATGGCTAAAATTTTGCAAACCCCTTCAAAGTCCTACTCAGATCTTTAACAAGTTTTCAAATTTCTTTACAAGTGATGTAAAGACTACAGAAGGCTTCAATAAGCACAAAATCCACCTGCAGCGTGCTTTCTCAAAATTAGCATCGCTCTCTCCCACTGGATATAACATAATCCATGGATCAGCTCTACGCATATTTTGCCCTCAGCACATGTAGTACTACTGCAAGGAAACTTGTCATGGATCACAATTTTGCCAACCTTTATTGGGTTCAACAAATGTAGGTCTATCGCATATACGTCCTTGCTATATAAAATTGAACTTATGCTACGGCCATCTTCATAATTACAAAACTAGTATATATAGAACATTCCTAAAGGCAGTGTTTTTAACAGTATCCATAGACAGGTTTATTCTATAATGATGTGAGCATGTTGTTGTTATTGAGACCCAGACCGTCCGACCTACCAGAAAAGTGATGTGCGCATGCGTGAAACCGGTTCGTGGGTGCTGTTACTATCAATAGCAACACTTATAGGCTGATACTGTATTATCATATCGTCTTGTTTACTCAGAATCCTTGAATATTGATTTAGGTAGATCAAATGAACTTAAACGTAACATTTCCTAATGTCCAAACATCCAATTATTAAAATATCTAGAACTATAGATGCCACTGAAATATTATCATGCACGTTATTGACGGTGTATTGAATAAAATCTGTTTACAAAGTATTTGTAGTATTTACTATATAATTTAAATGTTTTAAACGTGTTTTGCTATACTTAAGAATTCAATTATTAGCCAGAATTTTCTCTCATCCGTCTTTTGAACCTTATTGATAGAAATATGAAACATCTTTATAATAATGTTCCAAATCTTCTCAACTTAATTCTTTCATAAACATTATCTACTATGAAGGTGGTTTTAAAAGGATTTCTCTATTCGGCAAAAGTTACAATGATTTCACGGTGATTTTTAAAACTTCAATGCACACAAATCATAAGTCCCTTTAAATAATTATTTGGCACATTTAAAGCAAAGCCAAAGTTCCTGATCATAAGTAAACCCATTTCATGATCCAAAGGACGTTTTCTATTTTGTGCAATTCAGATATGAAGGTAAAAACTACCACATTTATGTTGTGGAAGCCTTACAAATAAATGATAAGTATATATATTTTTACACTATGAATATTTATAAACGATTTCATTATGAATTATAAATAAAATATAATTTCTATTTAATGAACTATGTCCATAATACACATATGCAACGCTTTTTAACGTAAACTGCAGGAGTCCCTAATGTCAGGCAATACCGTACACGTCTCTAATGGAGTAGATTCTTGTATCACTTTTTGTCTAAATACAGAGGGTTTTATTATAAACCCTTTTTTGAAATAAAATTAAATAGACTGCACGAAATTTGACGTTCAAGTTAATATAGAGAATGGTTGAGCCCAGAGTGGATTAAGTCTGTGTCTAAGCTTAGTTCTAGAATGTTATAATGCAATGTAATTCAAGACAGCTCCTTACATGACTGGAGTGATGTAGCTCTTAAATTGTACGCCAGAATCCAAAAGGAATTTCGATGTCATTATAGAAGATCCTGAGTTTCATTGCTTATCAGTAGCGGTTGGCAAGTACATTACAAAAATAATAGATTAAAATAACATAACTTCTTGGAAATGTATACCGATGATGTCAAGGATATTTGTCAACAACGGTTGTATGATAATCCAGAACCTAATGCAGTCTAAGTCCACATCGACGCCTATTTTGAGTTGATATTTGGCTACGACCATATCTACGCCTCTTTCTTCTTAGAAATGTATATCGATGGAGAAGCACAATCTTTATTCTTGAGACCGGGCAACTTTATAGATTAAGTTTAAACGTCGACTAATAGGCTTTAAAGATCATTAAGTTGTGCATGGATGGTGCTCTCTATAACGTTATTTGAAGACGAAAACGTTTAGGGTCACATCGATGCCCAGGATGTTTGACTACGACCATTTCTACGCCCATCAAGATAAAATGATTTTATATGGCTGTATCTAACCCTAAATTGAGCGTATGCAGTCAATGATTAATTCGATAATATATCTTGAGCGGAGACTGTCATATTACCTACGCTTTCTTTCAATAATTTTCTGTTAAGGATGGTTCTAGATAGATAACCTTTTAAAGAGTCACAATAAACAACTCAGTAATATGGCAGTTCTGAATATATAATACGCGCTTACAAAGTTTCACCAACTGAGACTATATGCAGGAAAATTGAGCCACGAAAATTGTTCCGTCCTACACTGTCTTTACAGAATATGATCGTTACTACAAGAAACTTACCTAACTATTAAGTCAACTATGCCCTAGCGGATGCCACTACAAGGGTCCTACACTTAGAACGCAATGCAGCACATCAATTGGCAGTACCTGCTCGTACTAACCATCTTCGCAAGATTCAAAAACAGCAATGCAGGATATTGCTCTAGACTGATCCTCCACCGTGCACAACCCTCTTCTAATCATCATTGCACTATGACCTAAATTTAGCTGAGGTGGTTTGGGCACAGACCAGATATAACGATAACTTTGGGAGTACTAAAGACTACTTCTACTTCTGAGACTTCATTTTCACCTAAGAAGAAGAACTCTTTTAATAAAAGCACACTTCCCTGACAATTCATTTATCCCTAGTTTTGGAGGTATCCTGATATTTTTATACTTCGTTTTAATATACGTAAGAGGAATAGCATAAATTAGGAGTGTTAAGAATAGTACAATTTTATTAATTCTATTATTTGCACTAAAATTAAACTTTAGATAGTGAACTTTAGTTTTGTTCGTAAGGCTAAACTTTGAAGTAAATGTGGCACCGTAAAATACAAAACTTTATGTTTGCTTTTCTACTTATTAGATTATACATAATTAACATGGCCGTAATTCGTATTCGTGGAACATTATTACACATTGCGTTGTTTGCCGCTATTAAAACCTGTCATATTTTATCTTCAGTGCGAGTTCTGTAAAATAATATTTATTCACATAATACTACTCCATTAATTGCACCATTCTTAACTTTAAAACAAATTTTTTATTGACAAAATAGAATACTTATTAAATTAATTACACAATTATTCATCTTAATCGCACCGGAGAGAGAAAATGTGAGACCAGCTGATATCTTGATTATCAAAAGGTTCTATGACCTGCATACAATAGTTATGAAGCACATACCTTTGGTTTACGTTTATGGACGTTGGCACACCTCGGTGACTGCATTGACACTATGACACACATCTGACTTTGCCACCAGCTAGTACTTAATATCGATCATTCTCGTACTGGTACCCACTCACGGTGTGGTACACCCACTCGTACTTACTCATCGTGAATTTCTACGTCAACTGTTCTCTTCATCTTTTTTTAGACTACCTTGATTGTGGCTCTTTTGCCTGAGGTCTTCAATGCCTCTTTGGCTCCTATTGCCAGCCTTCAGGCCGAAGCCACAAGCATCTTCTAAATTGGTCAACCTTTTATCCAATCTTGTTGTTTCACCTTATATCTTAGAGTCCTTCGACCCACCTGTCTTGACGCCCCTAAATTTATGGTTTATGCTGATCTTTGGGTCAGGGTGTTGTAAAAACTGACGTCATTGAGACTGAAGGTATTGTCTGATGTTTCAGACACAATAAATAACGCACATAAAAGTGTCTTACTAAAAACTGGTCAGCGATTCTGTAGCGCAGTAAAATAAAACAAACTTAAAGTTGGGATTTTAAACTATAAATTTAGTATGATTGACATGGCAGTTAAATCGCACATAGTGTAACACATTATTAATTCATACATTGCGTTGTTTTCTGCTATTAAAACCCATCAATTAATTTCTTTAGCGTGAGTCTGTAAAGGAATATTAATTAGCATAATACGAAATTGATTGCGACATTTTAACTTTAACAATAAATCATTTATTAACATCATAAAATACTTATTACTCAATTACAACAATTTGCCTATTTATTAGCGAAGAATTGAGGAAAATGCGAGAGATTTGCCGTGTGAGATCACTTTCTTATCGAAATAATCTAAGACCTGCTACCATATTTAATAAGCACATACCTGACCACAACGCTTGCTTCCTTATTGATGCACTGGTTTTTGCACATTTTATTGAAGTCTCCTTGGACTCTGCCTGTCTTCGAATTGCATGTTAGGATACATTTTGCGGACTATCTCCGGACTACTCTGTAGCACACACTCTTGCGAGATCATCCTGGTATTCTATGTATTTTACATATCTGGTCGTTCTCTGTAAGTCTGTACATCGTCTATATCTGTTCTCTAAGTTTCCGTTCTATTCGTTCTACATATCTAGCCATTCTCTGGTAGTAAAATCGTTCTATATAATCGTCCTATATCAATTGATTCTTATAGTCGTTCTGTATCTCCGTTCTCTCTAAATATCGCCGTTCTGTCTTAGGTTGTGGCTCTTTTGCCTCACCTTTGACACTCCTCTTTTGCTCCTATTGGCTGCCTTCATGGCGAAGCCACAAGCGACTTCTCCATTGGGCAGCATTTTTATCCAATGTCGTTACTTCACATTTTCTTAAGAGTCCTTCGACCCCTTCTGTCTTGACGCCCCTAAATTTATGGTTTTATCTGACCTTTGGGTCAGCATGCAGTAAAATTTGGCGTCATTGAAACTGAAGGTATTGTCTGACGTTTCGGACACAATAAATAATGTACATAAAACTGTCTCACAATAACTGGTGTCAGATCGATTTCTGGCCTCACACATTTTGAATTGTGTATTTTATGCCATTTAATTAGAATTTTGGAAGGGAAAAATTTGTTTTAAATGCCCCAGAGAAGTAATAGCCACAGAAATCACCTCAGAGATCGCAAATAGGGATTATTGAAAATTCGAGACTAAAAATGGGTAATTTTGGGTTAATACATTTATTGTCAGTTTTTAATGGACGGAAAGACGAGGATGTCGAATTTTTCATCGCGCAATTTGAAAATGCTTCAAAAATGGCCGAATGGTAAGAAGAATATAAGGTGGTAATTTGGAAAACTCGGTTAAAAGATAAAGCGCATGAATTTTTGTCAAATAAATATGCTGATAATTCATTATTTGTTATACTCTCTTCCCAAATAGTTATAGCTTAATTCCTCCATAAACGTTCTATATACTGACGTAAAAGTCAACATGTATTCTCATTAATTAAAGGCCATACTAGTATTTAATCCCTTTGCGTGTTGAAAGTTAATGCTTCTTTTAGTACTGTTTTCACTATTTTGGAGTATTAAAATCCCTCGGAATTTCAGAAACCATTTTCTGAAAGGAAAGTTTCATATTTTGCGAAATTGCGTTTGCAGTGGTTAAATTGCAGTCAATTATTTTTGCAAGTAAGCTTTAATAACAACGAATATATTGGGTGCTAAGATGCAACGTACATGAGAAGAATCTGATGTGGGCAGCACATATCTTTTGCTACATTAGGAAATGACTGCACTCGCTTCACAGCAAATTAATGATATACAAGATCCATGGCACTTTGTTTTCAATAATGAACTGTTTACTAACATTGGGGAAATTTCTGGAAGACAATGGATAAAAATGATTTAACGCAAATCTATCTTGATAATTAAATTATTGCTAGTATCTGCTAGACAATATATTCCGGATATGAAACGATATTAATTATTTAAATATATTGAATTATCCATTTCGGTGTTATCTTAGCTAATTAAGAGATGTTTTGGTCAATTCGGCGAATTTTTTTCCAATTCGGAAAAATTAAAAGAAACGCCAAGTTAGCGATGTTTCGCCAAATTGAGCGCTAAGGTAAACCAGTTTCAGGTCACAGTTCGTACGCATTTTTTTTTTCAAATTGCTCCATTCATTAATGAAATATCGCTTCCACAGATTTATGGACACACACATATACATACAAATACTCGCACGCACACAAGCCTGCACACACACACATCACCTCAGAAATGTTCAATTCACGTTCAAGGATGCTTTAAACATATTCTTCCCCAAAAAATATGCATTTGAATTTATTTAGAATCCCATAACATTTCTATACACATTTTAATTTCCTTACATACATACTATAAAGACGCTTAATACTAATATCATTAGCTTATACACTACTATCAAATCATCACAAAATTTCATTAAGTTCAGTTCAGTCGTTCTCTCGTGATGATGGGACAAACAAACAGACAGACAGATTTTCAGTTTTATTTATATAGATTACTAAGTGTCCGTCTGTCTGTCACGCTTTTTTAGGCACTTCCTGAATAGATGGAGACTTGTAATTTGGTATACGGCTCGATTATTCAATAAAACCCACTGGAAAAATGGAATTTTTCCAAAACGTTCTATAGAGGGAGTGCTCCACACCAAAATGTTGGAAAAGTGAAATGATAGGAAAGCATTATTTACCATCAGACAGCGACTTCAAATTGGGTGTATGGGTAAATCGTTCGAAAGTAAGAAAGTGTGTAATTTGAGATTTCCAATATTTCCTACTTAAGGGTGCTGCACACCAAAAACGTTCGATTTACCGAATAAATGAGAAACGGCTCCTTTAAAATTTGATAGAGGCTTGAAATTAGGTATATAGACTAATCATTTGATGAAAACATCCAAGACGAATATAGTTTTTCAAAAACGTTCGCTTAAGGGGGTACTCCAGAGGAAAACGTTTGAAAAGTGAATTGATAAGAAAACATATTTCGATATGAGATAGAGATTTTGAATTTGGTGTACGGGTAGATAGTTTGGAAAGAAGAAAGTGTACAATTTCAGTTTTCCAACATTCTATACTTTATGGGGTATAGCACACAAAAATGTACGATTTTCGGAATGAAGTAGAATACACCTCATTTAGAACATGATAGAGACTTGATATTTAGTATATGGGTGAATCATTTAATAGAAAACCCAAGAAGAATGGAGTTTTTCAAAAATATATATTTAAGGGGGATAGGTAATCCACAGAAAAACATTTGAAAGGTGAAATGATAGAAAAAGCATGCTTCGGGATGAGATGGAGACTTCAAATTTGGTATAAGTGTTATATAGTTAGAAAGAAAGTATGCAATTTCAGTTTTCCAACATTTGCTATTGTAGGGGTGCCGCACAATAAATGTTCGATTTGAAGAACAAATGAAAAACGCCTCCTTTACAATGTGATAGATACTTGAAATTTAGTAGATAAGGTAATCATTTGATAAAAAAATCGCTAAGATAATTATGGTTTTTCAAAAATGATTATTTAAGGGGATGCATCACAGAAAAACGTTCGAAGTTTGGAGTGATAGAAAAACATGCTTCAGGTTAGGATAAAGACATCAAATTTGATATACTGGTAGATAGTTTGAAAGGAAGAAAGTGTACAATTTTAGATTTCCAATATTTGCTACTGTAGGGGGTGCATAACACCAATATGTTCGATTTTAAGATGGCGATAAATGAGATACGATTCTCTTTAAATGTGATAGGGGCTTGATAATTGGTATATGGGCTAATCATCGGATAAAAAACCAAAGACAAACAGATTTTTTCAAAAATGTTCATTAATGGGTATGCTTCACAGGAAAACGTTCACAAGGGGGAGATAATAAAATAGTATGCTTCGGAATGAGATAGAGACTTTAATTTGGGGTACTAGTAGATAATTCGAAAGGAAGACGTGCGCAATTTAAAATATCCAATATTTTCTTCTTTAGAGGGTGATAGCGGGACCCTCGGGATTCTCTCTTTTCCCCTTCGCTTACTGGGCCTGGCCCTTCAGTTTGGGACGTTTGGATAAACGATGGACTTTTCTCCCAGCCATCCTAGCGAAATGACGTTTCTCGTAAAGGATTTTGTAGACATTATATTCAAAGATATATGTATAACGTAATTTAAGACTAAATCTAGTACACAAATACAGAGAAAGTATATAATATTTAAATAAAAGTTTTAAGAATCCTGTTTTAAGCACTAATTATCATACAAGGAAATACAACATAGCCGTAGAAAAGCTATATGGCGCATGAAAGAATATACACAGTATGTTAAAAATTGACTTGTGTATAGAATAATCACTGACAGACAGAGAACAATTGAACAAAAATTGACTATAAACGTAAAATGGAAAGATTATATCCAGTTTAAAAACATTATCGCAAATAAAATGCAATTCAATGTATTTTAGACTTTAAAAAAAGAGTGCATGAAAATACATGTATAATTAATATAAATTTTGCTTTCACAAAATTAGACAAAAAATATTAATAGCAAGTTACTTGTATAGTATGTAAATGAAAAACTTGTATAAAAAAGAGAACATGAAAAACAAAAACCACTATAAAATATATACACTTCTCCTAAAGAGCCATTAATTAACCTTCTAAAGAGCGTGCCAAAATTTTATATTTTCTCGCTTTCTTTATATGCTATGGAAAAATTCCACAGTTTTAAGTTACAGATTCGATAAATGTTACAATCTCGGGAACAACCAGGAGAAATTATAAATTTTTATGCTATAATTTTGTAAAAAAAAAAAAAAAAATAAATTCTTACTTACGTTTTATCTTATGCAGTTAATTTTTGATTACATCTAAAAAAAAATCGCTATATTTGTATAACCCTAAGCTTCTGTAATTTATGTGTATGATGTCAATAAAATACTAATGTTCATTTTTTGTGCAATATAGACATATAAATAGTCAATTTATCGTTTTTAACAACAAATCACGTTCAGAATTACAGAAATTCAACATATAAGTATTTTACTCCTGAAATCCTGAGTGTTGAATATAAACTCTCATTTAAAATAAAAACTCTCTGAATTCAGTTATAAACACCTTAGAATATATGAACTGAAAGTAAATTAAATGTCACTCATAGCAATTAAAACATGTAGCAGTTTGTATATCAGTAAAACTGCTCTGTACAACTTTTGCAATTATATTTAATTATGTGAAAGATAAGATATATACATAAAATAATTAGTATAAAACTTAAGAATAAATAAAACAAAATAAAATGTCATAAATAAGAAAATTAAAAAAAAAATGTATTAATGTACGATCCCTGATTTTATGCATTTAAATACAGTTATTCATATTAGAACTATGAACAGTAAGTATATAATTTTCTTCGTTTATATCTGTATAAAGAAACTAATTTTAATATAAGTATATTGACTCCTTTACTTTTTTTTATTTAAGAATAAGAATTTATAGGTATAAATTTGCAAAACATTAAATCTACGACAAATTTTACAACTTTATTTGAAGAATAAATGAAACAAAATAAAATGTTATAAATCAGAAAAAAAAATTATAAATATATGATCCTTGATTTTTTGTATTCAAATACAGCAATTTATATTAAAATTATGAATAATTAGTAGATAACGTTCTTCGTTTTTATCTGTATCAAGAAACTAATTTTAATGCAAGTATTGACTCCTTCGCTTTTTTTTCTTATATAAGAGTAGATATTTATAGCTATAAATTTACAAAAACATTAAATCTACTGCAAATTTTACAATATTTAACTGACAATATTGAGATAACTGACAATATGGATTGTCACTTTCTTATTTAAGAATAAGTATTTGTATATATAAATTTCCAAAAACATTAAATCTACGGCAAAGTTTACAGTATTGACAATCTCAATATAAATATGAATATTAATATGTAATAGTATATAATATATCCATTAATATATCTGAACAATAACCAGTGCAGCCTAATACTCATTAATATAATTCGTAAAAACTACAATAAAGAAGAAAATTCTTTAATTAGCTTACCCTTCTACAGCATTCAGTTTTCTATTATATCCAAGTTAGCATTATGTTGAAAATCAATTTGATGTATTGAAAAGCCTGGCCTTCATAATCATTTTAAAACTACATTGCTACATAAGACTTAAATCTTTAAACTTCAATAAATATTTGATTTATAATCTTAATTTACTCGTAGCATAATAAAATTCTTAAAAATATGCACATTGTAAAATGAAAACAACGGTCAGTGTCACATTCAAACACCCACTCAAAGACAAGAGGGGAACTGAGAGGATTCAAAATACCAGCGCTTAGCATGACGTCAGAGCGGACACCCCTTATCTAGGGCCAGGCCCAAGGAAGAGGAGAAGAGGAATCACGATAGCCCCGGTGATAGGCAGTTTGTTCGAAAATAAGCTCATTATAATCCGCTAACGATGTAAACGTCCCAAAATAGGAATTATCTTTCCAGTGCAGCTATATGCATTGGTTGTTCGTTTTTGCTCTTCCCACTGGCCATTCTCATTGAATAGCGATTAATAGAAGTTTCGATCCTCTAGACGGAAATTAATTATACAACAAATTTCGACTTACAATGTATAGCCCTTTCATTATCAGCCTGTGGATAACATCGACATTTGCTGACATTTTCGATAGTCTGGTGAATGAATGAATGGCATGAAGGTGGGTGGCTCCAGGAGAGCCCAGCACAGCAACCATAGGTCCATTGTACTACCCCAGAAATTAAGGTATTTAAGGTCCTTAAAAAAGAGACCAGTATCCGAGGCGAAAATCAGCAGACTCTTCACAGGAATGTCTTACAACTCCCAGGGATTGATCACAAGTAGACCCACCTGTTCGAACCGTGAGTTTGGTAATGCATCTGGTCCATAGTCTGGTAATGAATGGGTATCTTCCAATAATGAGAAAGACAAAATATTTAACTCAGAATACATAGACTGCAAGGCCAGGTATATATTCACAATATTTCTGATTAGGGCGTCTTGGGGGGCTTTTACGTAACACTTCTTGAAACTAGTAGCTATACTAGTAACAGGATACCAAACAAGAAATAGTTCGACATCATCCCTAATCGAGCTAGCCCAGATACTAAGGGCGATAAGTTCCTTATAATGTTAACTTCAGATAGACATATTTTTAGATCTCCTTGTAAAATTTATTAATCCATAATTTATCTAACATATTCCTAGAGCTTAAGATATCTTAACTTTCCAAATAAAAGTACCAACACATTCTGATTCGCGGTTTAGAACAGACACGATCAACACTATATTATATATATAAAATCGTCTTTTGAAGAAAAGATTAGTAATATAATTTACTCCAGCTCATTTTAAAAGTAGTGTAAAAGTGTATTCTTAATAATTAATTATATGTATTTATTGAAATTTTAAACACTAAAACTTGACATAAATAAGAAATAATTTTAAAACTTATAAAGCACGTTATTATTTCACCCTCGTTATTAGAAAGAAGTAAGTACTTCTTGTTTACAATAGAATATTAAAGGGAGATGTCAGTTGATGGGTAATGGACTTTTAATGATAATTTTTCTGTTCTGGTAAGATAAGAATAAATAATTACACCAGTTATTAAAGCAATGCATATGATAAACAACACTATTTATAATAGAGTTAAAGATGCTCACGGTGCTAGTAGGTATGTGAAGTACTTTATATGCAGAATGTCATATTTAAGTGATACATATTTATGTTATTTACAATAAAATGGCAATTAATATTTAAAGACTTATCTTCATATAATATATCGATAGAACCAAAATCGTGAATTCATTGACTGCGACTCGAGAGAATCAAACATTCTATTCGTTAACACAACGGTCATCACTGGCCCTTATAAAAAAATCTGATGTGGGCAACACATGACTTTCCTTATATAATGCAATAAATTTACTAATTTTACAGTACAAAAAATAGGTTTTTCTTATAGTAGATACTTATATTCTTTCCAAGATATTGAATTCTCGACGATTAGTCGTCATTTTCATTGATTTAGCGTCATTTTAATCCATTTGGCGAGATTTTCGTTAATTTGACAACATTTCAAAAAGTCGCCAAGTTGGCGGCATTCCGACAAATTCGTCACCAAGATGTCGCCAAGCTTTACTGACGGAGAAATAAGTTATTCTTATAACAAATAAATGACTATTGGCGTTCAAATACAAAAGTATTACTCGAAGTACCTTTTCTCATGAATGGAACGAGCTAGATCCACGAGAATGATGTCACCCAATTTATTGCATGGTATTACATATGAAAAGTGAACATGTTTCTCAATAGGAAATATATATTTTTTATTTTATATGACTTTTTAAAATTTTTTTTTAAAAATGTGAAATATCTCAAGAACGGTTCATGTTAGCGTTCTAAATTTTATGTTAATCGTTTTCTAATAAAAAATTACATAAGAAATGTCTATTTGCGTAACTTTATTAGCGGTTTTGATTTTTTGACGATTTTTTCAAAATTTCACTCGAAAATTTAGGTGGGTTCTGAACATTCGATTACGTTTAAAAACAATAGGCTTCCAGTGTTTACGGATTGTGATATCTGTACCAAATTTCGTTCAAATCGGTCCATTCGTTCGTCAGTTATCGTCTCCACAGCCCACTGACACACACGTACTTTCACAAACACACACACACACACATGTTTAATTCGTGATCAGGAATGCTTGAAACGTGCTCTCCTGTCGAAAACTCGAATTCGAATTTTCGACCCCGTCACAATACTTTCCTTATACATTATATATATAAGGAAAGTAATAAAATTAATTAGGAACATTTTGACAAAGAAAATAAGGTCTACAATTGGAATTCAAAATCCAAGTCAATATTTTGATATTCAAATTAAAATAAATGTGGAAATCTAGCAAGTGCTTCCGATCATTACTAACAGAGTAGCGGCTTTTGATCACGATCTTCGTCTCGAGTTGATTCGTCTTGTGTTATCTTCTCAATCTTTAAGCTAGAAGTAAACGTATATCAACAATCTCTAGAACATTTATGTATACAGGGGGGAAGTATGATACTTGACAATTTCATCAGTATATGGGAGAGTTAAATATGGATATTACTTCGATTATGTTTTTAACTGTTGATCGTAGAATTATTTTTCAATTAGAAAAGTGTTCAAACCATAAATAGTGTTGTTAGATACATCATCTATTTTACAAGGAGTTTATACTTATAAAGATACGAAAATTCAACTTGTATACGGGTTCTTTACAAAAGAAACTCCTGATGACGTCTAATAAATCAAATAAAAAACCCACCTTTCGAAATGAAATACTGACGGAGTTAATAAAAGTCAAATTTTACGGCTTAGTAGAACGTATTACTTGGCGTTACCAATGTCTTTGATAAGCGTCCGTTACTTAAATAATATAGATCCAATACCACACCATTTCCAAATCGTCTGTTTTGCCTCAATCCATGTGCAGAACCACTTTTTCTGTTTGGCGCGCCCAACTTATTACATAATAGCTAGGAATGGGAGGAAATATTAATCAATAAATATGAATCAAATTTCATTCCATATGCATCTGTTTCAAAAATCACAAATAGTTAAAAAACAGAATAATTTAATTTTTAGAATGCGAGTTTATATGCCCTTATTTTTGCAAAAGTATTGAATTGTGCTAATTATGAACTAGGAATAAAACAACTTCAACAATGCATATTTTGATCTATTTAAAAATAAATATAAAGGCATTTTCCTACGGATTTGACACAAACATTGTTATAAAGAACATTCTCTCTGATCTTTCCGATGATATCAGAATGGAAACTACTCAGAGATATATTTTCGATCTCTAAAGTACCGATTCATGTAAATATTGCCCAAAATCGTGCTGACATAAAATAACAAAGAAACTAATTTACTTTTAACAAAATCCCGCCGTATTGTACTGCCCCGTGTACCTTTTGAAGCAAATGTAGACTCCGAATCTTACGATTTCGAGCTTCAGATGACACAGGCATGCATATATAGAAAAACAGAGATACACACACACACAGACATATATATATATATATATATATATATATATATATATAGAGAGAGAGAGAGAGATACAGACAGAAATATATATACAGAGGCACAGACATACCTATATATAGACAGAGACACAGACATACATATATATATATATAAACAAAGACACATACATACATATATATATATATATAAACAAAGACACATACATACATGTGGGCGCGGTAGCCCAGTGGTTAGTGCTCTGGAATTGCACTCGGTAGGCCCGGGTTCGATTCCAGCCACTGCCAAAACTGCCACCGTGTTCACACGGAGTACGATCACGTTAAACATGTGGGTCCGAAAGGCCTTCCGAGAGGTTGGTGGTCGGGGAAGGAGGGTACGGTCCCTGTGGATGCTTCCCCCACTGGGTTCCGTTCGAAATTGGGTTGCACTTTCCGGCCGTCCAAACAGTTACCTTACACCTTTCTGGTTGGTCGGACGGTCTGGGTCTCAAAAACAGCAGGCATACATGTATATAGACAGAGACACAGACATACATGTATATAGACAGAAACACATACATAAATATATATAGACAGAGACATACATATATATAGACAAAGACACATACATAAATATAGACAAAGACACAGATACATGTATATGAATAATATCATCCAATTATTTTTGGATTGAACCCGGGTTGAAAAAATGAAATACATTGAACACTATGGGACCTAATTTTTCAAACATTTTTTAAGCAAATTCAAAATTTACATATCTCTCCGAAAGTTGTAGAAAAAATCCAAATTCTCCCATAAAATATATAAAAAAAGTTTCAGCAAAATACGTTCGGTAGTTTTTTAAATAAAAATTAAAAAAAGTAATTGTACCCATATTGAATGAAAAGATCACGTGACAGACTTCAAAATGAAATATGGCATCTAGTGTAAAAATCGTGATTTTTAAAGTATTGTTTTAAATTTATATTTAGTGTAGCATCCGTCCTAAAACCGCTTTTTTTTCTGTGCATCTATACAGGGTGTCACAAAAGATGGAAGCGCGCTTTAATTCTTTACCTGTTGGAGATAAGTGGGCAATGTAAATTGCAAAAATGTTGAAAGTGAGGTAGGGAATAAGACTACGTTAATGAAATTGTCCTTCCATAAATTTTCAAAAAGTTACACTTTTTAAATTTTTATACGACCCCCTTAGACAAATTTGGCTAATCAGAAATTTTTTATGTTTAATACAACAAGATCATTTAAAGAACTGCATATATGTATCTTTAAAATTGAGCGAGTTATATTTAATTGAAAATTGAACATTGCGAATGGGAACCAATATCAAATTTGAAATATAAATTTGTAACATATCGCAAAAAATAACAAGAAAGATCAATCATGCTTAAAGCATTGATTATGAAACACTTTCCAACTTCAATGCAATTTTATTTAAAAAAGTCGAAAATGCAATATATTCCTCGGTAATATTTTTAAACTTATCACAATACTACATTGATTTATTATATTTGAAACCTTAAACCTTCATCGAAAAAAATTAATTTCATTCAAATGACGGCATTAAAGTATAAATTGCCTGGTTTAAACATCTCTAAAATGTAATACATTCCTTGGTAATAATTTTAGAATTATCATAATACTACGATAATTATTATATTTGAAAACTTCATCGAAAACAACTGAAATTCATTCAAATGACGTCATAAAAATATAACACGCCTGGCTCTCTCTATAAAAGCAACATTTCATTCATAAATAATTCCCCCATTCATGTCTTTCATCACAATACTATAATAATTTATTTTATTTAAAAATTAAGACCATTGAGCTACAAGTAAGTAAGCTCTATTCGTTAAACTTCATCGAAAAATATCGTCCTTCTCTTTCTAAAATCAATGAATATTTCATTCATATCAGCTAAGCAGACTCCATGGACTATTTGATTTTGTGTTAAAGAATTACAGCGATTCTAATACAACTCATTCTACATATTTTGTTGTTTACATTTTACATAGGTGAAAAATAGGCTTACTAGTAGAAATTATCAAATTTAGATGAGCATTTAAACTGGAATATATTGTCATTGCGTTGTTTCCGTATGTAGATGCACTGAATTTAGGCAAAAATAAAGTAGTTTTAGGACGGATACAACACTCAATATGAATTAAAAAGAACTTGAAAAATCACGATTTTGACACAAGATGGATACCATATATCATTTTGAAGTGTGTCATGTGATCGTTTCATATCATGGACACGTGATCGCTTCATATAAGAGGTGTTATTATTATTTTAATTTTTATTTAAAAAACTACTGAATATATTTCGCTGAATTTTTTTTTATACATTTTACGGAACCATTTGAATATTGCCTAAAATTTTCGAAGCAATTTGTAAATTTTAAATCCGCTTAAAAAATACTTGAAAAATTAGGTCCCATAGGGCTCAATGTATTCCATTTTTTCAACCCGGGTTCAATCCAAAACTAATTGCGTGATATTATTCATTTATATTCCCATAGGTCCTAGAGACCGTCTGAACAACATACTAAAATTTCATTTTGATTAAGTCATTTTTACGGCAGTTATCGTACTAACGGACAGACAGACAGACAGACAGACAGACAGACAGACAGACAGAATGAACAAAGTCATAAACGCTTTTCAACTTTGTTGTAAAGTGTTAAAAAACTGGATGATTACACATAGGAGACATTTTTGCGAATTCCTATTAGGCTCATAATGCAATCACGGATTCTTAAGTACTTCAATAACTAAGTACTTTTTCAATAATTAAGTACTTTTAAGTACTTTTTTTATCTAATCAATTTCCAACGTCAATTTGTTTATGAGCTCTATTTTCACTGATGAAAGAGTCATTCACATGGTACGAAAAAGGGCATAAGTCAGATTTTTTACTTTATCTTAATTTAGTTGATTTTAAAGATACAGCTATGCGATTTTTCAATGTTCTTGTTGCATTAAAAATGAAATAATTCTGATTGACCAAATTTGTCTAAGGGGGTCATATAAAATTTAAAAAGTGCAACTTTTTGATAATTAATGTGGGGGACTATTTCATTAACGTAGTCTTATTTCCTACCTTACTTTCAACATTTTTGCAATTTACATTGCCCACTTATTTCCAACAGGGAAGAATTAAAGCGCGCTTCAATCTTTTTGGGACACCCTGTATATCGAAATACACAGATATACATACATTGAGCTAGAGACACATACATGCATATATATAGACAAAACACATACATACATATATATATATAACGATACAGATATACATATATATAGACAGACACAGCCATACATATACACCGACATTTTACCATATGTCGTTGCTTCCCGAATTTTAGATATCTCGCCGCAGACGACACAGACATACAGACACACGCAAACATATTCTTTTATTGTACTAGAATCCACTTTACCTGCTGTGTTGGCAAATCTTTTTTGACGAAATATGTGCTCATTTTAAAGAGCATAAATGAAAAAAAAATTAATATATCTTTTGTTATATTTATAAAATTTAAATACAAGTTTAAATCATAAATTAAATAGGTTTCGAAATATTCCTTCAGCTACAATGAATTCCCTCACGATCAATTAAGCCTAATTGGATCTAATGAAGTAAACGTATTCACGGTCTCGGACCTGGCTTAAGGACATTTGGCTTTGCACGATCTATCCCTCGGACCAGGTTTGATTTTTATAAAACGGTTTTGGACAGAGCTCGGGGTTTAACATTTGAAAAATCCGATCGGATCGAACCAAACATATTTAATGTTTGAAAACTGCTTACATATATTCTAATTAAATACATGAAATAATAATATTCATTGTATCTATAAAAATGTAAATATTTAGAAACATCAACGTTTACTTCACTTCCTTGTACAAAAATTTTACAAATTCTTATTTTTACCCCATGTGAATTGAAAATTTTTCGCGTCGGGCAGGCTCGAGTTCTCCATTTAAAAACGTCTACGGATTTCGGTCTGGTTTTTAGCACCGATATTTTCCGACAAGGCCAGTTGAAAATCTGAAATTTTAGCCCTGCAGTCCCATGCATGACTATTGATCGCAAGGTACGAGAATCAGATCGAACCGAAGGGGATTGTTCCTTTGCAAACATTTAATTAATCAATTATTCAAAATTTGTAAGATCTGAATGTCAAAATATATTTACTATAATGTTTGTATTAAATTGAGTATTTTATATAATCTCAGTACTGCATAAATAAACCAATCACATATTGTTAAATTTTATCTCTTTAAGAAAGGTATATGCGATTTTCATTATTTTGTAGATATATTTATTTGGGTTAGGTTAAAATCACCACAGTCAACTTATGTCCATTTTACGACTAATTAGAACGAAACCTACAGTTTAAAGTGGATTCCGAACCAATACTCAACAATAATCATGATTCGCTGCCGTCACGTATGGGAATCGAACCAGTGACCCATAGATTTGCAGTGCGGCACGGAAGCCATTAAACAATTTACACATCTTGCAAGTATTCTCCCGGCCTCACATCTCGTAGCATCTAGGTCAGTCGTGTGGTCTGGGTCTTTAACACCTTGCAAGTAGAGATTCTGGCAATATGATACCTTACGTTACCTGATTAATGATACCTTGAGAGACAAGATAAATCATATATATTCATTCAAACAACGATAAGAATAAAAATCTGCTGTGGGCAGCACATGCCTTTCCCTGCAGACGCTCGTCCACGTTATCTTTATTTTAATTAAATTTAATTCACTTTTAATTTAATTTCCGTTCTCATTTGGTAACTGGACTCATTTTCAAATCTGGCATAGGGAAAATACGAAAGAACTAAAATATCTCGAGAACGGCTAGTCCTAGGCGTTGGTCTTATTCTTTCTTCGTTAAAAATTACGTATAAAACAAGTATTTAATGGATATATTTGAGTCTATGTAGTTATTTATTTTAGATTTAGACGATGTTTGCTGGTCATTTTGCAAAAAAAGACAGGTTAGTTTTTACGAATCGTACCAAAATTTAATCAGCACCAGGTTAACCCATTAGCGACTTATTTACCGAATTTTGTGAAATTCGGTCCATTTGTTTTTCAGCTAGAGTGGATATAGACAATTTTTACGGACCATTTTGCAAAAAAGGGCGGGTTATTTTATCACGAATCGTATTAAAACTAATCAGAAACAGGGCCACACCCAAGTGAATTACCTACCAAATTTTATGAAATTCGGTCAATTATTTTTTGAGTTAGAGTGGATACATACATTGCACAGACAGGCAGACACACTGACAGACACACTGACAGACACACACACACACACACAAACGTCACGCTAAAACCAGTTTTTTGTATTCTAGAGGTCTCGAAACGTTGTTGTTGTTGAGACCCAGACCATCCGACCTACCAGAAAGGTGTAAGGCAACCGTTTGGACGGCCGGGAAGTTCCAGCCAATTTAGACCGGAATCCCTTTGGGGGAAGCATCCACAGGGACCGTACCCTTCTTCCCCTACCACCAACCTCTCAGATGGACTTAGGGACCCACATGTTTAACGTGATCGTACTCCGCATGAACACGGAGGCAGTTGTGGCAGCGTGCAAATAGGTCTCGAAACGTGTAGATCCGTCGAAAACTCCAGTTGTGATTTTTGGTATGATTCCAATACTTTTTCTATACATTACCATGTATTGCATGGAAAGTAATAATGAATTACAATCAAACCATAAATTGTTAGGCATTACAAATTTGAATATATGGGATCAATGACACATGCGTACTTTCAATTGCTTTTGAACAGCACTTGAATTGATAATTTAATTAATGTGCTACCTAATTTTCTCCTTTTAGACGTGCTAGCCACCATCTTGGCGAAAAGTACCAAAATTTTAAATGTACTATATCCCAGCGATAGCTCCACATAGAAACATTTTATTTGAATCATTAAGATTAAGAAAACATTTTTGAAATCAAATGAATCAAATGTTCTTTTGTAGTGGGACGCATAAAATGTTATATTTATATATTTTTGTATATACAACACTTTTTATATCATTTACTTTGTATATACAACACAAAATAAATGAAATATTCTACAATATTTAGTAATGACTACAACTGTTGTAAATTCGTCTTCATTCAATGCACGATCAATGACGTACATGAAAAGTATGTCCAAAGTCCAAAACGCTTTCGGACAATATAGTGTCCTCCATCAGTGGCAATAATAAATTATTGACAGTCATGAGCTTTTATACAACCAGCAATCATGAACATAAATTTACATACGGCAAATCGGAAAATATCGATACTACAAATAAAACATAGTATATTACGAAAAAATATATACATTTCAAGTAAAAATAATCCAATTCAATTCATTTTAAAATACAAGTACATAAATAGATTAAGTCAATACATAAACATAATACTAGTGGTAAAACACTAGATTGCCAGAAAATCATATAATAGTTTAACATTCATAGAATCGAGAACGAGACGCCAAACAAAACTAAGGGTCTGAACGGTATCAAAGTTACAAACAGAATCTTGATAAATATAAATAAAACGGGATTCAAAAAGTAAAAAAAAAAAATATGTTAGCAGCACATGACTTTCCTTATACAATGTAATGCATTTAGTCCTTTTACAGTAAACACAAAATAGAATATTCTTATAGTAGATATTTTCCAATATATTTTTTTTCCAAGATTTTTTCCAAGATATTGAATTTTGTCAGATAATCGTTATTTTCATTGATATAGCGTCATTTTTATCCATTTGGCGAGATTTTCTTTGATTTGGTAACATTTAAAAAAGTCGCCAAGTAGGTGACATTCCTCCAAATTCGCCGCCAAAATCTCACCAAGCGTTATGGACGGAGAAATAATTTATTCATATACCAGATGAATAACTATTGGCGTTCAAATACAAAAGTATTACTCAAAGTATATTTTTTCGTGAATGGAACGAGGTAGATCCACGAGAATGATGTCACCAAATGTATCGCATGATATTACATGTGAAAAGTGAATATGTTTCTCAATAGGAAATATTTTTTTTATTTTTATATGATTATTTGATAATTTTTTTTGAAAAATGTGCTATATCTCGAGAACGGTTCCTGCTAGCGCTCTAAAATTTACGTTAATCGTTTTCTAACGAACAATTACATAACAAATATCTTCCTGTGTAACTTTATTAGATGTTTTGATTTTTTGATTTTTTGAAAATTTCACTCGAAAATTTATGCAGGTGTTCTGAACATTCGATTGCATATAAAAAAAATCTGATGTGGGCAACACATGACTTTCCTTATATAATGCAATGAATTTACTACTTTTACAGTAAAAGAAATAGATTTATCTTATAGTAGATACTTATATTCTTTCCAAGACATTGAATTTTCGACAATTAGTCGTCATTTTCATTGATTTAGCGTCATTTTAATCCATTTGGCGAGATTTTCGTTAATTTGGCAACATTTCAAAAAGTCGCCAAGTTGGCGACATTCTGCCAAATTCGTCGCCAAAATCTCGCCAAGCTTTACTGACGGAGAAGTAAGTTATTCTTATAACAGATAAATATTGGCGTTCAAATACAAAATTATTACTCGAAGTATATTTTCTCATGAATGGAACGAGCTAGATCCACGAGAAAGATGTCACCCAATTTATCGCATGGTATTACATATGAAAAGTGAACATGTTTCTCAATAGGAAATATATTTTTTTATTTTATATGACTTTTTGATAATTTTTTTGAAAACTGTTAAATATCTCAAGAACGGTTCATGTTAGCGTTCTAAATTTTATGTCAATCGTTTTCTAATGAAAAATTACATAAGAAATGTCTATTTACGTAACTTTATTAGCGGTTTTGATTTTTTGACGATTTTTTCAAAATTTCACTCGAAAATTTAGGCGGGTTCTGAGCCTTCGATTACGTTTAAAAACAATAGGCTTCCAGTGTTTATGGATTGTGATTTTTGTACCAAATTTCGTTCGAATCGGTCTATTCGGTCGTCAGTTATCGTCTCCACAGACCCACTGACACACACACACACACACACACACACACACACACACACACACACACACACACACACACACACACAGACATCACTTCAAAAATGTTTGATTCGTGATCAGGGATGCTTGAAACGTGCTCTCCCGTCGAAAATTCGAATTCGAATTTTCGACCCCGTCACAATACTTTCCTTATACATTATGTATATAAGGAAAGTAATAATAGGCTTCCAGTATTCATGGATTTTAATTTGTGTACCAACTTTCGTTCGAATCGTTCCATTCGTTCGTCAGCTATCGGTTGCACAGACTCACTGACACACACACACACACATCACCACTGAAATGTTCGATTCTTGATCAGGGATGCTTGAAACGTGGGCTCCCATCGAAAACTCGAATTCGAATTTTCGACCCCGGTACAATACTTTCCTTATACATTATTGAATATATTGAAAGTAATATTACGTAAATTACAATTAATTAAAAGAAAATATTTATCAAATTAGGGGTAAATTTATTATCAATAATAAGTAAATGTGAAAGAGTAGTGGACACTTTATTATTTTTAATATCACGAACGAGTTAAGATAAACGAATTCGTACAGTACATTTTGTACAATCAATATAAAACATATAAATATTTTATGGAGGTAAAAGGGGGGAACAACATACACCCCAGTCGGAATCAAGCAATTATTTTTGCCCTTAAATGTGTTGGTATGAAAAGAGATTTTAAAAGTATATTGAGGGTGTTATTGCAATTAATTAAAAATAAATCTTTATCAAAATTAGGAGAACGAGCAGTGGACAGTTTATTACTTTCCTTATATACATAATGTATAAGGAAAGTATTGTGACGGGGTCGAAAATTCGAATTCGAATTTTCGACGGGAGAGCACGTTTCAAGCATCCCTGATCACGAATCAAACATTTTTGAAGTGATCTCTCTCTCTCTCTCTCTCTGTGTGTGTGTGTCAGTGAGGCTGTGGAGACGATAACTGACGAACGAATGGACCGATTTGAACAAAATTTGGTACAAAAATCACAATCCGTAATCACTGGAAGTCTATTGTTTTTATATGCAATCGAATGTTCAGAACCCTCCTAAATTTTCGAATGAAATTTTGAAGAAATTGTCTAAAAATCACAATCGCTTAATAAAGTTACGCAAATAGACATTTCTTATGTAATTTTTCATTAGAAAACGATTGACATAAATTTTAGAATGCTAAAATGAACCGCTCTCGAGATATTGCACATTTTTCAAAAACATTATCAAAAAGTTACATAAAATAACTTTTTTTTCCTATTGAGAAATATGTTCACTTTTCATATGTAATACCATGCGAAAAATTAGGTGACATCATTCTCGTGGATCTAGCTCGTTCCATTCATGGGAAAAGATACCTTGAGTAATACTTTTGTATTTGAACGTCAATAGTCATTTATCTGCGGTAAGAATAACTTATTTGTTCGTCCATAACGCTTGGCGAGAATTTGGCGACGAGTTTGGCGGAATGTCGCCAACTTAGCGACTTTTTGAAATGTTGCCAAATTAACGAAAATCTCGCCAAATGTATAAGAATGACGCTAAATTAATGAAAATGACGACTAATTATCGAAAATTTAATATCTTGGAAGGAATATTAGTATCTACTATAAGAAAACCCTTTTTTTTTTACTGTAAAATTAGTAAATTCATTACATTATATAAGGAAAGTCATGTGTTGCCCACATCAGATTTTATATTATTAATATCCCGAGCATGTTTTTATCGGGAGATAAAAGAACACTTTAGAATTAGGACTGTGACATGCCACGTAATGTGATACGGTAATCGGGTTTTTGCATTGCGTAAACTGTGAAAATCCAATAAATGACATAATTTTATAGTCTAATGATCAGGATAGTTATTGTTATTTGCATATTATGAAGAATAGGATGTTAAATTAAATAACTAAGCTATTGAAACTAAACAAAAGAAAATATCTTCACATTACACGTTATGGAATCTTATATATCAAATAAAACATTGCCATCCAGTCCTGCTTAACAAATATGCTAGAAGTAATCGCCGTAACCGACTTTTTATATAGTTTTAATTTACTGGGGTATTTATTATTTGAAACTTCACTAAACAAATGACAATCTACAATAATTAGGTATGGCTAATAAAAAAATCTTTATAAGTTAATAACTTACATTCGTTGATAATAAAATAAATAAATAGTTCTACTTATCTTTATTTATGACTTGTCTTTTAAAGACACTTACAGCATATTAAGTAGTTTCAAGCAAAGTGGTTCGAATTAACAGGATTGGTTTATTTTATTTTTCCCGCCAATTTACTCATTTTTGTTGGCGATAAGTTAATTATAACCGTTGGAAGCCTCAAACCGTTTAATTAAATATTGTTCTAATTAAAGGCTGAATTTCTTTTCATGTTAGCTCGAGGCATCACTCAGTGTTTCATAGGACAAGAAGCTTGAAAGGTAAAAATAATTGAAGAGAACTGATTTGATTGGCGTAAAAAATATGCAAAGCACACAAGGAAAGTTAGCTCTGTCAATCACGTCTGAATTAAAAAAGAGCAGTAAAGGCATACACTCAAAGTAAGGGAGGCATTTTAAGTAAGGTTTATTTCAAGAATACAAAAGACATACTGCATTATTCATTGATTGCATAAGGATATTTAATATAGTAAATATATTTCTCGCAATTCTTTATGTTTTGTGTTAGGAAAGGCAAATCTGAACCAAAACACCTTAAATAAACTCCTTAAATAAAATTTCTAAAACTTATAATTATTATCGGGAGATAAAGGGGGGACAACATACACCCACAACTTGGCTCAAGAAATTAGTTTTATCCTTAAATTTATCGGTACGAATACAACTAAATAACGAAAGAACCATTGAATGGTCAGGTTTAAACTTAAATTCAGGCAGAATTGGAGAAGAGGACGACAAATCGCTGATTGGAAAGGAATTCCGGATTTATTCGGCAAAATGTCAGAAGCAGGGACAATATTAGTTTTAAGATAAATAAATTTAGAACGAAAGGAGGAAAATATTTTATAAATGAAATGGAACGAATTTTTACTGAAAATATTAAAATACCTTAGACGTGTTTTGCCATACTTAATCTAAAATTCTTCACTTAACAAGAACAGTTCCTTTTTTTCCAGGGGCGATGAAACTATCTCCCCTACAGGATAGCTGGGTAGACATTTTTTTATTTGGGGTAAATTTTATAAACTAAACACTATATATTTTTTCCCGAATATATATTATACCAGACAAGAAAAGTGGGATTGCAAGAAGGTTGTTCTATAGAATAGGGTTGCTTCTCTGCAGGACTTTTCAGAACAATTTCACTTCATCTTGATGGAACAGCATAAACAAGTTTTTACTTTCCTTATATGCATAATGTATAAGGAAAGTATTGTGATGGGGTCGAAAATTCGAATTCGAGTTTTCGACGGGAGAGCACGTTTCAAGTATCGCTGATCACGAATCAAACATTTTTGAAGTGATGTCTGCGCGTGTGTGTGTGTGTGAGAAAGTGTGTGTGTGTGTGTGTGTGTGTATGTGTGTGTGTGTGTGTGAGTCTTTGGAGACGATAACTGAATGGAACGAATGGAGCGATTCGAACCAAATTTGGAACAAAAATCACAATCCGTAAACACTGGAAGCCTATTGCTTTTATACGTAATCGAATGTTCAGAACCCCTCTAAATTTTCGAATAAAATTTTGAAAAAATCGTAAAAAAATCAAACCCACTAATAAAGTTATGCAAATAGACATTTCTTATGTAATTTTTCATTAGAAAACGATTGCCATAAATTTTAGAACGCTAACATAAACCGTTCTCGAGATATTGCACATTTTTAAAAAATTTTCAAAAAGTCATATAAAATAAAAAAAAATATATTTCCTATTGAGAAACATGTTCACTTTTCATATGTAATACCATGCGATAAATTGGGTGACATCATTTTCGTGGTTCTAGCTCGTTCCATTCATGAAAAAAGATATTTTGATTAATATTTTTGTATTTGAACGCCAATAGTCATTTATCTGCTTTAAGAACAACTTATTTCGTCGTCCATAACGCTTGTAGAGATTTTGGCGGAATGTCGCCAGCTTGGCGACTTTTTGAAATGTTGCCAAATTAACGAAAATCTCGCCAAATGGATAAAAATGACGCTAAATTAATGAAAATGACGACTAATTGTAGAAAATTTAATATCTTGGAAAGAATATTATAAGAAAAACCTATTTTTTTACTGTAAAAGTAGTAAATTCATTACATTATATAAGGAAAATCATGTGTTGCCCACATCAGATTTTTTATACTGTAAATACTGTAAGAGCAAAGTTTCGGACATATGAACTCTGTATTTATTTCCCATATTTATCATTCCTCATTCTGTCCATTCGGCAGTGGTTAAGCGCAGAAAAATACACTTTATTATACTAATAATTGTGAAGACAATATGTGATACGTCAACAATTTATTATTCACATAAATCATAGTAGTATATTATTAAGAATTTGTTTAATAAATTCAATTTGCACCGCAATTTCAAAGTTAATTTCAATAATTTCAAAGTTACTTTTGATTAGAAATAATGTAATATACATTTTTTGCAATTAAAAAACAACAATTAAATTTAGTATGCAACCTATTTTTTTCTACACTAAATTCGATAACATACAATTTAAACATATCTTCTATAATTTATGATTGCCAGAAGTAAATTACTTAATGTTTATTTATACGTTATTGGCATAAACTTAATTGACTAATTAAAACAAAATACTAAAATAAATAAGTATTGTAGATTGAATAACACTTTTAGTGTTTTCTTCAGGAAAGCAAACATATGCAAATTAGGTAACTCAAGTAACTGTCACAAAAATGTCAAGTAACTCAAGTATCAAGACACTGTTAGGACCTAAGAAAGAGGGATCCAAACTCCCTCAAAAGATTGAGTCACATAATTTGCATATGTCTGCTTTCCTTAAGGAAATAATAAAACTGTTATTCTCACATGCACCAATATTATATTTCCTGATTGTACGTAGTTAGGGATAGTAATATATGTCTTAGAAAGACATGAAAATGTATATGACAACTCCATACATTAATATTTAGCTTGCCACTCTTTAAAATTTAAATGCATTGACAGCAATACATTGCTTTTTTATACTAAGACATCACTATTTTTAAAACTTTTCAAAAACAGCTTTTAAGCTTTGAAAAAATTTCACCATTGATGTGCTTTCAAATTTAAACATTTTATGTATTCTGTGATAATGTTATGCACAAATTTTTAAAATAATGTGGGCAAAAAAAAAATATTTTTGAAATAATCATTATTTTAATTTTTTAATTTTTAATTTTATGAAATATTTTTAATTTTGGAGTCACAAAGTATGTTAATTATAGATGCAAAAATATCTTCATTTTAGCTTAAACCATATTTCTAAAGCATGCAATGCAAGACGCAAAAATGTCTTCATTTTAACCTTATTTCTAAAACCTGTAAGTAAAATTGCGTATAAAAACATGCGTTGAATACGGCTTTCAATACCCCCTTAAGAGTTTCAACTAAAGTAGCTCTAATTAGCAGTGCTCATTTTTGGTGCACTTTGCTGACGGTAACGTAATTACAGGCATTTGAAGCCTCCGTAACCTTTTAGCTTAATATTGTTTTTATCGAAGGTAGAAATTGCTTTCTCCTCTGCTTGCGGCATCAATAAATGCTGAAAAGCGAAGGAACTGAAGTGAAAAAATAATGGATGGGGAATGGTTTGATTGGCGTGTGATAAATACAATACACACAAAGAAAATTACTTCTGTCAGTCACTGGCATAAAAGACATGAGAAATAAGAATATAAGAGAATTGAGAAACAACAGAAAATGTGTTTCATAAAAGGTGTGATCTGTATTTTTCTTTTAGACCTGGTTAAGCATTGCCGCATTTTTGTTGCTGCACATTTAATTACTGGCATTTGTGGCTGCTTATTTAATTATTGTAATTATGCCGCGGAGATAGACGGTTCTATCACTGCAATATTTGTTCATGAGCATATACGTTTAAAGCTATGGTCTATGCTAAAATCAAGCTTTACACATTGTACTGGCACACTAATTGATACATATACTAATTTCCGAGGCTGTTTTTTATATCTCTAAAGCTGGATGATTATATTACAATTTTTTTCACTGTTCTTTTAAAGGAAAGTTTTATGTTAAGTTATTAGTTATTACTCTTTAGTTATTACTGTTTAGTTATTAGTGTTTAGTTATTACTGTTTAGTTAATGCTGTTTAGTTATTGTTGTTTAGTTATTGCTGTTTAGTTCTACTGTTTGCGGCAATTTGAGCGATTTTTATAAAAGCTATAAAACTTCGTTCATTCGTAATATTACATATGTTTTTAAAAAAATTTATTATAGAAACAAGAGCTTGAATTAATTAACGTGAAATATTTGAATTGCGATCTTCAAAGAGATTTTATGTCTGAAGAACATGCCTATACTTTCTGTAACAATAGGGATATACAGATTCCAAAACCGTCTTTACGCACCCCATTAACTTTGTAAGAGAAGCAAATAAGTGTACACGTTAGGTATATTTGTAGCAAAGTGACCACACGTAATCGAATAAAAGGGATTGCAGCGCCCCTAGCGAAGAATTTTAAAACGTTAGGTATATGACCTCAACAACAAATCGATATAGACGAAGGATGGAAAATTGACGAAGAAGCCAAGAGCGAAGTTGCAGAGGATTGAGTACTTGGGAAGTGAATTTGTAGAGAATAGGCATCGACATGGAACGAATTAATCGACATGGAACATATTAATGGCAAAAGATACCTGTCATACTTAATATGTGACTAAGGTATGTGACACGATGAAACATGCACTGCGTCTCAAAATATGCAATAACAGTCTTTTTAAATATAATTGTCCATTATAACTGACAAAGGGATTTTATAAACAGGCTATAAATAAGATTCCTGTGTCGCATTGTATATATTGTGTCAAATAATATATTTTGTAACCATTATAGTGTCGATCGCTATCGAAATAGACAATTCTCAGCAACTTTGTAATTGGGTTTTTTCGTCTATCTCAATTTAACGCTTTGTTCGTTATCCTAAATTCTTAAATTCTTGGCTAAGAGAGCTTAAATATTCCTTATTGGATCGGAAAGGATATTTTTAATTTAGATATAGCCAACATGTACGTTGATGCACTTTTCATTACAATATTATGGGGTGCTTAAGGACTTTTCTAGAAACCATGTATATAAATTATTTTCGTATCCTTTGGATTGGCGAGTGTAGTTTCAGGATGCAAGAATACTGTCACACATACAAGACACATATGACTTACATATTGAAATCTTTGAGTACTATAGCTTTAGAAATGATTTAATACATTTTGAAATATTATAAAATATTTATTCAATTGTACATAAAATAATTAACAGAGAATCGAACCCCCGGTTCAATTTAAACTCCTTTAATTAATACTTGCTATATTTTCCTATAATCTGAAAATTAGTTTTGAAAACATTGCTTTCTTTCAAAACTGAGCTAAATTAAAACAATATTGCTGTTTTGTGTTAATAGATATGTTATTTCTTTTTTCTTTACTAGGAAGCTCCGAACCCTGTTTGCTACACTCGCCAACCTCAGTAACTCACTTTGCGGATCGGGAACTCGCTGACGCTCATATCGTGAGCACTTTCGTGTCGCCTGCGACGTAAATGGGGACCGTCCTTGTTAAATGACATTCACCAACCCTAGAACTCGCTTCGCGAGTTCTTCCAATCTGGACGGCGCATACGACAGCCTATGTGTCCCATGCTTGCTGACGCTCGCAGCATCCCTGGGCTGCGCCATCTATTGCCTGCTATTTTTTAACCCGTAAAGCGCCGGAGGCGAAGTCAGAAGGCTTCGCCTCCTAATCGCTGATGCTCACTGACGGTCGCAGAACTCTGAGGCTCTGTCCACCACTGGCTTCCGCTCATTCGTCCCCGTAACTGGATTCGTAAGTCGTGGGTTTTGTTTCTACTCGCTTCGAGAGCATTTTTGCGCCATCTGCTACGCAGGCGTAATACATCCTTTTGGAACCGTACCTTGTTAACCTACATTCACCAGCTATGAGCTCGCTTCACGAACTATTTTTATTCGGACACACGATCATCTACGTATCCCATGCTCTCTGAAGCTCGCAAAACCCCGGGATTCCGCCCTACATTGACTGCCACTCATTAATCGAAGCTCGCCGCAGTCGTGATATTCCCGTAAAGCTTCAGTCTCATTATTATCTGACTCTCACCAACTCCCTTAACTTCGCGAACAATGTCACCAAGCTCAGCCCCTAAATCGCTACGCTCGCCAACTCCGAATATCGCTTCATGAGTTGTAAGGCTTCGTCTTCTACTTCCTGGCGCTCGCCGAGACTGCATCGCGAATTAATTCATGTCGCATAGCTTAGTGTAATAGGAAGTGTAATAGGAACGATAGCTTAGTGTAATAGGAAGAAACAGCAAAATTTCATAACAGTAAGTTTTGCTTGTTCGTTATACAGTTTCATAATATGTGTTATGCTTTAAGTATAGCAATATGTACAACAATAAAACCTTTAATTGTTGTGCAATATAACAATGAAATCCTGATGTTCATGATAACAATGGTTGCGAAACGCTCTGTTTGTCAGAATAAACGATAAGCCATATGATTGTCAAAATTTCACATTTTCCAAAGTGCACTACCGACGTTGTAGTCATGTTTAGAAAAAAATAGCTATACTTTTAAAGTTTTTAATGCTCCAATAACTCAGTTCTCGCCCATTATGTAACGTGTCTTCCATAAATCAATCAGGAAGAATCTAGCAATCAGCTCAACCGATTAAATTTTCTCCCGTAGAGAAGGACAATTTTCACCTCAGAAGTGCATAAAACATTGAATAACTCATTAACTAAATCGAAATTTAAACAAGAAAGATTAATCATGTATAAAGTATTGGTTATGAAACACTTTCCAACTGCAATACAATTTGATTTAACATCTCTAAAATACAATACATTCTGTGGTGATATTTTTTACAATAATTTATTACATTTGAAATCTTCATCTAAAACAAACGAACTTTATTCAAATAACGTCATCGAAATATAAATTGCCTTGCTCTCGATTTAAAAGCAGTGAATATTTCATTTATAAACATTTTTCCATTATTTTAATTCAGCGGCGATATTTTTTTTAAATTATCACAATATTACAATAATTTATTTTCATATCAGTTATATTGCAGACTCCAGAGCTAAATAATTTTGGTTAAAGAAATTCAGCAATTCCTATAAAACTCATCTTACAGCTGGATGTGTTTATATTCTCCATATGTGAAAATTAGTCTTCGTTGTAGAAATAATCAGAATTTAGTGATCACTTAACATTCCGTCGGGTGCTGCACTTCTCTTAACGAGGGCAGGCGCGGTGCACTAAATTGATATCTACTGATTGACAAATTTGGGAACTTTGTCTAATAGCAGAATAATATTTTGTTTCTGATATTATTATAATAAATCCATAGCATAAAAAATATAAGTAGATTTAAAAAATATCTAAGAAAAAATATAACGTTTACAATGACCAAGAAAATATATTTATCTACTTGGAATTTCCATTTCTACATGAAGTGTTATGATGTAAAACAGTAAATGTAGCAAATCAAATTGCTGATACAATCAAATAAAGCTCAGGTTCGATTTATTATGGATTTAACTTTTATATCAGCTAAGAAAATAATGTCATTCGTCACACTTTGCACCTGAATCATGATGTGATGAACCCGGCAGACTCTTTTAATATACATTAAGCAAATAGGCTTCTTGTACATTTCACAATTATACGTAGTTAGTCGTCGTGTCGTTGTGCACGTTTGACACCTTTTAGATAATTGGAATATTTTAAAAATGTTATGCGCACCGGCGTGGTGTATGAAATGAGCAAACAATCATTATCTTTACTTTCCAAGAGCTACCAGAACATTAAACCTGCAGATAACGAATGGGAAGATAGTAAGGTACTGAAGAGTAGAAGTCTCAAACATATGTCAGTAACAAATGAGATAGAGAAATATTCAACGCGTATCATTCTAATCAACCCCACCTGACTGAAGATAAAACTAAAAAATATTGTCATTGCGTTGGCGCAGTATATAGATGCACATATAAAAATAAAAAATAAAGCGGTTTTAGAACGGATGCAACACTAAATATAAATTAAAAAGAACTTTAAAAATCACGATTTTGACACAAGATGGATGCCATATTTTATTTTGAAGTGGGTCACGTGATCTCTTCATATAATATGGGTTCAATTATTATTTTAATTTTATTTAAAAAACTACAAAAAAAACATATATTTAAAAAACATATTTCGCTGAAAATTTGTTTATATCATTTATGGGATAATTTGACTGTTTTCTAAAATTTTCGAAACAATTTGTGAATTTTAAATTTGGTTAAAAAATGTTTGAAAAATTAGGTCCCATATGACTCGATGTATTCCATTTTTTCAACTCGGGTTTAATCCAAAACGAATTGGGTGATATTATTCATTCACATTCCCATACGGTCCACAGACTATCTCAACAAGAATATAAAAATTTGTATTGATAAAGTCAATTTTACAGCAGTTATCGTGCGAACGGACAGACAGACAAGCAGAATGAACAAAGTCAACACTTTTAATCTTTTAATTATGTTTTAAAGTGTTAAAAAAGGGCTCCGTCCTGCAAAAATTCAACAATGGCGGCACATATCAATAAAAATTGGAGGTCTTCATATTGCTAGTCTGGCCAGGACGCGAACTTGCAGCTCAAAAACTCTTTCTTTAAATGTGACATCAAATATTTCCTAAACTAAATTTTAAATCGAAAAACAGATTATATCAGCGTGTTCCCCTAATAATTCTCTACAAATCTAACATCTTTCATATTACTTTCCTTATATACATAATGTATAAGGAAAGTATTGTGACGGAGTCGAAAATTCGAATTCGAGTTTTCGACGGGAGAGCACGTTTCAAGCATCCCTGATCACGAATCAAACATTTTTGAAGTGATGTATGTGTGTGTGTGTGTGAAAGTATGTGTGTGTGTGTGTGTGTGTGTGTTTCAGTGAGTCTGTGGAGACGATAATTGACTAACGAATGAACCGATTTGAACGAAATTTGGTGCAAAAATCACAATACGTAAACACTGGAAGCCTATTGTTTTTATACGCAATCGAATGTTCAGAACCCTCCTAAATTTTCGAATACAATTTTGAAAAAATCGTCAAAAAATCAGAACTACTAATAAAGTTACGCAAATAGACATTTCTTATGTAATTTTTCATTAGAAAACGATTGACATAAATTTTAGAGCGCTAACATGAACCGTTCTCTAGATATTGCACATTTTTTAAAAAAATGATTGAAAAGTCATATAAAATTAAAAAAAAAATTTCCTATTGAGAAACATGTTCACTTTTCATATGTAATACCATGCGATGAATTGGGTGACATCATTCTCATGTATCTAGTTCGTTCCATTCATGAAAAAAGATACTTTGAGTAATACTTTTGTATTTGAACGCCAATAGTCATTTATCTGTTGTAAGAATAATTTATTTCTCCGTCCATAACGGTTGGCGAGATTTTGGCGACAAATTTGGCGGAATGTCGCCAACTTGGCGCCATTTTTAATTGTTGCCAAATTAACAAAAATCTCTCTAAATTGATCAAAATGACGCTAAATCAATGAAAATGACGTCTAATTGAAGAAAATTCAATATCATGAAAAGAATATAAGTACCTACTATAAGAATAACGTTTTTTTTAGCTGTAAAAGTAGTAAATTCATTGCAATATACAAGGAAAGTCATGTGTTGCCTACATCAGATTTTTTTATATGAAATAGATTTGCGGTACGTCACAGAGAAACTTGAGGAATGTGAAATTCGTTAAACAGCGGCAGCGGAGTCAGCTACTTTTTTAATATAGAGAGATACTAGACCGTTACAGTTCACCCTAGTAGGGTTTAGAGCAATTACATGCACGGACAACAAGAAAGTTTTATTATCATACAAAAAACAAACAATTTACAAAAATGTACAAAATCATATTATACAAAATGCATTCAATTAGTTTAGAAAACTGTATGTATATGAATGATAACAAGCAAAGTACCAAAATACAAATATGAAGTTTACATTCTCCATACGTGAAAGTTAGACTCTGTTGTAGAAATTATCAAAGTTTGATGTTCATTTAAACACCAAAATATTGTAATTGCGTTGGCGCAGTATACACAGTATATCATACCAATTGAAGCTGCCGTAGTTTGAGCTAACGAGGATTTAATTAGAGTTCAGGGTTTATGTGACCCGTGTTTGGGCAATTGTTCCACTCCTATATCTGCACGAATAAGCTGTGCACATTTATCTATGGTCATTGTTTGGGAATATATAATTACAGTAATGTTTGTAAGACGTATATGTATGATAGTAAAATAGTGCTGATTACAAAAATTTTTTTGGTATGAATAACGTCTATTTTGGGGGCATCTCTAAAGGAAATCAGCGTGTTAAGAAAAATATAAACACTTTGGGAGTTTGTATTTACAGATTTAATAGATATTAATGTAAACAATTGCTACTTGTTCAGTCGGAAATATGGCACAGTTAATGAATATGTAAAAATAATTTGAATATCATAATATTTTAAACTTTGTTTTACGAAAACCCTGCATTTTTTTGTCCGAGGTAGATTTTGCCTCACTTTGGTTAGTTTCACTCAAAATATCTTCTAAGCTATATAGTTATAAACACTAAGCGACAAAATCTTCTGTATGAAATGCAGCTTTTACATCAATAATATATTTTTTTTACAAAGGGGAGATAGTTTTTTGGGGAAACCTAGTGTCAGCTGCAAGAAAAGGGAAAATTCTTCATTTTTCAAGACTGCAATGCTTATGGTCTATCAATAACTATAAATGCTAGCAATAAACTATAGAGAGTAATGCATAGCCCTTTTAATGTCCTATAAGGATATATAATTTTATTTTGGATTGGGTCTTTAGTTTTTGAAAGTGGTTAAAATTTGATACATCGATATTTTAAACTATTTTGGAAAGGTGGTGCTAATTTCAATAGTTTAATGATTTGAAATTTTTGCAACAAAGGCCTAAAGAAAAAATGCATAAAAACCAATCATACAGAACTATATTATTCCAGCAAAATCATGTCAGCTCCATCGGACAGAGGCCACTGCTGTTTTTTTACTCTTTTGTTTAAATTGGTTAGTGATAAGAAGTTGAATTAGGCGGCTCTTATAACGCATACAACATTTGCATCATGTAGGAAAACTTCTTAGAATTCTTCAAAAGGTTCTAAACGATACGATTTTTGATATTTATCTGTTTGATGTGTACTCCATTTAACAGTACAAAATTTAACTGCCTGTAGCCGGCAGCTTGTTGTGTTTACTGATCAAAATATTTACCAATCCCCACGTTTTCTCAGCACAACAAACCTATCATAAGAAACCAACACACTATGGGTAAAAGTTCAGTTATACACTTACCTGTATCTATATCAATGTGTTATTTTATTCATTAATATGAGAGTTGCACAAAATTATGGGTATATATTATTTTGCTCTGAAAATACCGTTTTAAACTGCTAAAGAAATAGCATAAGCTATTCATTTTAAGGCTGATGCGGTGGTCGAACGGTCAAGGCAAGCGTTTCCAAGCGATCGTTCGGCCGCCGGGTTGTGGGTTCGAGTCCCACTTTCAGGCATGGATGTTGTGTCGTTAGACGCGGTGTGATCCGACCCCCACTTGTGCGCTGGGGCAACGCCATGTGACGCCTAAAAAGTTCACGGTTCTGGCCGGAGTATAGGCGAATGGTGAAATATCAAATGCCTGGCCATTAGAAAAAATATCCATTTTAAGCATATCCGAATATATGTGTCCGTATTAAAGGACTATCTTGAAAATGTAAGCAAGTATATAGCAAATAAACATATTTAAAACAATTTCTTCAGCGTAAATTAAAATATAATCATTAATCCCCGATATTCTCATATAAATAAGTAAAATAACACATTCATATAGATATAATTATCTTTTTAAGTGAGGAACTGGAAATTATCCCCTTTAAAAGTGTCATTTTAAGGGAACCGAATCAAGTGTTTTGTGTGTGTTTTACCCACATTTTTAGCGTATAAGTACAGTTCACCCAATGCCATCCGAATCAATTGAGATCGAGCCTATTTTGCATTATGGAAAACAAATAATGAATTCAGAGGTCAATTCACAATGATAGTGCTAATTAAAAATTAAAAATGTACATATTTTTGTAAAGAGTGTATATTTGACAGGAAATAAATGATATTATTTGAAAAGATATAAATACGATCTATTTCTTATTTTGAAATTATATTTATATTTAGAACTTATCACAAAATTTTCAATTGAAGTCTCGTTTCCCATAAAATATACAGGGTATTCCAGAAAGATTGAAACGCGCTTTAATTCTCTATCTGTCGGAGGTAAGTTGGCAATGTAAACTACAAAAATGTTGAAAGTGAGGTAGGAAATAAGACTACGTTAATGAAATAGACCTCCCATTAATTTTCAAAAAGTTACACTTTTTAAATTTTTCTACGACCCCCTTAGACAAATTTGGCCAATCAGAATTTTTTTATTTTTAATGCAACAAGATCATTAAAAAAACCGCACATCTGTATCTTTAAAATAGAGCGAGTTATATTTAATTGAAAATTAAACATTGTGAATGAGGACCCTATGTCGAATTAGAAATGTAAATTTGTGACATATCACAAAAAAGATAAATCTGGATGATAATACATAGGATAACCAACCGCGTAATGAATACCACTGATTTATATGATCTCTGTCTGTGTAATGCTTTATTTAGATGCATTTGCGATAAAAAAAATTGCACATATTAACGCATTTTTGATCTAAACAATTTCCATCGTCAATTTGTTTACGATCCATATTTCCACTGATGAAATAGCCTTTCATATGGTACGGAAACGTGGCATAAGTCAGATTTTTCCTTTATCATTATTCAGTTTATTTTAAAGATACAAATAGATATGCGGGGTTATTTAATGATCTTGTTGCATTAAAAATAAAAAAAATCTGATTGACCAAATTTGTCTAAGGGGGTCGTATAAAAATTTAAAAAGTGTAACTTTTTGAAAATTAATGGGAGGACTATTTCATTAACGTAGTACCTTACTTTCCATTTTTTTTTGCAATTTACATTGCTCACTTATCTCCAACAGGTAAAGAATTAAAGCGCGTTTCAATCTTTTTGGGACACCCTGTATAGATGCACAGAAAAAAATAAAAAATAAACAGGTTTTAGGACGGATGCTAGACTAAATATAAATTAAAAAAATACTTTAAAAATCACGATTTTGACACAAGATGGATGCCATGTTTTAGTTTGAAGTTGGTCACGTGATCTTTTCATATAATATGGGCACAATTATTTTTTTTAATTTTTATTTAAAAAACTAATGAACGTATTTTGCTGAAACTGTTTTTATATATTTTATGGGAGAATTTGGATTTTTTTCTGCAATTTTCGGAGCGATATGTGCATTTTAAATTTGCTCCAAAAATGTTTGAAAAATTAGTTCCTATAGAGTTCAGTGTATTTCATTTTTTCAACCCGGGTTCAATCCAAAAATAATTGGATGATATTATTCATATACATTACCATATGTTCCACAGACCTTATCAACAACATAGTAAAATTTCATTTTGATAAAGTCATTTTTAAGGCAATTATGGCGTGAAGAGACAGACAGACAGACAGATAGAATGAACAAAGTCATAAACACTTTTCAACTGTGTTTTAAAGTGTCACAAAAGTAAATCATGAACTCTTTATATGTTGATAGAACATGACCATATATCCAAGACAAAGAAATATAAATCAGTCATTGAAAGTAACAAAAAGTAACAAAATAAAGGTAATAACAACACACACGTGAAAAAAAAATTAAAAATAATCAATAAAGTTTCACAAATATGCAACAAGCGATGACTAGATAATATCTTAACTCAGTTATTGAGTTGATATTTTCAGAAACTGGAAAACCATGATGCCTCATCACTACATCTAATAAAATAAAAATTACTGGTGAATTTTTGATTGAATCACTCATAATTATAATAGTCAAGATATCCTAAAGCATGAACAATTCTGTGAACTCTTGATTTTGTAATTGTTATTGTTATGCATTAATACTTTTTTTCATTTGACCCAGACAATCTAACCTACCAGAAGGTAAGAAGAAGGAAGACGGGGAGAATGTCAAATAATTTAGACTGAAACCCAGTGGGGGGTAACATTCACTGGGACTGTACCCTCCTTCCCCTGCCAAGTTCTCGGAAGGACTTTCAGACCTACATTTATAATGTACCCATACTCTAAGTAGACAGGAAGATAGTTTGAGCAGCGCCAGGATCAACCTTGGGTCATCCTTGAGCAATGTCCGTGCACTAACCAGAGTGCTATCTCAGGCTGTGTTAGTGGAATGCAATAATTTCTGACACTTTCATGAAAATTGTCTACACCTCCTTATAGATGATGTGTACACAATAGTACGTACAGACTTGAGCGCGAGAACATACAAACATCCGCACACAATCATACATATACATATACAGGCAGACAAAATGTCATAATTCCATTAATGATTCATTAATGAATGTTTAAAATTGATCAAAACTTATAGATCCTCTACAGTTTAGGGGTCTATGTATATCTCATAAAAATAATTTCACCATCAGATATATGATTAATTGTTTAGAAAGTAAAACGCACCTAATGAAGTAAGTATGGAAACGGAAAACACGCAAATCAAGACTATGATTATCTACATACACAAAGTCACACATCAGTCATTGCCCCTTAAAAACCAAACATAAGCAAAATAGTTACGCTGCCTCTACTTGTAACTCTTATTTCGGGATCCAAGTAACAAGCGAAAGCGGCTTCCCAGTCCGACAAACAACAAAGGAATAGTCTCATTGTCATTGTTACACGTCTGTAAGCAATAACACTGCGCCTCGACTATTATAGTATGCGTGTCTTGGATCCAAAGCAGCCGAGGAAAGAAAGAAAGAGAAATGCATGAAAAAAACCCTTCTCTTATTTTGCTATTGACCTACAGCTTCCTGTTGATGTTCGATGCATGCATTTGAAATCGCACGAATTGATTCTTAGAGAAAAAAAGAAGGTGCGAAGTATCGGAGGTAATTAACCTTCGCAGTTTGGGGATCTGATAATTATTCCAAAGAAATGCCGAAACAGCCATCGTAAAAACTCTCTTGAAACGTGAGGTACAAATCGAAGAGAGCAATTATTTTTTGTATCCTTTATAATTCACGAGGAATTTCTAACGAGCATCAGAATAATCCATTAAGAGATTGGGTATGTGCATTCTATTGAAACCAACAAAAAAAGAACAGGGGATTTAATCTGTAGCTTATTAATTTCTGAGAATTGCATTATGCAATTAAATTTTATTTCTGACTATAAGACCTCCGTATCCGGAGAATTACTATCGGAGATTAATTTTTTTAAATAATGGATGTATTGTTACTCGCAATTTTAAATATAATAATATCATGTGCCATGAATATGACTTTAAATACAGACTCAATTTTTGTCAATGTTTTTGTATTAATATCAGTTTTATTAAATATTAATTTATAAAATATCTAACTATTTTCAATTTTATCAAGAATTTCTAATTATTTCTTGTTATTTGGCAACTTGGCACATTTTTAAAATGAGGCCGTAGCTAAAATTATAAAAAGCTAAGAAATTCCAAGAGCGATTTATTGCAGCTTAATTGAAGTAGTTTAATTGATTATTTTTTTAAAAAGTGTTCATAAAATAAGCATAGTTAATATTTCTATTCTGATTTTTGAAATACATTTTATATTCAATATTGTTTCGTTTCTTCGTTGTACGCCAACATCCTTTTATTAATACATTTAAGCACAGTTAATCTTTCTATTCTGATTTTTAAAATACATTTCACATTCAGTGTTCAGTTTCTTCGTTGTACGCCAACATCATCTTATTAATACATTTAAGCATAGTCAATACTTATATTCTAATTTTTGAAATACATTTTATATTCAATGTTGTTTCGTTTCTTTGTCGTACGCCAACGTCATTTTATGAATACATTCATGCACAGTTAATCTTTCTATTCTGCTTTTTGAAATACATTTTATATTCAAAGTTGTTTCGTTTCTTTGTTGTACGCCAACATTCTTTTATTAATACATTTAAGCACAGTTAATCTTTCTATTCTGATTTTTAAAATACATTTCACATTCAGTGTTTAGTTTCTTCGTTGTACGCCAACATCATTTTATTAATACATTTAAGCATAGTCAATACGTATTTTCTAATTTTTGAAATACATTTTATATTCAATGTTGTTTCGTTTCTTTGTCGTAGGCCAACGTCATTTTATGAATACATTCATGCATAGTTAATCTTTCTATTCTGCTTTTTGAAATACATTTTATATTCAAAGTTGTTTCGTTTCTTTGTTGAACGCCAACATCCTTTTATTAATACATTTAAGCACAGTTAATCTTTCTATTCTGATTTTTAAAATACATTTCACATTCAGTGTTTAGTTTCTTCGTTGTACGCCAACATCATTGTATTAATACATTTAAGCATAGTCAATACTTATATTCTAATTTTTGAAATTCATTTTATATTCAATGTTGTTTCGTTTCTTTGTCGTACGCCAATGTCATTTTATGAATACTTTCATGCATAGTTAATCTTTCTATTCTGCTGTTTGAAATACATTTTATATTCAAAGTTGTTTCGTTTCTTTGTTGAACGCCAACATCCTTTTATTAATACATTTAAGCACAGTTAATCTTTCTATTCTGATTTTTAAAATACATTTCACATTCAGTGTTTAGTTTCTTCGTTGTACGCCAACATCCTTTTATTAATACATTTAAGCATAGTCAATACTTATATTCTAATTTTTGAAATACATTTTTTTTCAAAGTTGTTTCGTTTCTTTGTTGTACGCCAACATCCTTTTATTAATACATTTAAGCACAGTTAATCTTTCTATTCTGATTTTTAAAATACATTTCACATTCAGTGTTTAGTTTCTTCGTTGTACGCCAACATCCTTTTATTAATACATTTAAGCATAGTCAATACTTATATTATAATTTTTGAAATACATTTTATATTCAATGTTGTTTCGTTTCTTTGTCGTACGCCAACGTCATTTTATGAATACATTTATGCATAGTTAATCTTTCTATTCTGCTTTTTGAAATACATTTTATATTCAAAGTTGTTTCGTTTCTTTGTTGTATGCCAACATCCTTTTATTAATACATTTAAGCACAGTTAATCTTTCTATTCTGATTTTTAAAATACTATTCACATTCAGTGTTTAGTTTCTTCGTTGTACGCCAACATCCTTTTATTAATACATTTAAGCATAGTCAATACTTATATTCTAATTTTTGAAATACATTTTATATTCAATGTTGTTTCGTTTCTTTGTCGTACGCCAACGTCATTTTATGAATACATTCATGCATAGTTAATCTTTCTATTCTGCTTTTTGAAATACATTTTATATTCAAAGTTGTTTCGTTTCTTTGTTGTACGCCAACTTCATTTTATTAATACATTTAAGCACAGTTAATCTTTATATTCTGATTTTAGAAATACATTTTATATCCAATGTTGTTTCGTTTCTTCATTGTAAGTCAACATCATTTTATTAATACATTTATTCATAGTTAATCTTTCTATTCTGCTTTTTGAAATACATTTTATATTCAATGCTGTTTCGTTTCATCGTTGTACGCCAACATCATTTTATTAATACATTTAAGCATAATTAATCTTTCTACTCTGATTTTTGAAATACATTTTATATTCAGTGTTGTTTCGTTTCTTCGTTGTACGTCAACATTTAATATGCATAATTTAATATGCATACTATTATATAACATAAAACATTTGTTAAAAGGAGTGGATAGCAATTTTTTCCGATTCTAAATCCGCTTTAGAAGCTATCAGAAACGGAGAGACCAACATCACATCCGAAATTATAGTCCTTCTCGAAAGGTTGCACAGCAAGGGAAAATCCTGTGTCCAACAATGGATACCTGCACATGTCAACATTGAGGGAAATGAATGTGCGGATTCTTTGGCCAAAGAGGCTAGAGAACTAGATCAGAAGTACACCACCATCACACTTGCTGATGTTAACGCAGTGGCCAGATATTGAATTATGACTCACACGTATAAGAAACCCCTTTTAACAGAACTCGATTGTCCCAGAAATATAACATCCACTATTGCCAGGCTAAGAATTGAGCATTATAGGAGCATGAAGATCCATCCGGACAAAACAAGAACCTATGTCCCTTGTAAAAACTGCCCCGAAGTCCAGCTCACGCCCAACGACATCTGGGAATGCCCAACTGTTGAGGTGTATCTTTTGAAGATTGGCATTGTTCCACTCAGGGATTCATTGCGGGACATCCTCTACAGCTGGGATGCACCAACATTGGCAGAGACTGTGATAAATGCTTTTGAAGGAATCTAGACCACTATTCCACTGCAATATTGCTTATCCATGGACACGCGAGCAACAACAACAAAAGGAGTGGAAATTGAATAAAATATTTTTTCTTACTTATAAGATTTATTAAGGAATTAATATTTAAACAAAGACAGTATAATTATCAAAAGTAATACGCGTTTATAAATGCATCACATCAACTTTATATATGCGCTTATATTATTTTCAATATTGCCTTTATAATAGTTAATAATTATTTTACATTTCTTATCAATTGCTTATGGTTTATAATTTAACTTAATAATTATTTCTCTTTTAAATTCCCACTTTCCGTCAATATTGGCTTACCATCAATATATGTGGTTCGTCCTCACACATATAGCATATTATTAAATTAAGTTTAACATTTACAGTTACTCTATTCTTGACGTATAATTCCAATACAAATTATTTCTGGTTGGGAAAGAACATTTGCAGACAGCAGTTTCTCTGTGTTTATATTATTTTTGAATCTAGCAACAGCAGTAGATAAGCGTCGAAGCTCTATTATGTGGATTTTAGGGTTCTGTGTGCTCAGTGTGTAAAGTAAACGGTGATGTTAGATGATTTAAAAGTGTATATGTGATGATTTGAAAGTGTATTACGGTGTGTATTTCGGTGTGCATTTTCCTAGAAATAAACGTTTATGTGATAATCATTTCCTTTATTACTACTATACATTTTAATACATACTAAATATATAAGAAATTATTAAAACGGGGTCTTATATTCACAATTTAACTTTCAGAGAATTTACACGTTTTACGCATTATAGAAGACAAATCCTCTATTTAAAAGTGGCGTATATGTGTGTCTACACATGACTTTTCTATACCAAGTACGCACTGAATTTTCATTAATTTAGTATTTAGGACGCTATTACACTTCCATGATGATAAGCCATAAATCGAGAACCGGCCATTATTTGCGAAATGGCCCCGAATTCGTAAAATATTTATTACTTTCCTTATATACATAATGCATAAGGAAAGTATTGTGACGGGGTCGAAAATTCGAATTCGAGTTTTCGACGGGAAAGCACGTTTCAAGCATCCCTGATCACGAATCAAACATTTTTGAGGTGATGTGTGTGTGTGTGTGTGTGTCAATGAGTCTGTGGAGACGATATCACATGAACGAATGGAGCGATTCGAATGAAATTTGGTACAAAAATCACTATTCGAGAACACTGGAAGCCTATTGTTTTTAATCGTAATCGAATGTTCAGAACTCCTCTAAATTTTCGAGTGAAATTTTGCAAAAATCATCAAAAAATCAAGACCTTTAATAAAGTTACGCAAATAGACATTTATTATGTAATTTTCCCTTAAAAATGATTGACATAAACTTTAGAACGCTAGCATGAACCGTTCTCAAGATATTGCACTTTTTTAAAATAAATTTATCAAAATATCCTATAAATTAAAAAAATATATATTAACTGTTGAGAAACATGTTCACTTTCATATGTAATATCATTCGATAAATTGGGTGACATCATTCTTGTGGATCTAGCTCGTTTCATTCGTGAGAAAAGATACTTTGAGTAATACTTTTGTATTTGAACGCCAATAGTTATTTATCTGCTATAAGAATAACTTATTTCTCTGTCCATAACGCTTGGCAAGATTTTGGCACTGAATTTGGCGGAATGTCTCCAACTTGGCGATTTTTTATATGTTGCCAAATTAACAAAAATCTCGCCAAATGGATAAAAATCACACTAAATCAATGAAAATGACGACTCATTGACGAAAATTCAATATCTTGGAAAGAAAATAAATATCTACTATAATAAAAACCTATATTTTATTGTAAAAGTAGTAAATTTGTTGCATTATATAAAGTAATGTGTTGCCCACATCAGAATTTTAAAATTTGAAATAGGAAAAATCAGATTAATTATAATATTTTATATGTTTTATAAGTGACAAAATCCATTCAGGCACTTCTCTTTAAGGTATTCTTACATTTTCTAAAGGTGTTGCAATTATTTAAATATTTGACGAAATGGCGACATTTAAAAGTGGACAAAGTCGTGAAATGAAAATTGAAATAAATTCAAAACTGATAATTTTAGCAATTAAATATATTTTGGTGCGTGCTTTCTGCGATTAAATGAATTAATCTGAAATCCTCTCCTTATAGATGAAAAATATCCATGGGTCGGTTGTTGAATAGTCCAGACTTGCTATGGCATCTCTCTATGTTCCACGAACTTTGTCGAACCTCTATAAAGACCGACAATGTTAGTCCTACCAAGCAGTTAGTCTATGGATTCTGTTATCTGCAATAGCAGTGTAATCTGAATTTTAGGATGCCTTCTTAAAGGATGTTTTTCGAGCATGAATTAACACTTTACAATAAATATAAGAAAATGAATAAAAAGAAATTGAAATAGAGTCGCATCGAATTCTTACTCTATATAAATTATCTTTATGTTTACTTTGATTCGTTTGCTATTGAATAGCTTGCGTGGCAGGATAATGAAAAACACTTTTTATTAATCTTGATGAAAATATTTACTTACTTGGAAAATCGTTCATGTATATTTGCTAATTAAATTTAGGTTTAATTTGGCTTAGAACCTGTTAATTGAATACACGAAGAGAAAAACTGGTATCAGCTAAAAGTTCTTATTTAGAGAACGAAGCAGTAACCATGTTGATTAAATCTCTTGCAGCTTTATGTTTTAAGCGAAAGCAGTTGGATCCACGTTTGTATTTCATTTAATAGAATGAAAATAAAATTATATTAATGCAGTTCTCTCTTGAATGAAATCCAGCTGTGAAAATAAACAAATACATTCTTAAATTTAAATGTCAGATGTTTTATACATGACAAAAATGAATTTTATTGCAACTATAAAATGCTCCTATTTCGATAAAGCCCATATTCATGAGTGATTTTTACATGTCTTAGAAAACATAGTATGCGCAGTATTGTGAGGCCAAAATACCAACTCTTGAGTTTAGATTTGTACTTTATGCTCATCCCTGACAAATAAGCAAGCGTTTTTCTAAAATATGTGTACATACGATATCCACTGTTTACTAATATCCAGTGTTTTATAAGTAGTTTTTTACACTTATCGTCAACTCAATAAATTTTCTTTGAAAATAGTGAAATTTTCGTAAACTTTCAACGTTTTGGTTCATAATTTTCAAACTAATAGAATTTCAAAGGTATCCTGACGAGGCGCATCTTCCCAAATTTTCAGCTGCTACTGTACCTAAGGTCTCAATTTTCCGAAACTTATCTTTTTTCCGCTGAAGGTGATACAGGCACATCTTATTTTATTATCTAAGATTCCTTTTTGAATTTCGACCTGATACTGATGAAATTGTTTAAGAGAGGGTTTTTTTAATTCGCCCATTTCCAATAACACATATTTGGAGTGATGTTAACTACATCTTCTCGAGAAATACTTTTATGTTGCGGCCATTTTCTCAAAGTGCAAGCTAAATTTGTCTCTGAAAACCGACTCTTCTAAACACATTCTTGTAATTGCTCCATTTGAGTTCAGGCATATTTCTTTGAAAGCGAAAGACTCAAGTAATACAATGGGGCACTTAAAACGGGAAGTGTTTAGTACACTCAATTTTGGAGAATTCCCACTTTTAGATTAAATAGTTAGTTTTGATAGTTGCGTTCGACTGTAGATGTTAATTATAAATTTTCCTCATTACTTCTCTTAATTCAAGGATTTTTATGTTTCAACTTGTAAAGAATCTTGCTGCCCCAACCGGGAATCGAACACTGCATCTTCGAACTGACCAGTCGACGCTCTACCGTTGAGCTACTGAAACTAAATTGTAAGCCCTTTTTACCGAAAAGGACTCTACATTCTCCACTCTGTAACGTCCGATTGGTGTGCAACGGAAAATGTAACTGATCACCTCCTGCTATTTTTATCTCAGGTTAGCCTCCTGATGCTATTCTTACCCTCCAGGTTAGCTTCATGCGTGGTCGTTATCTCCTTGCTTTAACATTGGCGCTCCATGTCCCAAATTCCACGGAATCCGTGCTTGTGGTACTAGGGTTGCTTTCACACGTCCGTCATATTTGTACCAGCCTACAGGGTTGAATTGTTCGGTCGCCATTGTAAAGAACCTTGCTGTTTCAACCGGGAATCGAACCTTGGCTCTTCAAACTGACCAGCCGACGCAGTTGACCTACTGGGATGAATTTGCAAGCTATAATTGTCGAAGTTGATTCTGCAAACTATTGATGTAGATTGTTATTAATAATTTTTATTTCCCCAAAGTTCTGAAATAGAGTAAACTAGATTAAGAGGTTGTACCTCATTTTGCTTCATCATCCTGATCATCAATGGTTCAACAGTGCACTGTGAGACTTGGTTTGCTTCAGAAAATTTTTCTACGATATCTCACTGAGAGTAATGATTCTTCAATTTTTAATATTTAACACTTCAAAGTTCTTGTTCACACAATTGAGCCACCTTAAATTAGGTCGTCATCTACGTCTTTCCTCGACGGTATGGGCATAAAATGTTACTTTGTGATTCCTTTGATATTCATTCTTTGCAAATGTCCAGCCCATTGCATTCTATTAATTTTAATATATATAATTATGTCAGAATCTTTGCATAATTTGAGTAGTTCAAAATTGTACCTTCTCCAAATATCATTTTCCCGAATTCAACCAAAATTACTTCTCAAAATTTTCCTTTCAAAGAAATTATTCATCATGTCTCATGAGAATCCAATTTCCGAAGCATAAAAGTAAGTAAATGTTCGTTATACACAATTTATTCAGTAAAACGTAATACGTATAGCAGTTACAGCAAACACAGATGTGTGGCATCGTATAATAGTTGAATTAGACGATACGAAAAATGATACATGGTGTAGAAAAAAATTATTTTTATGAAAGTAAAAGAACAATTTAGAAAACAGTATTCTGATTTTATATAGTTAACAAAATACACTATACATGAAACCCGTGTTCCTAACAAACGTTTCATCTAAACAAACTTGAAAACTTGAGTTTCTTACTCGAAAAAAGCTTTATGACTCCAGAGTAATTCTGTGACAGATGCTGCACAATTTCAAGAATTTGTATATCACGCAGACATTAGAGGCAAAGAAATTTTCGAAACTTTATATTGTTTCTGTAGACTTTAATGTAACTGTGCATACCAAGAAATTAATATATATATATATATATATATATATATATATATATATATATATATATATATATATATATATATATATATATATATATATATATATATATATATATATATATATATATATACATATATATATATACATATGTAAAATATAATATTAATATATATATATATATATATACACATATATATACACACACACACACACATATATATATATATATATATATATATATATATATATATATATATATATATATATATATATATATATATATATATATATATATATATATATATATATATATATATATATATACATATGAAGAAGAAGGGTTCATGGATAGTAATACAAATTTTCTTAATGTATCCTATTTTCATTTTTTCATTTTTTGATGCCTGTAGTCTGAGATGGAGTATTTATAGTACTGTACTATTGCTCTATCTGAAACAGGCATGTGTTTGGGTTAGTTAGAGTTAAATACTCAGACCTGAGGAGGAATTTAACTCTGACTAATCATCGAATTTGGGCTGGTGCTGTTCCCCTCTCTTATCGGCATTATGGCCGTGAATTTGCTTCTATGGTGATGTTAATATTACTTGAATTTTTTTTTATTATTACATATTTCTAATATATATATATATATATATAATTCAAATTAAAACAGAATAATATATGTAAGTTTTCATATTTCATTTGTATTGCCACTGACGAAGGATGATGTAACGTTCGAAAGCGCTCTGTCATTTTTGTACTTTTGTGAGCATTCTAAATGGTGATTTTTTAAGTAGCTTTCACTATATATGTAGTTTTTATTGTAAATTATTTTAAATAAATATTTTGATAGTATATACAAGGTAGATTAAAGACTATCTTATTCTGGCTTCTTTGTATATACAACATCTTTCTGATTAGCTTAATTTTTTAACGTATTTGTAACTTTAAGGATGTGTTTCTGTAAATTCAATACCACATTCAAAGATGCAATCTGCAATGCTAGATTTAATTAAGAATGTGACTTACATTGGCAGTGGTAGATTATTACATTTGAAGTGGTAGATATTATTTTACTAATCTGCTTGCCGGTATATAAATTTCACTTATAGAATATATATGATGATATTTTAGAGTTTAGTTAATCGATAAGCTTACCTGGCGTAACATAAATGCTAATATAATGCGTGTATTACCATCTATTCTGTTCAAACCTCATGAATCATTAAATATCTTTAAATTCCCCAAGCTTATTTAACTTTTTTAATTTTTTAAACAAAACAAAATACATCGTTCTTGTGCACACATATTTCACCATAGAGTGACACACTGAGCTGTAATCCTCATGACATGTTAAATATTACAGATTTCACAACCATTAGGTCAAAATAATAAAATGTCAAAATTATAACCACTATACTTTGTAAACGAAGAGATCAATCCAAAATTCATTGATATACACTTTTATGGAATGTAGGGATCTCAAAGTGCTAAAATTCTTTATTATTGTTCATATCTACAATTTCTTAATTTTTGAGATTTATGCACTACAAACTTGAAAAACGGAAATTCTTCAATCTTCTTCAGATTAACAAAATGTTTACTCAAAAGTTGTAAAAGCGACTAAAATATATAGAGAGATTTAGAAACTAGATTTCCTAATACACATTTTTGTTATTTAGTATATTTTTTAGTTTCGAAGATATTCGAGTGAAAGTGTAAAAAAGGACTTTCGAAAAAAAATGAAAATAAAACTGACTAAACTTTTTAAGTTTTTTCGAAGGGAAAGTTCTAAATATAAAAACATTGAAATATTTTTTATGTATTCATAATCATAATCTTTTTTTCGACAAAACAAAAAAATATTTACATTTTTATCTATTAGGTTTGACGATATAAGGCTCCAAAGTGCTAACATTACATACAAAGAGTTTTCACATTCCGATATCCCAAGCATAGGTATTATTCACATCAAAATAAATTCAGGTCATGATAGTACTAAAGAAATACGTTTTCGGTTGGCGCCATTTTCACAAAGTGCTGGTTAACTTTAACTTTGAAAACCGAGATCTTCCAAACACTTAGATGTAATTGCTTCTTTTGAGCTCAGAAAGATTTCTTTGAAAGCAGAAGACTTAAGACAGAGATAATGCAATGGGATACTTTAAGTGGGAATAGTTTAGTGTACCTTTTCTGAGAAAGTGTTCAAACTAAACAGTTTGCCAGTTTTTTTGTAGAGTTGTTAATGATGAAATTTTCGCAGGGATTCAGATTGGTTTGGATAACTATTGTTATACGTACATTTGAGAATGTTTTGAAGGTTTTCAGTATTTTTGTTTCTTCAAGAGTAAAGAAGTATATTTTGTTCTCATAGTTTCTGCTAGTTATATCTATTGGATTACATCTATTGCGCTAGTTATATTACACTAGTTATACAGTATACATTATACATACAGTTGAAAATGTTTTGAAGAGTTTTTAGTATTTTTGCTCCCTCTAGTCTAAATGGAAGAAGTACATTTTGTTCTCATGGTTTCTGCTAGTTATATCATTTGATTATATCTTTGGGCTAGTTCTATTAGACTAGTTATATATTATATATTATATGTATAGTTGATAATGTTTTGAAGAGTTTTCAGACTTTTTGTTTCTTTTAGTCTAAATGGAAGAAGTATATTTTGTTCTCATGGTTTCTGATAGTTATATCTATTGGGTTGTATCTATTGGGCTAATTATATTGGATTAGTTATACTGGACTAGTTATATTGGAATAGTTATCGGACTATTTATTAGTCATTATACATGGCGATTGGGATATAATAGAAAACTATGAGGATAGAGTCAAAAATTCGGATGTGGCATTTTGAAGGATATATGTATGGATTGAGAATTGAGAGGGATCTATGTATGCATTGAACAACTTCAGAAACGTAATACCACCTTTTTCTTATGAAGTATCTGTTTTTCTGCGTGCAGATATTTATCAATGTATCTGGGTATAGTTATTTGTGTTCTGTCTGCGTGTATCTCCTTGCATGTACCTGTTTTCTTTCCTTCTTTCTTTCGACCCAGACCGTCCGACCTACCCGAAGGTGTGAGGTATCGGTTTAACCACACAGAAAGTGTCACCTAATTTAAGCCGGAACTTAGTGGAGATTACACCTACAAGGATTACATCCTCCTTCCCCCTGCCACCAACATCTCGGAAAAAAAATTCGGAAGCACAGAATTAACGTGTCCATACTCAGCGTAGACACAGGAATAGTTTAGGCAGAGCCACGGGTCTGTCGAGTGTAATCTGTGTGCTCTAATCACTGGGCTATCCCACACCCATACATGTTTCTTTCGATCTATGTGCACTATATTTCTTCATATAATTAGACGATTTAAATTACATTTTCTACTATTATTGCTTAATATAATTAGGCGATTTAAATTACGTTTTCTACTATTATTGCTGTCATTAAATATGAGCAGCCTATTGATTTTCCGAAACGTTGTGTGGGGGTGAAGCTAGCCTCGCAAAAGCCTTTTCGAACACATTCATTTTTCAAAATAAACTAACAATGCAAAACTTGAAACATATATAACTGTGCTCTCATACATATGACAGCATCCTTAGGCTAGTTTCATGTTCATTTTGCGATTTTTACCATTTCATAGCCGATACTTGGTAAGCAAGGAAACTTTATAAACTATCTCTGTGCCACACTTTTCATAGCATCTATGAAAAGTGACATATTCAATACTATTCTGTTGTCCCCAGATATATAATTTCTCAAAGATTGGGCTCAAACTGCACAAGGGAGCAATGACCAAGTTCATATCACGGAATCCGCCTAAAATATGCTTTCCCCTTTAAAATTGAGTAAAATTGCACCACAGGGTAAGTCTTTTGTTTGCTGATCTTGTAAATAGCAGGTATTGCCATGCTAACGTGCCTATAGTAAAGTAAAAAATCGATATATGAAACTTTTATCCTGAACTGGAGTGCAATCTTTATATGTTAATATTCTCCATAGGCGGGATCTGTACATATAAAAAAATCTGATGTGGACAGCACATGACTTTCCTTATGTAATGCAATGAATTTACTACTTTTACAGTAAAAAAAAATAGATTATTTTTATAGTAGTTAGTTATATTCTTTCCAAGATATTGAATTTTAGTCAATGAGTCGTCATTTGTGTGACGTGAGTCGTTATGTCGTCATCATGAGTCGTCACTGATTTAGCGTCATTGTTATCCACTTGGCGAGTTTTTCGTTAATTTAGCAACATTTAAAAAAGTCGCCAAGTTGGCGACATTCCACCAAATTCGTCGTCAAAATCTCGCCAAGCGTTCTGGAAGAAGAAATAAGTTATTCTTACAGCAGATAAATTGCTATTGGCGTTTAAATACAAAAGTATTACTCAAAGTATCTTTATTCATGAATGTAATGAGCTAGATCCACGAGAATGATGTCATCAAATTTATCGCATGGTATTACACATGAAAAGTGAACATGTTTCTCAATGGAAAATATTTTTTTTTTATTTTATATGATTTTCTGATAATTTTTTGAAAAATGTTCAATACCCCTCGAGAACAGTTCATGTTAGCGTTTTAAAACTTATGTCAATCGTTTTCTAATGAAAAATTACATAAGAAATGTCTATTTGCATGACTTTATCAGTGGTTTAGATCTTTTGACAATTTATTCAAAATTTCACTCGAAAATTTAGGGGGTTCTGAACATTCGATTCCGTATAAAACAATAGGCTTCCAGTGTTTACGGATTGTGATTTTTGTATCAAATTTCCTTCGAATCGGTCCATTCGTTCGTCAGTTATCGTATGTATCCACAGACTCACTGACACACACACACACACATACATACACATACTTTCACACACGCACATACTTTCACACACTCACACATACACATACTTTCACACACACACATACTTTCACACACACACACACATACACCCACACATCACTTCAAAAATCTTTGATTCGTGATCAGGGATGCTTGAACCATGTGCTCCGTCGAAAACTCGAATTCGAATTCTCGACCTCGTCACAATACTTTCCTTATACATTATGCATATAAGGAAAGTAATATATTGAATAATATAAAAGAAATGCTCATTATTCTTGTAAATTTTAAATTAAAATCAGATAGCAATTACTTATAAGTAGCTAGCAAGAACTATTCTATTGAAAATTGTTTTGAATAGAAGCAAACATATATTAAAATATTTAATATATCTAATATAATGAAACGAATGGAAGTTTCATAATCAAACATCAACTTTTAATCAGTAAATGTTATTCTATTTCTTAAGATTCTTTAGAAACTGTCCAGAAGGCATTATACTTTTCAATTTTACTTTACATTTTACTTCGTATAGTGAATGCGATATCTTGAAAGAATTGAGCAACAAGAGATAAATTTTAATTAATTTTTTATAATTTGAATTTTCAAGAATACTGTTTATTTTCAGTGATATTGAGCCATAAGGCATCTATTCTCTCTTTCTCATTTGAGTGTCTAAAATATAAAAAAAGTTGTTTTTCTATGGAAAAATCAGGATTCAAAATTTTGAAATAATTACCTGTTCTGAGATCTCCCGACTGTACACTTCGGACACTTTCGGAAAGATGCCAAGTTTAATTTATCACAGAGACTTGTGATAGTTTGCTACCATCCGTCTACATACCATCCGTCACGCTTCTTTTAGGCTCTTCCCGAATAGATAGAGACTTGCAATTTGGTACACTGCTCGGTCGTTCGATAAAACCCCCTGGAAAAATCGAATTTTTTCGAAAACGTTCTTTAGAGGGGGTGTCCCACACCAAAACGTACGAAAAGTGAAATGATGGGAAGGCATGATGCTCTGTGATGAGATAGAGACTTCAAATTTGGTGTATAAGGTAAATCATTCAAATGGAAGAAAGTGTACAATTTCAGATTTCCAATATTTTCTACTTAAGGGGGTGCCGCACACTAAGACGTTCGAAAAGTGAAATGATAGGAGAGCATGCTTTGCGATGAGATAGAGAGTTTAAATTTGGTGTATGAATAAATCGTTCGAAAAGAAGAAAGTGTGCAATTTCAGATTTCCAATATTTTCTACTTAAGTGGGTGCCACACACTAAAACGTTCGAAAAGTGAAATGATGGGATATCATGCCTTGCGATGAGGTAGAGACTTCAAATTTGGTGTATGGGTAAATCCTTCAAAAGGAAGAAGGTGTGCAATTTCAGATTTCTAATATTTTCTACTTAAGGGGGTGCCGCACACCAAAATGTTCGATTTACAGAATAAATGAGAAAACGCTGCTTTAAAATTTGATAGAGGCTTGAAATTTGGTACATGGGCTAATCATTTGACAACAACACGCAAGAAGAATATAGTTTTTCAAAAATGTTCGTTTAAGGGGGTGCTCCAGAGTGAAACTTTCGAAAAGTGAATTGATAAAAAACCATACTTCGAAATGAGATAGAGATATCAAATTTGGCTTAAGGGTAGATAGTTCGAAAGGAAGAAACACGCAAGAAGAATATAGTAGAAAATATGAAATTTCAGATTTCCAATATTTGCTACTTTAAGGGGTACGCACAATAATATGTTCGATTTTCCGAATAAAAGCGGCACGCTTCCTTTTAAATGTGATAGAGGCTCGATATTTGATATATGGGCCAATCATCTGATAAAAAACAGAAGACAAACAGAGGAAGAAATGCGCAAATCTAGTTTCAAAATATTTTCTTCTTTAGGGTGTTCTGCACACCAAAATATTCGATTTGTCGAATAAATCGGAAACGCGAATTATTACAAAATTTACATTTTTCAGGGATTGCTTATTGCGAGACCGTGGATTTTCAACGGGTATTCGGCTAGTATATATTTAATTCTAAACAGCAAATGCTGTTATTATTATATTTGAACTTGAAACAAATTGCCTCGACAGAAGAAATAGCGCTTATAACCACGTTACAAGAACAGTTCTTGCTCCTAAATATCCTCTCCACCAAATCACATTGCGTCAAAAGCGACTTTGTAATGTAATCAAGCTTAGTGTTTATCACTTATTTCGACAGTTCGGATATTAACCTTTTGCTTACGACGCCAATGTTCACAAAGGGGGATCGAACTGTTTGGGATAGGGTATGTCAAATACCTGTCTTTTTGAGAGTTCCTTCGTTTGGAATTGCCACTGTCCCACCCGTAAGCAAAAGGTTAAAAGAGATCGAAATATTTCTTCTTGCCCATGGTTATAACAATCATAATAAATGTACACCGATAATGAAAACTTGAGCAACGCATGTAAGCACAAATAACATCACAGGTTGCGATTTGTGCTTATATATGTACATTGCTCAAGTTTTCCTTGTATATTCTTACTTATTGTTTAAATTTACACTGGTTAGTTATAATTATTAATTCATTAGATTGCTTAAAAGACTTTTCGAGTTCCCCAGGTGAACGGGGGCAGCGCTCCTAGGCGTATAGAATCACATAATATATATATATATATATATATATATATATATACAAATAAATCTATCAACCATTAAATAGCAGTGATCAGGATTAAATAGCAGTGAGGAAAATCGATATTGAAGCGATCAAAGTTACCTGAATGAGGCTATTGCAAGGGATTACCCTTTGCGTTTTCTAAGCATACGAAACATTTCTAAGCATATTCCAACATTATACGAAAATTCTACAACATAACCGTAACGGAAAGTTACAGCTTATATTTATATAAAGGTACACTTGCAGTTTGAAAAGAAGGAGATATGCTGATACCATGGACGTAATAGATGAATAGTTTAAAGGTGTTTTATACCAGCACAGGTAGTGTCAGTTACAATTTTTACGCTAGGATGGTGAAGTGTGTACGAGGTTGGTTTGTCTTGTTATATATTTGATTTTTAAATAGTCATATGTTTTACAATTTTGTTGTAATGAAACTTGAAGATACAGTTTTAGTGGTATAGTCAGTATAGGTATTTCACCTTTTTGACTTTACATATTAAGTTTTAGTAATGTATACTTGGTTTTCGACAGTGTATCCGCTTCCGGGAGTGTCGTCATGACATTAAGCTGGCTTAACCGGGAAGTGGAGGTCACAATCCCCCCCGGCGAAATTTTGATACACTGTCGCTCTTTCTTCATTGTCTTTTGTTATATATATATATATATATATATATATAAATTGAGTATGACAACGGGGCATTTATAATAATTTTGATTCACTGTTTCTGTCTCGCGCATTTGCCTTCCAAGTAAGAAATTATGACTGAACAAATAATGAAAAATATTCTGCAGAAACTCCCAGTCCTTTCTTTGATCCATCACTACTTATAAATATCATGAAAAAGTAATTACATTCTTATGCGTACCATTTTTCTTATCCACACTGTACTCTTCTTCATTCATCATTCTTAATATTGTGTACATGACATGTTATGACGAGAATAAACAGTTTTTATGGCATGACAATCCGTTATATTTTTGGCAACAATAAATAAATTATTATGCTCTGAAACAAATTTTAAAAGTATTATGAAATAGGTGCATAGGCGAAAGGAAATGAGCAAAATCCTACTTTTATGTTTGCGGAAATTTAGAATACGGTGGTAGGAAATAATAAATTAAACAATTGGATCAGACGAAACATATTTTCAATGAATTTTAGAATGTTAACTTTCAGAAATTAGAATCTTATTATAATGAACGCAAATTGTTATATATGAGAATATGAACGGTTTAAAACTACATTAGAATAAATAATGCAAAGATAACAACTTAATTTACCGATGCAAGAGCAAATCGACTTCAAATTATAATCTTCTAATTTGTAGTGTGTAGGCTGTAATTCTAATATCTACGGAAAAATAACAGTTTCAACAACTCAAAACATATAGCTCTATAGCTAGCAGGGAATAGCTGGTTAGATTTGCTATTGAGACATTTCTTTAAAACTGCGTCTCGTCCAAGTAATTTAACCCCGTCGGTAAGATGCTGTATGATGACGGGGATCCAGTCTATAATCCACGTTTCTTAATATCCACAATAAACTCCTCATGAAACAGTTCTGTTCTACCAAAATATTGCGCAGACCTGACCTATCTTACAAATTGCGAGTTAATTCCCTGCAAAAGCAGTAGTTACTAGCAACTTGTAACTACTACTGACTGTAACTAAGACTGACCTACTGTAGGTCAGTCTTAGACTACTGTAACTAAGATTGACCTACAGTTTACGGTTACATTCAATCTACACACAAAAAGAAAAGTTGTCAGTAGTCAACCTGCACATGATTGGTTGTTGTGGGAAGTTTTGTATTAGTATGGTTTCTATTGGAGAAAGATGCAGAATGAGCTTACGAGATAGAGACCATGGTATAACAACATCGGAAAGAGAGAGATGGAATTAAGGTTTTGCTTCTAAGCGGCCCTTCCCACAAAGAAGTAACACATATATATCACACAGAAGTCACACAGAGTTCCCTCTTAATATGGCATAGTTTTTATGTTATGTACACTTTTATCTCGATAGCTGAGACAATCTAATCGTCGTGTATTATCGTGTAACTCGGAGCGTAAGTCAGGAATCGCCTTTAATATGTAGTATGGAATTGAGGAAATCATTATTACTTTCCTTATATACATAATGTATAACGAAAGTATTGTGAAGGGGTCGAAAATTCGAATTCGAGTTTTCGACGGGAGAGCATGTTTCAAGCATCCCTGATAACGAATCAAACATTTTTGAGGTCATGTCTGTGTGTGTGAAAATATGTGTGTGTGTGTGTCTCAGTGAGACTGTGGAGGCGATATCTCACGAACGAATGAAGCGATTCTAATGAAATTTGGTACAAAATCATAATCCATGGATATTGGAAGCCTATTTATTTTAGACGCAATCGAATGTTCAGAACCCTCCTAAAATTTCGATTGAAATTTGGAAAAAATCATCAAAAAATCAAAACCTTTAATAAAATTACGCAAATAGACATTTCTTATATAATTTTCCCTCAGAAAGCGATTGACATAAATTTTAGAACGTAGCATGAACCGTTCTCGAGATATTACACATTTCTCAAATAAATTTACCGAAAGATCCCACAAATAAAAAAAAATATTAACTGTTGAGAAACATGTTCACTTTTCATAAGTAATATCATGCAATACTTTGGGTGACATCATTCTCGTGGATCTAGCTCGTTCCATTCATGAGAAAAGATACTTTGAGTAATACTTTTGTATATGAACGCCAATAGTCATTTCTCTGCTATAAGAATAACTTATTTCTCCATCCATAACTTTTGGCGACGAATTTGACGGAATGTCGCCAACTTGGCAACTTTTTAAATGTCGCCAAATTAACGAAAATCTCGCCAAATGGATAAAATTGACGACTAATTGACCAAAATTCAATATCTTGGAAAGATAATAATTATCTACTATAAGAATAACCTATTTTTTGCTGTAAAAGTTGTAAATTAATTACATTATATAAGGAAAGTCATATGCTGCCCACTCAAATTTTTCTTTAACATTAGTTCAGTGATCACTATGTCATTTTTTGATTTCATTTTAACTTAGCGTAAGCTCCTAATGTGGGATTTTGGTGAATATTTGGGTTTGACATTCAGTTTAGGGAGATGGAACAGATGTGATTTTGAAGTTCATAAAATAGTATATATATAGAAGTATAGAAGACATTTTCTAGATCATGAGAAATTGTCAATTAATGAGTAGTTAATTATTAATAAATCACCGTAGCTGAATAATAACAAAAGTGTTTCAAATCAATAAGAGTATCTGAATCTGTATTCTTTTAAATCTGTAAGAAGAAGTTCTATGAGGTTTTTAATTACTCAAGGTTTAAAACAGCGCCAGGTCTCTTACAGGATTTTGCTTTACTAAAGTCGCATTTTTACATGTTAAATACAAGCTCATTAGAGTCAGTTGGAAATGTAAAAAGAAGTCAAAAGCGCCTTTTGCATATTGAGACCTGATAGTTTTTACTGCAATGATTTTTCTTATGACTGAGTTTCTTTGATATATGGGAAAATCTCCTAATAGTCCTAATATTTTTATTTTTATTTCTATGGTGTCTAGTTGTATTTTATTTACATATCCCCATACTGGAAATGCATAAAACAAAGCATTACATTACAAATAGTCGGTTCATAAAGTTATATTTTGTTTCTGCAGATTAAGTTGTTATTTCCTACATAAATTTAGCTTATTCCCGTCTCTACACAAACTGTCCTCGTGTTCGCGCGGAGTATGGGCACGTTAAATATGTTGGTTCATACGTCCTTATACGAGGTTGGTGGTATGAGAAGTAGAGTACTGTCCTTGTGAATGCCGCCCTGGTCTAAAATGGCTAGAACTGCTCGGACTGTCGAAACGGGCATCTTACACCTTCTGGTAGGTCGGACGGTTTGGGTAGAAGAAATAAGTATGAAAGTAGCTTACCGGTTGCAATATTGGCTCTCTTGATAAAATTTTATAATATTTTAAAGGTGCACGTATCAAGCGAGGTGTTAAACTTTACGGTTTTACTCAATCTCCGATACTCCAGCAACGATTGCTATACGCTTTCAAGAAATGTTATTTACAATAAATGTTATTTTGTGAAGTTTTTTCACTCTTGTAAAGAAAAACTCTTCAATTGGGCAATATATTGTCATCTGTCACGAAATTCGCTACAATGCCATATGTATGCGTATCTTTTAGTGCAGCTTACTTTCCAAAAAGGTACAATATATTTACAGCTATGATATTTTAACCGAGGTTAAACCGAATTGAGATGACGCGGCACTTTAGTATCCCATACAGCACACATTCTCCCAGCTATGTTCTGCAGTCGTCGCAATGATCCATTAACGTCCCGTCACATTTGGGACGTTTATGGGCTGTCGATGATAGTCCCAATGGCACGTGGACTTTTTTCGTACTGTTTCGATATCGCACGTCTGTCGCTTTGCAACATTGCGGGGCTGTTTCAGTGATATGTCGGCACGATATTAAATGTAGTAACACTGGGATGTTATTTGGGTGTTTTTGCAATTGTTTCTCGTTTTTCGTAGAATAAGATTATAATTCCCAAAACCAAAAAATAGTTGCTTTGGATACCATTTGTTTACAGAGGGCCCTCTCATGTTTATATCGCTAGATATATTTCGAAGTTCATATTATAAATATTAAAATTAGCGGAATTACATTAAAATTGACCGAATAAATATTCATAGCAAAACATTATACCAACCATCGTCACAGTTAGTTATTGGTATAAAAAACTGGGTAATTGATAAATATTGATTGCACATGTTAGATGACCGTCAACTACTCACTCAGCTCATGGCCAAACATAGACATCAGGGCTGTTTAAAACGGAGCGATAGAACCGTTAATGCACAAATTTATAGGCCGGATTACCGACTTCTATTTGGTCGTGTATATTATGCGCTTTAATACGTATCTGGTATCGATCTGTTACTCGCACATGTCACAACTTGAAAAACACCAATCTTGGTCCAATCTGACAGATAGAGTTAAACATTGTAATATAGTCTTGGGCACTTGCGCTCGTTTGTTTAGAGTGTTGATACGACTGTACCACACAAAGATAAATCATATCTGCCGCTTAGAATATTTGATAAATAAAAATTAAATTTATCTATTAAAACTGTTGTCATAGAAAAAGAAAAAAAACCCGAAGATTAAGTTTTCACTTTCATTGAATTTCCCGGTCACTGTACACGATAAATTAATTTTAACACATGGCAAATCAATCGAACGATTATTTCGAAATCTATTTGAGATAACCACTCGAATTTTGAATCATTGATGGGAATGATCAAATAGATTTTGTCTAAAATTTTCACAGCCAAAAAATAGTTGCTTTGGATTCCATTAGTTTATAGAGGGCTCGCCCATGTTTATATTACTACATATATGTAGCAGTCCATATCATTAATATTAAAATTAGCGAAATTACATTAAAATTCAACGAATAAACATTCATGGAAAAATAATATACCTACCATCGTCACAGTTAGTTATTGGTTTAAAAACTGGGTAATTGATAAAAGTTATAATAATATTGATCGTACATGTTAGATAATGGTCAGCTACGCAATCAGTTCATGGCCAATCATAAACATCAACACTGTTTAAAACGGAACGATAGAACCCAAAATGCTCAAATTTACAGGCCGGATTACAGACTTCTATTTGATGTTGTTTATAGAGTGTTGATACGGTTGTGCCACACAAAGATGAAATATGTCTGCCGTTTCGAATATTTGCCGAAGAAAAAATATATTTATCTATTAAAACATTTGTCATAGAAAAAGTAAGAATAAAAGATTAAATATTCCTTTTCATTGAATTTATCGATCGCTGTACACGATAAATTAATTTCAACACATAGCAAAGCAATGAAACGATTATTTCGAAATCTATTTGAGATAACCACTCAAATTTTGAAGCAATGGTTGGGGTGATGAAATAGACTTTGACTAAAATTTCCAAACATATAAGTCAAAAATTTATAAAAATAAGAAATACGTAAACCATTATCCATATAATAAATATTGAATATCGAGAGGACACTAAAGTTTTTACTCTTTAGGGCTGTAAGAAGTTGTGATTATATATATATATGTATATATATATATATACATTGTTTTAATTACCTGTTATATTTAAAACAGCCAAACTTGAGCCAGAAAAATATAATAGTACTGTAAAAAAAACATATGTTTCATCTGAGATTGGAGAAATGTATCTTCGTCTGACAAAGACCGCTATTGATTAAGCTGCGGGGACGATTATCATTTAATGGTGTAAGCGATGTTGCCCATACAATGTTTTCAGTTCAAAATGGTGTACGTATCGTTTTGTTCACGTAGTATGTTTATATAAAAATAGCTTAAAATATTAAAGAATGTAAACTCATTTTAAAATATTCAAATATAACTAAAGCTTTTAAATGGTTTTATATATTTGCGAAATATTTTGCTTTTAATATTTGCACAGACATTAAGTTATTAAGATGTTTTGAAATATAGTGAAAAGAAATATTATATTTCTGTTAAAAAACAATTTAAAAGAATAAATGTCAACGTAATCGGATTATGCGTGGTCGAGAATTTTCTGAGTAAGTCTTTACAGACATTTTTTATGATTCTGAGAATTTAACTGAAAGGTTTTCTTTTGGGATAACGGGAACAGATTTTAATACGATGTAATTAGTGATGATTAATGGTTGTCGATGATAATTTGTCCAATATATATTTAATTTAAAATTATTAAAATTCTATAAAGTAGGTGTTCTAGAGTGTCAGGATTTCAGTTATTTTGTTAAATTATATTTACTTAATGCGTTTTTTAGGTTTAACGTTCTTTGATTTTATCTTAAAAACAGATTTCTTAATTAATATATTTTTCAAGTTTTGCAGTAATTACTGTAATACACGTTTTGGTTCTAATTGATAAATACAGCAAACTAGAAATAATATTTATGCGTCATTTTAAAGTCATATTTTATGGAGCACACAGACAAAATATCTGATGTGGGCAGCACAGGTCTTTCCCTGTAGATCTATATTTATTTTCTATTTCTTTCTTTAATAATTCATTAAATCGAAATTAATGGCACAAAATAGAACACACATATTGTTTGAAATGCCACTAAATTTGCACTTTTAATACAATGCTCTTATTCATTTTGTAACTGAACATACTTTCAAAGGCGAAGTAGCAAAAATGCGAAAAAAACTAAAATATATCAAGAACGACTAGACGTAGAATAATGGGATTGGCCTTGTTATACCCAGCGTTATAATTACGTATAAACAAGCAAACTGATACATTTGAACTTCCTTAATATTTTATTTCATATTTTAATGAATTTTGCGGGCCATTTCGCAAAACAAGTTTTTTTTCCAGAATCGTACCAAAATCTAACCATCCAGGGTCATCCACAAGTAACTTACATCACAAATTTTATGAAATTTGGTCAATTAGTTATTCAGTTAGAGTGGATATATACATTGCACAGACAGACACACCACTCAGGCATACACAGACGTCATTCTAAAAATACGTTTTTCGTGTTCTAGAGGTCTCAAACATGTAGATCCGTCGAAACTCGAGTTGGGATTTTTGGTATGATTCCATTACTATTATGTCCCTGTAATACGCTACAATGTATTGCAATGAAATTAAAAATTGTTTTTCTAACGCGGTATTTAAAATCATCTAGAATGTTTTCCTTTCAACATTTGTAAATCAAATGAGATTAATGAAATAGAGAATGGTAGTTGATTCTAGAACATAAAGATGGAAAATTGAACGGGATTAATATTTTATTTGTTCCACTGCGTAGCTTATAATTTACAAAAGAACAATGTTAAAAATGTTTTGCATAGACATGTAAAATATGCTATTGCTTTCAAGACTGGTCAAATAATTTCCTTTCCATTAAAACAACTAAGGATATTTTTGAAATTAGGAGATTTAAATTAAGTGCATAACGACGTATTAATAAAACCTGAATGAAAAGGCCTTGCGGTTGAAAGAAAACCATATTTATATGATCCTGACCGGAGATCACTAAAACTCTTGGTAGAGTAAGAATTAAGATTTAACAACAGAATTCCCGTCTATGTTTAATAGGGAAAGAGCATGCACATACTCACAAACCAACAACGATTTATGGAATTAGCACTAAAACACTATATGGCTTCAAGAAAACTATTTGTTAGTAAAACTGATGGAAAATAAAAACGCTTGCCGGAAAACGGAGTATAAAGTTTAAATTGTGGTACGTACAATGGTAAAAAGTCATGTAGTCTGAGTCCAGATTTAGCAATTTCTAAGTAAACCACATAAAGAAGTGCACCTGTCATGCATAATGACTATTGTACAAGCCAGAGACACTGTTATGACATAGGGTTGCTTCAATGGTTTTCTGCTAGTTTCAGCAATGCTTACAGAAATAAAATGACGTCATTTCAGTACCTATACTGTCGATGACTTTTTGCCTCTGTAGCAAGGACATATTCCAGCAAGACAATGCCAGGGTGTATTAGTCTAAAGGTTTGAAAGTTTAAAAGAGCATGGCGAATAATTTTCTCCTTAGAATTATCACTGCAGAATTTTGTTTCCACTAAAATGTTCACTCAACAATGACCGTAACCTTATAGCAAGCCTTTGCAATACAATGAAGAATATTTTACGAGGGGGAGGGGAGGGGAAGGGTCAACTCGGATGTCATTAATGCATGATTCAAGAACTTATACCTCAAAATATAAACATTTGCATAGTTAAAGATTTTAAAAATTGCATTTAATTAAATAATATTATCCGCTTCACCTTATTGAAAAAATTATCATATATGATACAGGTAGTCACTTATTAGCAATTGCATTTTTACTTTCCTTAGATACTTAGTATTACTATATGGAAAATATTGTGACGGGGTCGAAAATTGAATTCGAGTTATCGATAGGAGAGACACGTTTCAAGCATCTCTGAACACGAATCGAACATTTTTGAGGTGATGTCTATATGTGTGAGAGTGAAAGTATGTGTGTGTGTGTGTGTGCATGCCAGTTAGTCTGTACGATATCCCACGAACGAATAGAGCGATTCGAATGCAATTTACTACAAAAATTACAATTCGTGAATACTAACAGCCTATTGTTCATAAACGCAATAAAATGTTCAATGCCCCCCTAAAATTTCGAGTAAAATAACGAAAAAATTATCAAAAAATCAAAACCTTTCATAAAACTACGCAAATAGACATTTATTATGTAATTTTTCCTTAGAAAACGATTGACATAAACATTAGAACGTTAGCACGAATCGTTTTCGAAATTTTGTACATTTTTTAAATACATTTATCAGAAAATTACATAAATTAAAAATCTGTATATTAACTATTGTGAAATATATTTACTTTTCATATGTAATATCACGCGATAAGTTTGGTGACTGTTCTCGTGGATCTAGCTCGTTCCATTCATGAGAAAAGATATTTTGGGTAATCATTTTTATTTGAACGCCAATAATCATTTATTTACTGTAAGAATAACTTATTTCTCCGTTCATAACGCTCGGCGAGATTTTGACAACAAATTTGGCGGAATGTCGCCAACTAGACGACTTTTTAAAATGTTGCCAAATGAACGTAAATGTCGCCAAATTGATAAAAATGACGGTAAATCAATGTAAATGACGGCTAATTGATGATAATTCAACATCTTGGAAATTATGTAAGTATCTACTGTAAGAACAACCTATTTTTCCATCCATAACGTTTAGCAAAATTTTGAAGACGAATTTGTCGGAACATCTCCAACTTGCTGACTTTTTAAAAGTTTCCAAATTGACAAAAATGTCAGCCAATTGATAGAAATTCGCCAAATTCGCGAAACCAATGCTAAATCAAGGAAAGGACGAATATATAATGAAAGTTCAATATCTTGGAAAGAAAATAAAAGTAGACTGTAAGAATAATCCATTTCTCCGTCCGTAACTTTTGGCGAGCAATTTAGCTGGACGTCGCCATCTTTGCGTCTATTTTAAATGTTGCCAAACTGACAAAAATATCGACAAATGGTGAGTAATGTTTCGCATATTCTGATTTCCTTCATGTAACGGGCATACCTTCTCGTAAATAACAAATGCTTTTTTCTCCCTTTGTCTGTAACACTTGATGATGCATTTGGCGAATTTGGTGAATAATCTAGTAAAATGTCGCCAATCTGGCGATATTTCGCTGCAGATTGACGATGATATCGTCAAAATTGGAAAAATGATGCTAAATTAATGAAAATGCCCCTTATTTGATGAACTAATTATTAAAATATTTTAATATATGGACTGTAACGCTTATTGAGGATGCAATATTGATAATTGTATATTTAGAGTGGCGCGAAATATAAGTCAATTGGGTACTTTGAAATAGTTTTACATGTTGTCATCCGGAAAATTGCTAAATTCAACGATAAGAACACAGTACCTTGGATTTTATGCATTATTTTTTACTGTAAAAGGCTTAAATTCGTTGCATTACATAAGGACAGACATATGCATCCTACGTCAGATTTTTAGGTATTGTTGACATATGGGAGAAAAGGTATAAAATAAATTCTGAAGCATGGGAATTTGTACTTAAGCATTTTAAAATATCTGACTCTCTGTAATTCGGATCCTACAGTAGCCAAAACATGTACATTTACCGAATTTATATTTCAAACATTCAAATCATTATAGTATTTTTTCATATATTAATCGGAAATTAAAAGAAAAGAACAACCGTACCTACCAGCATCTGAAAACAAATGTTTAAATCCCTTTCTTTCACATTTACTTCAAAGTGCTTACGCCTCAATTCAGCAGATGATTTCAGTGTCCATTCAGGAACGGAAAGACAGAACGGGTGAGTGTGGAATGCGGGTTTTCACTAGGGCGGAAAAAGCTATAAGGAGGAGAATTTTTTACAACTGTAAAAGGGAAGTAGTTAGCGTATTACAGGACTAAGCCTATTAGCGGGAAAATGATCAGGGTACTTGTGAAAGCGTTTCGTTGTGTATTGAACATATTTGTGTTCCTGTTCTTTAACTTTGAAAGCGGTATTAAGGATAATAATATTCTTGCCTGAATTGTTTAGAAGGAAATGTAAGAGTTTGAAATATTTGATTGCATTAAAATGAATTGTAACTTTAAACGATACAAATCCATGAAAATTTGGTTGTGTGTAATGTAATGTGTCTGTGAATATTGTTGGTAGCATGGAGGTAAAAGTAAGGAGTTAAATCTTCATATTAAGAAAACGCCAATATCGTTTCATACAATAATTCAGGTGGCACTGGGATTAGATAAGTAGACTTGTATTGTATGAATGTCTATGAAAAAGACCTAAAATATTTATTTAAACTGTCAATTTTGTAAAAATAAATTATTAGTGCAATGAAAAGTAGATCTGAAGCAATAAAGACTATTCCCAAGTATTCAAAATAATTTTACCTTTCAATTAATTTTTATCCCCTTATATTCTGCACTCTTTCTTACAACTACGCAGAAAATTCTGGTTAATTATACACATAATAAGGCAGCCGTTAATTTAAAAATAATCAAAAATACTTATACTAAATACTACGCCTTTCTATAGTGTCAACTAACAATAGCAACTACTTTACTAACATTAGCCACACCTAGATATAATTCTCAAAACATTAGGGCATTTTCAATCGTTTCATCCACAGGAGTTTTAATTCCACCTTTCTAAATCCATGGTTGGTAGTAACATCGGTCTCAGGAAGAATCTGATATAACCTCGTATCATGCAGATTGAAATCGTGCATCATTCTTCCTCAGAAAATACAAAAACTGCATTTTCAACAACCAGTTTGCTCACTTGTACAACAAAAACTATTTAAGTGATTAATTAAAAATAAGAAATTCAATTGACTGAAATATTCAATATTTCTATATATATATTTGCTTCTAATAAATTATGTTCTTCGGTCAATGATAAAACATTACAGAAAAAATGACTATTTCATTAAAGCAGTTTACCATAATTATTATTTGATGTTAGTAACATATCTTTGCTTGTGTGTTTCTGTGGCGAAAATAGAAGCTTTACAAAAAATGTTAACACTTTGAATTTACATAAAAATGTAAATAATTTTTCTTGTTATGTCCAGAGTAAGTATATATAAAAATAATTTCAATATTTTAAAACTTAGAAATGTATCTGCCCGAACGAGTGTTTTTTTAACACTTTCCAACTTAGTTTTAAAGTGTTTATGACTTTATTCATTCTGCCTGTCTGTGTGTCCGTTCACACGATAACTACCCTAAAAATGGCTTTATTAAAATGGAATTTTAGTATGTTGTTGAGACGTTCTGTGGGACATATGGAAATGTAAAAGAATAATATCTCCCAATTAGTTTTGAATTGAACCCGGATTGCAAAAATAAATAAGACCTAAGTCTTCAAACATTTTTACTTTCCTTATATACATAATGTATAAGGAAAGTATTGTGACGAGGTCGAAAATTCAAATTCGAGTATTCGACGGGAGAACACGCTCCAAGCATCCCTGATCACGAATCAAACATTTTTTACGTGATATCTGTCTGTCTGTCTCTGTGTGTGTGTGTGTCAGTGAGACTGTGGAGACGATATCTCACGAACAAATGGAGCGATTCGAATGAAATTTGGTACAAAAATCACAACCCGGGAATACTGGACGCCTATTGCTTTTAAACGTAATCGAATGTTCAGAAACCCCCTAAATTCTTGAATGAAATTTTGAAAAAATCATCAAAAAATGAAAACCTTTAATAAAGTTACGCAAATAGGCATTTCTTATGTGAGTTTTCCTTAGAAAACGATTGATATAAATTTTAGAACGCTAACACGAACCGTTCTCGAGATATTGCACATTTTTCAAATAAATTTATCAAAAAATCCCATAAATTAACAAGAAAAAACAATCATGATTAAAGCATTGATTATGAAACACTTTCCAACTTCAATTCAATTTTATTTAAACAAGTCTCAAATGCAATACATTCCTCGGCAATATTTTAAAACTCATCACAATACTACATTAATTTATTATATTTGAAAACATCATCGAAAACAACTGAAATTCATTCAAATGACGTCATAGAAGAAATAACACGTCTGGATCTCTCTATAAAAACAGCATTTCATTCATAACATTACTATAATAATTTATTTTATTTAAAAATTAAGACCATGGAGCTACAAGTAATTAAACTCTATGCTTAAAACTTCATCGAGAAAAATCGCCCTTCTCTCAAAATCAATGAATATTTCCATTCATATCAGCTATGCAGACTCCATAGGCTAAATAATTTTGTGTGAAAGAAATACAGCAATATTAATACAAACCATTCTACATATTTTGCTGTTTACATTTTACATAAATGAAAAATAGGCTTTGTTGTAGAAATAATCAAATTTGGATGATCATTTAAACTAAAATATATTGTAATTGCGTTGTTTCAGTATGTAGATGCACAGAATTTAAGCAAAAATAAAGTGGTTTTAGGACGGATACAACACTCAATATGAATTAAAAAGAACTTAAAAAATCTCGATTTTGAGACAAGATGGATGCCATATATTATTTTGGTTCGTGTGATCTTTTCATATCATGGTCACGTGATAGCTTCATATAAGAGGTGTAATTATTTTTGTAATTTTTATTTAAAAAAACTACTAAATATATTTCGCTGATTTTTTTTTATATATTTTATGGAACAATTTAAATATTACCTAAAATTTTCAAAGCAATTTGTGAATTTCAAGTTCACTTAAAAAATGTTTGAAAAATTAGGTCCCATAGGGCTCAATGTATTTCATTTTTTCAACCCGGATTCAATCCAAAACAAATTGGGTGATAATATTCATTTATATTCCCATAGGTTCTACAGACCGTCTGAATATACGAAAATTACATTTTGATTAGGTCATTTTTACTGCAGTTATCGTGTTAACGGACAGACAGACAGACAGACAGAATGAACAAAGTCATAAACACTTTTCAACTTTGCTGTAAAGTGTTAAAAAATAAATATTAACTGTTATATTTTAACTGTTATATATTAACTGTTATATATTAACTGTTATATATATTAACTGTTGAGAAACATGTTCCCTTTTCATATGTAATATCATGCAATAAATTTGGTGACATCATTCTCCTGGATCTAGCTCGTTCCATTCATGAGAAAAGATTCTTTGATTAATACTTTAGTATTTGAACGCCAATAGTCATTTATCTGCTATACGGATTAAAATGACATTATCTGCATTAAATTATCTGCATACGGATTAAAATGACGCCAAATCAACAAAAATGACGACTAATTGTGGAAAATTCAATATTTTGGAAAGAGTATTAGTATCTACTATAAGAAAAACCTACTTTTTTTACTGTAAAAGTAGTAAATTCATTGCATTATATAAGTGAAGTCATATGTTGCCCACATCAGATTTTTTAAGTGGAGTTAAAACTCGCAAATTTTATTCCAAAGTTTAGGAAATATTCAAATTATCACGTAAAATGTGTAAACATAATTTATTTCATCAAAATATGTTAAGTAGTATTTTAAATGAAAATTGAAATAATAATTACAACCATGATGTATGAAAAGATCACATGACTCGTGGAAAATAAAATACGGCATCTGTTTTTAACACTTTACAACAAAGTTGAAAATGTTTATGACTTTGTGTCATTCTGCCTGTCTGTCCGTTAGCACGATAACTGCCGTAAAAATGATTTTATCAAAACGAAATTTTAATATGTTTTTCAGACGGTCTATGGGACCTACGGGAATATAAATAAATAATAACACCTAATTAGTTTTTTATTGAGCCCGGGTTGAAAAAATGAAATGCATTGAACCCTATAGGACCTAATTTTTCAAACATTTTTTAAGTAACTTTAAAATTCACGAATTGCTTCGAAAGTTTTAGGAAATATTCACATTATCCCATGGAATATATATAAAAAAATTCAGTAAAATATGTTAAGTAGTTTTTTAATTAAAAATTATTTAATATAGGGAAAGAAACAAATTCAATTAAATTCTGACTTTGGGATATCTTCCAGAAAGAAAAGAGAGATATATTATGTAATAAATATCTTTCCATTTGCTTAAAGGTTTTGCATATGGGAGAGGCTTCACATTTTAAAATAAATTTGGTAGATAACAAATTTTCATTTTTTTAAAATTTTATATAACTCTTCATGATGTACTTATTTGATGGCATTTTTAATGCACTTTCCTACGTCCTAGAGAGTTAAAATTTGGTACACAGCTTAAATTTGTTGAACATTTTATTCGACAAAAATTTGTTGGATCTTTAAATGTAGATCATACATATTTTTCGAAATGGGCTGAAAATAAACCCCGTTCACTTCTATAAATCATTGTTGTAATATTGTTAAAAATTCTGATATGGACGGCACATGTCTTTCGCTGCAGACTCACATTCGTTCTCTTTATTTATTCAATAATAATGTGAGTTTATCTGCGCAAAATTACAACCATGAGTATTTTAAATGACATTGAATTTACACGTTAAACTTAAATTTGGTTCTCATTTGATAGCTGGACTTTTTGTCAAAGGTGGCGTAGCAAAAACGCGAAAAAACTAGAATATCTCAAGAACGGCTAGACCTAGAGTAATGGGGTTAGTCTTATTCTTTTTGTTGTCAAAAATCACGTATAAAATAGGAATTTAATTGATATAATTGAGCACACGTAGTCTTTTATTTTTATATATAACGATTTTTGCGGGCCATTTCGCAAAAATAGCCCGTTCCTTTTTCCCGAATCGTACTAGAATAACCTACAAATGATTTATATACAAAATTTTGTTAAATTTGGTATATAAATCACTTGTAGGTTGTTAAAATATTATACACCAAATTTTGTTAAATTTGTTCCACTCGTTTTTAGCTAGAGTGGATAAAGGCAATTTCTGCGGCCATTTCGTAAAGAAGACAGATTCTTTTATTACGAATCGTACTATAATCTAATGAACATCAGGATTTCCCACAACAAACATACCTACCAAATTGTATGAAGTTCGTTCCATTAGTTTTTCAATTAAATTGGATGTAATATCCACACAGACACACATAAACATACACAGATACACCCTTACACACACCGACGTCTTTCTAAAAATAGATTTTTCGTGTTTTAGAAGTCCCAAAACGTGTAGATCCTTTGAAAATTCGAGTTTCGATCTTCGGCACGATTCCAATACTTTGAGTACATACACATACACACATATATTATCTGTGTATTATCTGTGTATCTAAATTCCGTGCCTATGCAATTACAATAGTTGTGATTTTAAATGATCCCTAAACTTTTATTATTTCTTCAACGAGGCCTAATTTTAACATATGCAGAATGCAAATATCTCAAGCGATTGCAAGATGAATTACATAGGAATTGCTGAATTTTTTTCACACAAAATTATTTAGCTCTGGAGCCTTCTTCTTCTTCTTCGACCCAGACCGTCCAACCTACCAGAAAGGTGTAAGGTATTAGCTCTGGAGTCTGGAATACGAGGTATATGAATGAAATATTCATTGACTTTGCATAAAGAATCAGATGATTTATATTTCGATACAGTTTTAAATATTTAAGTATAATAAATTACTGTAGTACTGTGATAATGTAAAAGATATCACCACTGAATGTATCACATTTTAGAAATTTTTAAATGAAATTACATTTCAGTTGGAAAGTGTTTCATAATCAATGCTTATGCATGATTGATCTTTCTTGTTTACCTTTCTTTCAATTTTCAAAATAGAACATCTGAAACATTAAGATGTTGAATTAAATCAAATATGAAATACTTCTAAAAAGCCCTCCTCTCTTAACATTGGGGAAAATATTCACTTTTGATTGAATTATATTCATTGATGTTATTTTATCATATAAATATGCACATAACGTAATCATAAAGTGAATTATTAAATACTGGCAATGGTTGTCGTGTTATCTGTATTCTCAAATAAACTCTTCAAATAGAATGCAAGCAAAAATGCGGCGAATAAGTTCTCCTTCGCCGAAATAATCCGCGATTTTACATTGCATTTGAGGAGGCGGATCGACGACATTCTATATGTTGTTTCAGCAGAAACTTTCCAGTAAGCGCATTTTCCCTCATATTTTTCGAGATTTTCCGTTATATTTGAGGAGGTGGATCTGCCGAATTCAACGATAAACATATTTCCTGTACCTTAAGCAATCACTCTATAAACCAATAGGAATCATGATTCACGTTTGGAATACCGTTGACTTCAAAACGGATGAAAACCGTTAACCGTCAACAATTGACTCAACAATTGACAAAATGTCTTGTACTACATACTCATAGTTAAATAAAAATACACGCAGACATCATTGATTGCATGATTACTTCGTATTCGTGTAAGATAAGACTTCTCAATCCATCAAAATTTGAGAGCTAGGTTTTTAAGACCCATAATAGAGCGTTTTCTTTGAATATAATATGTATTTTAGGTAACGCATCAATCAAAGACATTATTGTTTTGAAAAGTTTTAAAGAAATTGCCAAGTAACCGATTATTATATAGGTAGTATTTGTATATGAAAGCCTGTTATATAAAGTCGTCCATCGACATAATATATACAAAAAACGTTCGGACGTGATGTTATCTTACTCACACATACATATTTTCATCTTTATATAAGACTAGCAGCATACGTGTTCTTCGTACGGAGTATATAATATAAATAAACTTAAAATTCCCAATCATATGCAAATTTCTATGGAACACTGAATGACATTTTTAATAAAAATATTCTGTTAAAATATTTAATACAATGCTCCTAAAAATAAGTTCAAGTATCTCTGTTTTCGCTGCACAAAATTATCTTCACGGGCAGATCTGAAGAATAAAACATCCTGGTCCCTTTCGTAAGCAAATTTACAAAAAAAAAAGGAATTGAATCCATATATGCAAAATGAAAGAATTAAAATTGTATGGGAATTGTACTACTTATATACGCGAATTTTAGAAGATATAACATTGACTCCAATATATGCCAGAATGACAGCACTAAAATTATATGGGAATGTATATATCCTTAATCTCAAAAACTAATTGGACTGCGGCTAAACTCGACTTTCTCATACCTGAATCCATTTTTCAATAATTTTTATTTCAATCTTTGTAAGAAAAAATTTGAAAATAATGTACCGTTGATACATATGATCAGAATTATAGTATATCACCCTTCATTTTAAATGATTTCGAATGATACCAAGTTTGCAATGTACCCCCTGAGGATGGTGTGGTAACATTCCACTCTCCTCAATGGGACTAAGGACGACACGAACACAAAAATCATATCTCGGCTATTTTACACTACAATGATTGAAACTGTTACGTTTCGTGACCATTGAGAACCTAAAATATCTCCTTTTATGCATAATTATGTTAAATTTTTTCCATTGCTGCCATGTTAAGTAAATATAAAATTTCGAATACATTTGGAACTTTTTGTTCAAATTAAAAAAAAATTCTATCTAGTTCGAATTTCATCATAAAAATCAAAACCGGATGTGAAATTTCGTAAAATTCCATCAATATTTGTGGCAGCAAATGCACACAAGAAATCGACCACAGGCGAATGAACATTACCTTAAAAATTGTCAAAACATGTTCAGGAGATATTAAAATACATATTGGCATCAAAATAGAAAAAGAAAATTCGTGAAAAAAAAATACTTTTTATATATTATAGAGTAAGAGAAAGAAATACTATTCTATATTCCCATGCAATGTCAACCTCATCACCCACTCTAGCATTTCACGTTATTCTGGAACGTTAAAATATTCAAACTCTCTTTTACCTTTATTGTTGTAGCTTATAAACACCTACTTTCAATATATAATGATATGTACTTTTAGTAGCGAAACACGCTAATTGCAAGTTAGAAGTTTTTGACTACTGTGTTCCTCGTTGTCTAAACATTTTTGGTAAACATTATGAAAACTTTAACTTCTACTTTTCAAGCAGTTTTTATTATTTACTAATGTGAACAAAATTCTTAGATGGCGTGACGGTTTCTATTATAATAGTTGTTGAAGATGAGTTGGCATTTTAAGAGTGGATTTTCCGCTTTTTTAAGTTTTCATCACCGTCGTTTTCATAAAAATGTAACGTATCTAACGTTTATGAAATGCACGTGTACTTTTAAAAATACACGACTTAGAAAATCTTCATTCTGCCATATTAAAATTATGGGATGAACGTTTCAAATTTTCCATCGAAGTTGTGAATATATTAGGTGCAAACAATGCCTTAAATATTAACCATATTGTGATTTTCGTCAATGTGAGAGAAGGGGCTTCTATTAGATAATATGGCGCTAATATCTAATAGAAGGGGCTTCTATTAGATAATAACCCTATGGCGCTACACAATAAGATAGCATTCGGTTAATTTTTTTTTAATTTTTTTTTTTTTAATTCAATTAACGTGGCAACAACAGATCGAAATCCAGTTACAGTAGCCACACAAGCCTCCATGCCTTATTCGGGATTCGAACCCGAGCCCTCCACACATCAGCCGAACACGCTATCCACTACACCACCTGGGGACCCCCCCCCCCGTTTTATGGGGGAAAGAGGACTATTTATCTCTCTTTTGGAGAAAAAGAGGTTAATAAAAACATCGTAGACCATTGCCAAAGAAGCACAAAAATGTGTCTGACCGATAGGAAACGCTGTAAATAATTATCCTAAAATATATTTTTAAAATCATTCTTTAAACTACTTAATCGTACGGCGACAGTTGTATAACAGACAATTAATATATTTAGTTTGAATGCTAACTATTTCTTCTTACAGACGATTTTTCGGTAAAAATCACAGTAATCGAAGCCAGAAAAATGAATAATTTAATCTGAAGATGAAATAAATTTCCATCTGTAATATTGTATCCCTATATTAGATAGTTGTCTCACTTCGTCCTTTTTTTCGATTTTATGAACCATGTCCACTATATTACCTAATGACGAATACTGTGAAATGTTCCTTATTTTTGGAGAATGTAACCTGAACGCCAGTGCAACCGAACGATTATACGCATAGTGCTTTCAATAGCAAGTCATCCAATGGTGTGAGGATATTAATGTTATTTCATTTGGATGAGGGGAGATAGAGTTGTTGTTGTTGAGACCCAGACCGTCCGACCTACCAGAAAGGTGTAAGGTAACTGTTTGGACGGCCGGGAAGTGCTACCCAATTTAGATCCGAACCCAGTGGGGGAGGCATCCACAGGGACCGTACCCTCCTTCCCCTATCACCAACCTCTCGGAAGGACTTACGGACCCATATGTTTAACGTGATCGTACTCCGCATGAACACGGCGGCAGTTGTGGCAGCGTGCAAATCCAGCGCGCAAACCACCGAGCTACCGCGCCCGAAATGTGCCAACAGCACGCGGTGATCCCAGGTGGTCACCCACCCAAGTGCTAACCGCGCCCGATGCTGCCTGACTTCGGTGATCTAACGAGAACAGGTGTTTTCAGCACGGTACGGCCGTTGGCATAGGGGAGATACTAAAGTACATTGGGGGAGATAGAGTGTATTTACTAGTTTTTCAGGGTTCTTTTTCGCTTTGTCTGTCGGACAAAGTCATTTTTGTAGTGATTTAGCAATACTCTACAGCTGTGCGATTCACGTTTTCTTTATCTTTAAAAGGGGACAAGGTAGCTCCGCCCCCACCCATAAAAGTGGAGTTATCCCGAAAGATGTCTTATAGTGTAGCGTTATGGGGGTTTCCTGTGCAGCTGCATTGAAAAAAATCTGATGTGGGAGGCACAAGACTTTCCTTATATAATGCAATGAATTTACTACTTTTACAGTAAAAAAAAAGGGTTATTCTTATAGTAGATGCATATATTATTTCCAAGATATTGAATTTTCGTCAGTGAGACGTCATTTTTATTGATTTAGCGTCATTTTTATCCATTTGGTGAAATTTGCGTTAATTTGGCATTATTTTAAAAGTCGCCAAGTTGGAGACATTCCGCAAAATCCGGCGCCAAAATCTCGCCAAGCGTAATGGAAGGTGGAATAAGTCATTATTATAGTAGATAAATGCCTATTGGATTTCAAATACAAAAATATTACTCAAAGTATCTCTTATCATGAATGGAACGGGTTAGATCCACGAGAATGATGTCACCAAATGTATCGCACGATATTGCATATGAAAAGTGAACATGTTTTTCAAAAGTTAATATTTTTTTTTAATTTATGGGATTTTTTGATAAATGTATGTGAAAAATATGCAATATCTCGAGAACGGTTCATGCTAGAGTTCTAAAAATTATGTCAATCGTTTTCTAAGAAAAAATTACATAAGATATATCTATTTGAGTAACTTTATTAAGGATTTCAATTTTTTCATGATTTTTTCAAATTTTCACTCGAAAATTAAGAGGGGTTCTGAACATTCGACTGTGTTTAAAAACAACAAGCTTTCAGCATTCACGGATTGTAATTTTTGTACTAAATTTGATTCGAATCGGTCCATTCCTTCGTGAGATGTCGTCTCCACAGACTTACTGACACACACACACACACACATACACAGACAGACATCCCCTCAAAATGTTCGATTCGTGATCAGGGATGCTTGAAACATACTCTCCTGTCGAAAACTCGAATTTGAAGTTTCGACTCTCCTTTTGCATTATACTATGCATGTAAGGGGAGTAATAAAAAAAGCTAGTACACTTAGCTTTCGAGAAATTCGCCCCGATACATATATTTTCCTATACTGTATATATAATATATATAAATATATATATATATATATATATATATATATACACACATATATATATATATATATATATATATATATATATATATATATATATATATATATATATATATATATATATATATATATGGACAAACTAGTAATCCCATTCATTTACGTATGGATGCTTACAGAGATCACGTTAAAAAATATATCTTCAATAATAATTTTCTTCCCACTTCTAATGAAATAGAATTTAAACACTTTGCTAATCACGAGTTTGAAAATATTACTATACATATTTTGGCTATAAAAGCTAATAGAACTGATAAAATTTCTTTTGAAAACTTCTATATTAGATCAAACTGTGCCCTCTCTTCATATGGATTAAATCAATTATATCTAAATGGCAATATTGTAAAAACTAATTTTGTAGATAATAAATATTCTATTTTTATCACCTCTTTCTGAAACATCATTTGAATAGCAACTCTGTTAAACTCAAAGTATTTAATCGTGGCAAAAGGAAGCTCCAAACATCATGATTATAAAGTTGAGATAAAATGTTTACATTATCAATTTAATAGCACCTATCAATGGATATTAATAAAATAATCGGTATATGCAGTAAAGAAAAAATATTTAAATAATTTATATGCCATTTTCTTAAAATTTAATCTTACTAATGAACATTTTATTCACTCAAGACTTAATCAATTTCATAATAATAACAGGGTTTCTAATTCTTATTGTGTACATTCTTTTAAGCATCAAATTTATAATTCTATAAATTTTGGAAATATATTTCACAAGTTCAAACATTTATTGCCTATTAGGGATTTGAGTGTTTTAAAGACTTTTAAATACATCAAGCCTATTAGTAAATCTACTAGCCAAATACCCGTTGAAAATAAACTGTTTCGCAATAAGCAACCCCTGAATAATGTTAAATTTTGAATAATTCGTGTTTCACATTTATTCGGCAAATTGAATATTTTGGTGTGCGGAACCCCCTAATGAGTAAAATATTGGGAAACTTAATTTGCGCATTTTTTCCTTTTGAATTATGTACCCGTACATCACATTAAAGTCTATCTCATCTTGAAGTATGCCATGTTATTATGTCTCGTTCCAAACGTTTTTCTGTGAAGCACACCCATAAATGAACATTTTTGAAAAACTATGTTTGTCTTGGGTTTTTTATCAGATAATTGGCCCATATACCAAATATCAAGCCTCTATCACATTTAAAAGCCATCGCGCCTCATTCATTCGGAAAATCGAACATATTAGTGTGCCGACCCCCTTAAAGTAGCAAAGACTGTAAATCTGAAATTTCACACTTTCTTCCTTTCAAACTATCTACTCGTACACCAAATTTGAAGTCTCTATCCTATCGAGAAGCATGTTTCTCTATCACTTCACCTTTCGAACGTTTTTCTGTGTAGCACCCCATTAATGAACAGTCTTGTCAAACCGTATTCATCTTTGTTTTTTTTGTCAAATGGTTAACCCATATACTAAATTTCAAGCCTCTATCACATTGTAAAGTAGGCGTTTTTCATTTGTTCGGCAAATCGAACATTTTAGTGAGCTGCACTCCCTACAATAGCATGTGTTGGAAAACTGAAATTGCACACTTTCTTCCTTTCCAACTTTTTACCCGTACACCAAATTTGAAGTTTCTATTTCATCGCGAAGCATGCTTTTCCAGCATTTCACCTTTCGAAAGCTTTTGTGAGGAGTACGCACCTCCTTAAATATACATTTATTAAAAACTCTATTCTTCTTGTGATTTCTATCAGATGATTCGCCCATATACCAAATATGAAGCCTCTATCAAGTTTTAAAAGGGGCGTTTCCCCTTTAGTTCGAAAATCGAACATTTTTTTTGTGCTGCACCCCCTAAAGTAGAAAATAATGCAAAACTGAAATTATACACTTTCTTCGTTCCAAACCCTTACACCAAATTTGAAATCTCTATCTCATCCGTAAGCATTTTTATTTATCAATTCACCTTTCAAAAGTTTTACTCTGGAGCAAATTTTAAAGGTGTATTTTCTCATTCATTCGGTAAATCGAACATTTTAGTGTGCGGCACCCCCTTATGTAGAAAATATTGGAAATCTAAAATTGCGCACTTTCTTCCTTTCGAACGATTTGCCTATACACCAAATTTGAAGTCTTTATCTTATCGCAAAGCCTACTTTACTATCATTTCACTTTTTGAAAGTTTTGGTATGGAGCTCCCCCTTTATACCGAACAACCGAGCCGTGTAGCAAATTGCAACTCTTTATCTATTCGGGAACTGCCTAAAAAAAGCGTGGCAGACAGACAGACAGACGGACACTTGACAATTAGTATATATAGATTTTTAATAATAATGAAATTTCATAATCTCCCTCTATAGATAATGATTCCATGTCAAATGTAGATAATGAATGTATTTGCAGAGTAAACAAATATGCTAAATATTTAAATTCACTCTTAGGGCATATAGTTACAGGAGACTTAGCCATAGTTAAAGACGACACCTTAAGAACCATTATGTCATTTGGCACAAAATTCAGGATACCATCTTGTAATAATTATTTTAAAATTTTAAAGTCAATAAATCTTGAGTTTGATACATATATTTATAAAATAGCTTCTAAATATGCTCTGCTTTTAGAGTCATTTAATATGTGGAAATTTATTTTTTTTTAATTTATTAAAAATACTATTTGTAGTATTAAATTGCCTAGATCTATATATAATATTGATAGCATAAAACACTCCATTAATGATTTACAAAGATATTTTGTTATTATGTATGTTGATAAAGCCTCTAATAATTATGTTATTATCTGTAAAAAATTCTATATACAATTGCTGTTAGATTATTTAAAGAATAATATTCTATTTAAACTATTTTCAGATTCCATTAACAGTATCTAACTGAAAATTATCAATATAGTGTTTTAATTATTAATTACAATTTCTTAAATTTCCATATATAGTGCTTATTCCTAAATTTCATAAAAATCCTATTAAATTTTAAACAGTAACTAGTGGTCATTGTACTGACTCTATTACTGCGAGTAAATTACTACAAAATTATTTAAATCTAATAAATGATAGTTTATGTTATTCTAGCAATAATTACCTTATTCTAAATAATACTAAAGAATTAAAGGGTGAAATAACATCATTAGGTAAACTAATTGGATTTCAATCTTTTGATTTTAAAGAAATTTTTATTAATATTAAGATCTCTGATCTATATGTTGTAAATTTAGCTCCGTATAATGCTTATATTACTAATCATTCTATTCAAATAATTTTTATCAATTTCCCCAAACTTCTTCACTTTGTTCTTTTCAATAATTATATTTTTCAAGGAAATAAATTCTACTTACAAGTCTCAGGAGTTCCACAAGGTGGTTGCAGTAGCAGTATGTTAGCTAATTTATACGTTCATCATAAAGAACAGTCTTTTACTACAATAGGTTATAAAATTTACAGATATGCTGATGATCTGATTTGTTTAGTATTTACTGAAAACTGGGTCACCGATATAGATTTCTATCCAGATAATTGGAAGTAATTCCACATGAAACAACTATCAGTAATAACATTAATTTTTTAGATTTAAATCTAATTATTGAACATACTAATGGAATGGTTACTAATTTATAAGATAAAACAGATTATTTTAATTTTAACATTAATAAAATATTGTCATTTAATTCCTGCAAATCAATTTAATTGTTTAGAAATATTATACTTAATCAACTTTTTTGAATTTATAGATTATCAGATAATAAATTTCATTCGATGTATATAAATAATCTAAAAATGACTAGCACATTATATAAATATCCAGATATTTATATAATGTGCTAGTATTTAAAAGATAATTAATTATAAGATAAAACAGATTATTTTAATTTTAACATTAATAAAATATTGTCATTTAATTCCTGCAAATCAATTTAATTCTTTAGAAATATTATACTTAATCAACTTTTTAGAATTTATAGATTATCAGATAATAAATTTCATTGCATGTATATAAATTATCTAAAAATGACTAGCACATTATATAAATATCCAGTATATTTAGTAAATGGTATAGTTAAAAAGTTTGGATTTGCTTAATATTCATGAAATCCCTTCACAGTATCTTATCTTATAATAGCCAGACATCAACATTCTCTTGTATTAGTATTACATTGTATTTACCTCCTCTTAAACATTAGACTCACTGTTAAAGATTATATTGTCTATTGTCCTTTTATTGTCTATTCGCATTACTGTTATTTCTCACGATTGGCAACAGTAGATCTCTACTTTTATCCTTTGCGATTGACAAGACTGGTCTCTTCATTCTAGGTTTCATTGGTTACGACATATGCAGAGTTTTTTCCAGGTATACTTTTATCCTTTATAATTTCCCCCTCTTTATGTGTGTTGTCCAAGTTATTAGAGTTTATAGATGTACTCTATCTCTAATATCAGAAACACACATTTTGTGTCCATTTCGTTTAAATACTTGGACTTGAAGAAGAGTTTTTCAAAATGAACAAATCATTTATTGAGGCCTAGTGCTTATCCACGTGTATAGCTTTAATTCTTGAATATTATTTCTTTTTCAATTATCGATTCCATTCCATTGATATTTGTTAATTATCTTCAGCTTGATGACTAGAAATGTGAATTATTTTTTCATTTGATTGATGATTCTCTATTTAATACTTCTTTTTATTATATAGGCATATTTTAAGGTTAAGGTTTGAGTTCCAACTTCTCTGTATTCTATCATTGGATTTTCAAACTATATATATATATATATATATATATATATATATATATATATATATATATATATATATATATAGTTATACAATATACGACAAGTGCAATACGCAATCACAAAGATGTAAATTAATATTACCAAGGAACAGGCGCAAATGCTGCTCTTTAATCCGAAGTAAATATACAATTGAAATCAAAAAAGAAGATAAAGTATGCATTGTATTTGGTTTAATGGGATTGAGGAGTCGCAATCCTCCTCTGCTATTGTATGCATTGTATTTGGTTTCCCCTCCATTGAACTTTATCCTCTTTTTTGATTTCAATTATATATATATATATATATATATGTTATTCAGCTATATATTATGCACGTAAAAATATACAATTTTACATTGTACTATACCATGCTCTAATACCAAAAGTAATCAGTTTAATTTTAATAGACATTTATATTTTAACACATTTTTAAATATTATTAACTAATTCTATATTTTAGCATTTCACTAGCACTAATTTCAGCTTTCTTTTGTCCTCCAGCTTTTAGATTGTATGTACTCAAAATGGAAACCCAAGCGTTTCTGTAACATACCTCTGTTTATTATTTATTTACACCACATTGTAAGTTAGAATCCGTTCAGTAGTAGAATAATAGTTACCGTTAACAGCAGTTGAATTTATCTGGCAAAAATATTGCTTTGTAAGCCTTCTTTATTCTGTTAAACTTCAATGTTCTCCTATTAAACTAAACCTTTTTTGTGCCTTTAATGCTACTTATATCGATTTAAAATAATAAGTTTTACTTGCGACGGTATATTAAAACCTCTTTATGCGCAAAAGAGTCCCTCTCAGCGATTTTCGTTGTAACAATCAATTTATAGGAAACATTTTTACAGTTAAAGGAATAAACACTCTAATTTCATAGAACTATTGATTTTTTTTCGAGGACTTCGGTTTTTTCGTATATGTTCTTAAAATTTTGAAATTATTAAATTTTTAAAGGTTTCTAATTATACATAACGTTAAAACTTTTAAAGTAATGATTTTTATATTACGTAATTCGCCCATGCTGTTGTCTAAATTAAATAAAAAAAATAAAATATTTCGATAGTAAAACTGTATAAAATATTTAGCGATGTAATTGGTCTTGTTCGCATGATTATGTTAGTTGTAACTGCTCTGTTTCCTTTTTCTGAAAATATATATACATTTATTTTTGAAACCGGTAGTTCACTTTATTTTCAAATGTCGTTTTTTTTTATTTCTACTAATAGTCATATAGATTACCTTGCGAAACCTTTAGTTTTCCATCATATTTTATTTCCTTCATTTTGTAATTTTGCATATTGTTTTTTTTTTATTGCAGTTTGGAAACTTTTTTGCATTATTTAATAATACGCTTCATCTTGTCACAGACCGCTTAAGAAATTTCACTTATTTATTATTTATTTCACTTTGTACTTCATTCATTTTTTATTTTATTCATTGTATTTCTTATGTTAATAAGCATTTCCTTGCAATTTTTATGTTGGTTTTAGTCACTGATTTCCAACTTATTCAAACATTTATATACAGGGTGTCCCAAAAACTTTGATCTCGGCTTTTATTACTTAAATATTGATCTTAGACATATATAATAAATTACAAATTTGCGCCAAAAAGGTACAGAATTTAAAGAAATCTATATTAAACTTTTTAAGGGAATTAAATTCTAAGAAATACAAAATTTAAATTTTTATACATTTCCCGTACAAAAACATTTCCAATGAGTAAAATGTGCCCCATATACACTAATAAGGTGATGTACAAAATTTCAACATTTTATCATAAAATGTCTCAGAAATATGAAAAGACAAAAATTCTGATTTAAACAACTTTTCAATGCATTGATATGGGTTCGCAGAAGGGAAAAATCATGTTGATAGATCGCGTTTCAGGGATCATGCACAAATTACGAAAGAAAACAATGATTACATATATAAATAATAATTTTGCTATTTGTTGGTACAAAAGTATCTACACTGTGTAGAAATAATAACTTTACACAAAGAGAGCAAAGCATGTTCAAAATTTTTTCCATCCATTACAATACAGAGCTGTATTGGCCTGATAACACCTCTGTGCACTCGATCACGCTCTTGTTCGGTGATGTTACGATAACCATTTTGAATGCGTTGCTACAACTCTGCTTTATTTAAGGGAGGTGACAGATAAACAGCTGAACGTAAACGACCTCACGAATTAAAATCCACAGGCGTTAAATCAGGCGATCTAGAGGGAAATTCGACTGGCCTATGTAAGCCAATCCACTTGTCTGGAAACTCGTTATTTAACCAGTGTTTCACAACTGTAATATGTTGAGCTGGAGATGTGTCCTGTGTAAACCATACACTTGGAAATACTGTTAGGGGCAGTTCATTTATAAAATCAGGAATAACCGCATTCAAAATATCATTGGTATATCTGTCAGACGTTAACGCACCGTCATACAGTATGGATCCAAGCAAAGGTTTTCTGAAAATACTACGCCATATAATCACAGAAAATAGCTTCTGATCATGGATATCACTAACTACGAATTGATTTGTGTCAGACTAGAAGTGCTCATTTTAAGGATTTATCATCCATCTTGTTAAAACAGCATTCGTTAGTCCAAATTACGTTTTTCTGGAAAGAGGGATTTGCATCTTCCTGATTTAGAGCCCAATTACAAAAATATAGACGACGTTCATAATATGTTGGTCCCTGTCCTTGCACACCATGACAGTTAAACGAATGTCATTTATTCAGTCTCAGTATTCTCCACACTGTTGCACGTGGTACGTTCATTTCTGAAGCAGCGATACCAACACTACTATGTGGATGACTGCAAAAGTACGCCAAAATATCAATTTCTACATCAGTTGAGTGAAGTCTGGGCCTACCTAGTCCACCTACACAATGCACGCTTCCACTTTCACGCAGTCGTTGCACCAAACGGGAATATCTCTCAGAAGGATGTCGAGAATTCTGAAAAGTACGTTGATATTCCCGTGCAGTTTCGTTGGCATTGCGTAAACTGTACAGCATAAGCATTTCAAAAAATTGTTCTTGCTGCATTGCGACATACTGTCGGTATAGGCTAACTACGCTCTCAAAATGCAGCAGAAATGTGAAATACTTAATGGTTGCACAGACTGACCGGCTGCCCGCGCTATGCTTGCGTAAGCGAGGCGATTGATCAATGACAGAGCGAAAATAACTTTATCATGTGATGATGCATTTCTTGCGATTGTGAGACGCACCTATCACAGGCAGATATTTGCATATGCTTACATTTTTAATCTGTTTTAATGTTTATTCTGATTGTGCCATTTCCAAGTCTTATTCTGTAATTAAGCATGTAAAATTTTAAGGTATTTTTCAGGAACTATATTTTTGAAAAGCTGTAAAAAAATCTAAAATTAAGAGGCAGATATTATTTGCTTATGGTGCATTTCTGCGTTGCGCCATTTGCACTCTTACTGTAAACATTTACATTTTAATTTGTGATTAATCTCTCTCCGACATTGTTTAAACATATCGCTGGGACTTTTTATGATAAAATGCTGAAATTTTGTACATCAATTTATTAGTGTATTGGCACATTTTACTCATTGGAAATGGTTTTGTACCTGGGCCGTATAAAAATTTGAATTCTGTATTTCTTCAAAGTTAATCCCCTGAAAATTTTTATCGATTTCATAAAATGCTGTACCTTTTTTTACCTAACTTTGTAATTTATTATATATGTCTAAGATCAAAATTTAAGGAATAAAAGCCGAGGTCAATGTTTTGGTGACAACCTGTATAATGAAGTATTAGTAAATCCTGATAACATATACATTTTATTTGGTTCCTTAAATTATAACAAATTTAAAACAATTATTTTATTTTAGTGTATTTGCATTTAACTGAAGATAATATTCGCTGCAAATTTAAAACTTACTTTTAAATTATCACTAATGGACCTTTATTCATGTTAAAATATTTTACCTCCCATTTAATGCATAGAATAAACAATTATATTTGCGTAATGACCTATGTGTGTACGGGTAAGAGTGTGATAGAGTTAGAATCTGGTATACCAATGTATAACTGATATATAAAAAAATATTCATTTTATAGACGATATCTTCCTCATTTTTAAATATTTAACCATTATGATAATACGCTCTTTCTTTGTGCCAATTTATTTAGTGACCAAATGGAAAAAAATAGTCGTTTACAAAATTGCCAGAAAAATAAAAAATAAATACATAAATAAAATTATGCTAAGCTAACTATTACTTTTACATACAGTTTTTGTTAATAGAACTAATGCAACAACAAATACCTTGCTGTGATAAATAGTTTATGAAATATTGACATTATTCGAATTTTTGTGAGTTGGAATTTTTAATTCAATTAAAACGAAAAATAAAAATTTTAAAAACATTTACAAAATTGGCGTAATTTAGTGACGTTCAGAACGAACACACCACAATTTCAGATTAGCTTTCAGATTTCTTGTTCTATAAAATGATAAAATGTTGTATTTGTATAGTTTTTCAAATATTTGAAAAAACAATGTACCTTAACAAAATCAATACATGCTTCTTTTAATCAATATGTCTTAACGACACATTCAATATATATTGCAAAATGCAGAAATTCTGGTTTTAAATCAAATACAATTATTTTTCGCCAAAACTCTAACGATGTCTTACGAACCACAGGACTGATTTCTTGTATTCTTTGAGGTCTGGCCGGAATTTACTTTGCGGAGCCAGAAAAATCTTGCTTGCAGAAGTAGAAGAAAACTTTCTTTACGCTCAAAATCAACCATCTCAGCATTTGAAGATAAGAGAATCCATTTTACGCATCGTGCTTCGTTTCTCCAAAGAATGAACCATCCTCTCAAACGATGATCGACTTTTTACGCTGACTAAGCGTGCAAACTTATATGTTTCTTTTTATGTCTTTGAAAACCTCTTAGCTTACTCACATTCTATTAAAATCGCAATGTTAAAGGGCTGGTAAAGTTGAACTGATATTACTGAGAAATATATAAATAAATACCTAATCGATTTATCATAGCAAAATTGTCTGGATACTTTAATTATTTTTGTTGTTCGAATAGATCTCAGAAAGCTAAATAAATACTTCAACTATTTGAAGGTGTTTTATAAATTGTATCGAAAGAATATACAGGGTGTTCGGAACGGCGGAAAGAATATACAGTTTCTAAACGGCGCAATATCTTGAGAAATACACTTCGGATCAAAAAATAAAAAAACACGTATTCAATATTATTAAAAAAGCTATGCAAGTATACCAACATTGACAACTTTGAAATCTTCAATGGGAACCCCCATTTTTTATTACAGATTTGGATTCTTCAAAAAAATTACATACATTTGACCTACGATTTTTTATTTTTGCTCCCACAAACGGCGCTATAATCGAGAAAAAGGGAAGTGGGGCACACACGTTTAAAAATGGGAATGTTTCAGGAAATACACTTCGAATAGAAAAATAAAATATTACGTGTTCAATATTTTCAAAAAGCTATCCAATGATGCTAAAATTGACCCCCTCCCCCCCCTCGCTAACCGTTCACTTCCGCGACAACTGTTGACGTCAGTTTAGAAAATGGTTCAAAACTACTTTTAACTACCCAGGAACAACGATGTGGACGTAGTAGTTTATATTCCTTTCGGAGTGCTTGATTAACATGAGCCCCCTTGCTACTCATGATCAGGGTGTTTTTTTCTGTAACTCCCCTTCCCTCTCATGATCGGGGTGCTTGAATCAAAATCGTAGGTCAAATGTATGTAATTTTTTTCTGGAGAATCCAAATCTGCAATAAAAAATGGGGGTTCCCATTGAAGATTTCAAAGTTGCCCCACCTCCCCTCCCCCAGGAGGGGGGCGCAACCAGAATAACCAATTATCCAGAATAACCATCCAAATGTATCTCTACAGTGAAAGTTAACCTATCAAATCTTAAAAAGTTAACCTCTCAAATCTAAAGCATTGGTCGTTGACTATAATATGTAGCTTTTAAATTATAATGTTTCTGCAGGTACCACTCAAGAGTTAGAACATACATTTATAAATAATACTCTATACCAAAATTGAAGATAAGAAAATATATTATTGTTATTTACAAATGCCGATCCTTTGGCCGCTAGACCATTAGACAGCGAACTCTCCATAATTCATTATATAATCTTTTATTAGAGAGATTTAGAAGGAAATGTGAGGCCAAGCAATATTTAGTGAAATATCATGAAGTTTAGTGCTCGATCTTGTTGTTTATAATATGACTGTTGTACATACCTTATGTTCATATCAACTACATTAGAGATCACTGGCTTTGACTTGCGACACTTGGCACTGGGAAGATAATTTGTCCATATTCAACTTCGCATCATCTGGATTTGATTGCTTGAGCAAGCAGTATTTTTTATTTTTAGTCACAGCGAACATTATTTCTTTCTGCTTACCATCCTCTACTAACGTCTACAGATAAGCCAGCTGATGTAATCTAGATAATGTCACTGATTTTCAGCGTGGTACAGTCGTCATAATCTTAGTAAGGTAATCTTAAAAACGGTATTCAAATTCCTTGGGGGCAACGTCAGATTTCTACAATAATTTATTTATGGAAGTTTTATGCAAGCACAGACATAAGTTTATAGGGTTAATAACAGACTAAAATTTGCTTGTAATTTAATGTAATTGCAGCAAAAGCTGTAATTTAATGGAGAAAAATATACATGAATGCAAAAAGAAACCAGAAAACGTTTAATCATGTCGTCTTTTATGGTTTGCTTTATACATATATATACTTATAGTAATTACTGTTACTAATTTACTAAGCAACTAAGAAATCAATAAGTTACTCATTAACCTCAACAGTTACATTCAAACTATAATGGGAAAATACTAACAAGAAACTATAATTGAAAATTCTCCCAATATATTAGTTTTACTAATTTAAAACTCCATATAAGAAAATTAATAAAACATTGAGATCAACGGTGCGCAGGATTGTTACCAACTGCCTCAAATAAAATATAAACTCATAGAATTACCACTCAGTAAATAATAGCAAATACTCATTTAATCAAGTAAACAACATACTAGTGGATTTCTTGCCCCATCACCTGCCATAGTAAATATTTCAATGTTTACGACCAAAGTACTTCCAAATACCAGGCATCCACAGGTCGTGAATCAAAATAACCAGCCAAGCGTAACTTTCGCAAATATGCTCCATCACCCACCATACTTAATCGCCGTCTAATTCACTCACTAAATAGGTAAAATGCGTCATATAAAAGACGCTGATCGAATTCTCCCATAATTGGAGCAGGGCTTCCTTGTTCAGATTTTTCGAATTACTTGGAATATTGGGAAAATCGTGTGTTGCCAGCACATGCCGTACCTACACATTAAGTCTTCTGATACTTTTAAAATCATCGTTTTGTTTAGTTTATTCTTACTCATGCTCCTTATTTGTACAACATAATTAATATATATATTTGTCGTAACGGTTTCCCGTCGACACGGCTGACCGGAGAATTCCAACTTCCTCCAAATTTTGTAAAACCCAGGTCCGAAACTCCACCCGTCAGTGAGTGAAACTCACAGATGACTTGCACACACTAAACCAAAACATGACAAACCCTTACCTTGAAAGTCTTCTTCCGCTAGAAACATAAGTAAATACACTAATTTAAACACAAATAAATACTCCTTAAATCTTTACTAAATCCATCCTTTATTAATCAATCAATTTATATTTTTATATAAGAGTTACCAACAATATACAGGAGCTGAATCTAAATCAGTCTCCGCACTGGACTCAGGAAACCATAATACCAAATTAATAGCCACCAGTTAAAATAAACAATTTCCAGAACGTAATAAATGTGGCCAAAGTAAATTTATCATTTAACATAAATACAATAGGTATGGTCTCAACATGGGAGCAACCGTACTCGAAGCTTTCTTTCGAATTTAGAAATTCCAAAAGTAAATATAATTTATTTCATATAAAATAGATGTTAAATTAAGTCGAGAAGTCAAATTAAAGATCTTAAGTATGTTCTAATTTACGTGAATGACTTCCGACGGGAAACTGATCCATCGAAGAACACTCTTACCTCCGACATCGGAGATGCTGAAGAAATCGTAAACCACATCCACTTGAACCCTCGGCTATGCCGTTCCATGAAAACCGGCTCTCTTTTAGCACATAGTGGCTGAGAATCGATCAGGACTCCGTTTCATTTTTTCCACGACTTCCAACATCTCGACCCGGACCAGAGACCTCGGGTCAGATCCGTTCTTCAACGTCGATGTTCAGCAGGTAGTCGGGCTCCTCCACGATGACCGGCGGCAACACCTCCCCATGCCCACGAAGTTCAGAGACCGGAATGGTATCAGGTCTCCAACTCCGTGGTGGGCAACATAATAAAATTATGATCCGGACTAGCCCAGTGACATGGGTAGCCAGATAGGGAATGTGCGCCCCGAAACAACAAACATGCCCTTTTTATGCACCAGGGGCCAATTCTCGCCCCACCAATCCAAATTTACTTTATTTAAAAAACTTTCCAGGGAACGCCTTCAAAGCCTCGACGACAGGGTCTCGAACTCCAACAGTTCGAAAATCAACCTTCGCCACGATGTCTCCATACTTCACCAGCACAAACACGTGAATATCAAAATTCCGCATGCCATTGCATCATCCCAGCCGCGTGCAGAGCCAACCGCCTCTACACCACATTCACTTGCCTGGGAAAACGATGACCCTGAAAATAACGGTCGAAACAAGAGCAGCCTCGAGTACGATCGCACAACACTTATTAAATTAAAAATGGCTAAGAATATTCGATTTGATTTTAAATGCAAAAGGGATATTTTTTGATATTAAACATAGAATTGACTAGAGGGTGTTCAACAGGATAAAACAAATAATTATATAAATAAATATGTATGCCATAAATATAGAAACAGATTACAGAAGTTATAATTTCACTCGAGTGGTGCGAGGATCTCAAACCTCGACACCACATATTTATTAGGTCGGCTTTATTAACAATATAAAAAATATACTTTTTTTATACAGATGTGTAAACTCTAATGCAAATATCTGTTTACCACTCTCAACATTATACATTTGATATGCATTTCGTTTTAATACCTCGAAAAATTTTCGAGAAAAATTAGTTACATGAATTTCATACTGACCGACTTACAAATGAAATGCTTAAAGATGGACATCAGTAAATCTTCTGCCCTATCCGCGCCTTGTTAACTTTCACGGCACACGTTTTTCGCCGAAATTCTACTCAAATACTTGCGAAACATTTTCTGATAGATAAAATGCAATCCTTAGATTATATTAAAACTAAATTTAATATCATCTTCTTGATCCTGTTTTTATGTTGATGCATTATCGTGTTTGTTATAATGATGCCGATTTGTAATAAGCAAAATTTGCCTATCAGTGTGGATATTATTTAAGCTTGTTGGTACAGTTTTCATATAATGCCACTGAGGAAGGGTATAGGGATACCCGAAAACGATTTGGCTTTTAATATATATCAACGTCTGTAGGATGCCTCTTAAAATCTAAAGAGTACGTCTTGAATTTATTTAAATCAATTCTTGATGCTATTTCATTTTCCAGGTTAGCTCCCTGCGTGGTCGTTATCCTCTCAATTTGAAATTGGCGCAACATATCCCAAAGTCCACTGAATCAGTGATAGTTGTACTAGGATCACTTTCAGACCTCCGAAAAACCTGTTCTTTCTTTTTCTTTTGACCCTTTTTATTTGTATTTATTCTCATTTTTCTTTTCTAAATTTTATTCTAAATTTCTGTTTTTGTTTTTCATGCACATATTTTTTTTTTCCTTTTCATATAATTTCTTTTTATATATTTTCTAAATTTTACTTTTAAAATTTTACTATTTTCTTTAATTTTAATCTATTTTTTATTTTGTTATTAGTACCTCACTCTAAATTTTATTTTTCAATGATCTTTTTATCTATATTCGCAGTAACACTTTTCCCATTTTTGTAAAATGGACGTACTTGTCAAGTTCAAATATAATGTAAAACTGTCTGTTTAATCACAATATTTTTCATCAATTGTTATCTTTTTAGATCTGAATAAATGTTCGTTTGGCGGGATGGTAGACCTTGGGAGTGCAGGAGGTATCCTTTCCCTGCCGTGCAGCTAGCTACTCTAAATCCACCATGTGAGTCGCACGGTCTGTGGTTTTCAGACCTCCGAAATCTTTGCAGTGATCTGCAGGGCTTAGTTGTTCTAGTGCCGTTGTAAAGAACCTTACTGCCTCAACCGGGAATCGAACCTTGGGTCTTCGAACTTTACAACCGACGCTCTACCTCTGAGCTACTGGGACGAAATTGCAAGTTCTTATTTTTAAGGTGGACTCTGCAAACCGGGTAAGACGAAGAAAAGTTGTCACCTTATTTCATTTTATAATTTTCGTTAAGTTTTTTAAACGCATATTTATTTACAATTGTTACAAACTATATATTATTGCTAAACAAAAACAAATTTACACCCAATCCAAAATAAACACAGTATTTATAGACAACATATAAATAAATTTGACCATTTATCGCGAGTAATATGGACAAGATGGTTAATGCCATCTAGGCTAGATGGCTATAATCACAAAATAAAAATTAATATAATAAAATGTCCCTATTTTTAGGGTTTATTTTTTATCCTGGCAAATTTTACCTCATATCCGACAAAAGTTTACATATGCTGACATATGGTTCAGTTTCCATGCATCTAACACAAGCGAGTAATACACTGGAGCCAATCATCGTTGTTTTGCATCAAACTGCAGTCTTCACTACATCTTACACATTATTTGCTGTCAAATTTATCGATATCAATATTTTTATCAAATGCATATGAACCTCTGAATCAGAGCTTGAATAAATTGACAGTTTCTTAATTCGTTTTATAATATTTTTTATGCAGTATTTTTCTTAGTAACTTTTTCTTTCCCCTCTGTAACGTCCTCAACTGAAGTTAAAACGATCCCGACCTATAAATAAAACATTAAACGTTATAAACATGAGTTTACTATATGAAGAACCAATATTTAAAGCTTTATGTTGATCGCATAAATTAGAAGCTAGAAACTTTAAAGTAATAAAGAGTGGCAGACAGACAAGAAGCTGAGCGTGAACAATAGCCTATTTTTCGAACACGCTTGGTCATCTCTAGCCACGTAGCAAAATGACATATGTCCCCAATAGTAAGAAAAATATAGTCAATGCTATTTTTATTGTTCAATATTTAGTTAGCAAATAGTTCGGAGTTCAGGCTTCATCCATAGATGCGAATTCTAAAGATACACAGAATAAATCACAAAGAAACATATATTTCCGCTTTAAAACATTCTTTGCAACGTGCTTTCAATAAAACTATTTTATTTAAAATAATATTGTTAACATATTAAAAAAAATCTATAGTGTGCAGCACATGACTTTCCTTATATAATGCAATATATTTACTACTTTTACAGTAAAAACAAAATAGGCTATTCTTATAGTAGATATTTATATTTTTTCCAAGATATTGAATTTTCGTTAAATAGTTGTTATTTTCATTGATTTGGCATCATTTTTATCCATTTGGCGAGATTTTCTTTGATTTGGTAACATTTCAAAAAGTCGCCAAGTTGGCTGCATTCCGCTAAATTCGTCGCCAAAATCTCGCCAAGCGTTATAGGCGGATAAATAATTTATTCTTATAGCAGATAAATGACTATTGGCGTCCAAATACAAAAGTATTACTCGAAATACCTTTTTTTCATGAATGGAACGAGCTAGATCCACGAGAATGATGTCACCAAATTTATCGCGTGATATTACATATGAAAAGTGGACATGTTTCTCAATAGGAAATATTTTTTTTTATTTTATATAATTTTTGATGATTTTTTTAAATGTGCAATATAAAATTTATGTTAATCGTTTTGTAATTAAAAATTACATATGAAATGCCCATTTACGTAACTTTATTAGCGGTTTTAATTTTTTGATAATTTTTTCAAAATTTCACTGGAAAATTTAGGGGGGGGGGGGGGGGTTCTGAACATTCGATTGCGTATAAAACAATATGGTTTCCAGTTTTCAAGGATTGTAATTTTTATACCAAATTTCGTGCTCGTTCGTCAGTTATCGTCTCTACAGACTCACTGATACACACACACATACTTCCGGCCACACAATTTGTTACCATAAACCCCTGGGTTGGTCGTGTGGTCTGGGCCTTCAACACACACATACTTTCACACACACATATTTTCACACACATACAGACATCACATGAAAAATGTTTGATTCGTGATCAGGGATGCTTGAAACGTGCTCTTCCGTCGAAAACTCGAATTCGAATTTTAGGCCCCCGTCACAATACTTTCCTTATACATCATTGTATATAAGGAAACTAACCAGCTATCTAACATGACACACCGCAGACTACTATACAGGTTAACGTAGTTGTAGTTCTATCCATCTACTAACATCCTGGATATACTTGCAATAGCCATTTCTTTTGCATACCTCCTCTCACAGGATTATACCATATTGTGAAATTTTGTAGATGATTATTTACTATATTTTCATATTTAAAAGAAATATATCCAAACATTATAGCGTAGAAATATACTAACTTGATATATTCTCGCAAAATAGATGCATATCTTTCTTTCAATGCATGATATATTATACTGAGATATAAATAGTCATAACCTAGCAGTAGTGCAAAACATTCTGCTTCTTAACAATTGAAATATGTTGGTTCATATCTAGATATAATACAAACAGAACGTGTATTCAAATAAATAGATTGTACTATTTGCGACGGATTCTTCCGTTCCATCATAAAGTTTTCCTTTCAATACTGAAATAATGTTGTGGATTCTGATATGACGTATTTCGATTTCTACAAATGGCAATAGATTAATTTTCATCCTAACAACAAAGATAATAGATGTCGTGTTTGATGTTTATAGTGACAGATTAAAACAAATAACAAAATATTTTAAATGCTGTTGCATATCCATAAAAATAAAAATTATTATGGGGTATGTAATATATTTTTAGAGACGACTGGCATAAATAATTAAATTGACGTTCCATCCACTTTAATATATCGGTGTCAGCTAGTGCTGTTTTGTAGTTTGAACTTTAAGGTATTGTATACTTTAAATGTAGTAATTTCAACAGACATTTCAAATTTATTTTATGAAGAACAGACTTGAAAATATTGCATATATTTAAGAAATATTTAAGGGCCTAAATAACTTTATAAATAAAGATCAATAAGTATATACCTTAGGTCTATCTTTAGTATAGTGACAATTCCCGGTCTAATAAAATTGGTTAAAATGCTTCTAGTGGAGAGTTAAAAATTTGATGTGAACAGCACATGACTTTCTCTACAAATTCAAATTATTATTTTTTATTTTTTATTTCATGATGCATTAAATTGGGAATAATTGCCGAAAATAACATGGATACTTTCTAATACCATACCCAAATGTCAGTTCCAGTGCATGTTTGTTACATTTGGCAGCTAAATGAACTTTAAATTTTTAAGCTCTTCAAAATTCCAAAAAAACTAAAATGTCTCCAGAATGGCGCATCCTAGAGTCATGGAGTCAGTCATATTCATTGCATCTAACACATATTGTGAAATTGCTCTAATAGTTTTTCAGCTAGAGGTTATAAAGGCAATTTTTGCTGGCCATTTCTAAAAAAAGGCAGGATTTTTTATCCAGAACAGTATCAAAAACTAATCAGCAGCATGATCACACACAAGTGACTTATCTACCAAATTTTATGAAATTTGGTCCATCAATTTTTGAGTTAGAGTGGATAAATATATTTCACAGACAGACAAACACACATAGACGTTACGCTAAAAAAAGTGTTTCGTGTTCTAGAGGTTAACGTGTAGATTCGTAGAAAAATCGAGTTGCAATTTTCGACATGATTCCAATACTTTCCATATGTATTACCAGGTATTGCAAGGAAAGTAAAAAAGTTAGGAATCTAACTTGGCAACAAGGGGAGATAGTAATAAAAACACAATAAAAAATTGTGGAGCAGTGTCTAAAGTTGAAATCGAAACCAGTAACAAACGGATCACTTATATGGAACTTAAAATGTACCTTTTATACTTAATCGGTTGTGTTTGTAAATATTGTCAGTGATGTAACATCCATCCAAGATAAAAGGCATCACATATAGAATAGGATATGGGAATTGACAGCGACTTGCCATACCCGCCACACCGTCTAATTGCGTTCCACACTATTCATAAGTATTATGAATGCCATTAATTTATGACAAGAGTAGAAGTAAAATCCGAGAAACATCAAGGTGGTATGCTCTGAAGTTTTCGCCCGGCCAACATCGAACTAGTGACACTATTTCCAACACAATCCTCGACCTGAGAGAGATCAGCAACATAGCTCCCATCCCTCAATCTGGCAGGCCAAAAGATCGGGTGTTCGAGTGCTTTCCAAAAATAAGTTCGAATATGTCCTTTCCAAATCACGTCTGAGCATGGCGAAGATAAGCGAGGGTATGTAGATTTTCATCAAAACGAATGTTTTCAAATTTTGAACGAACCATGCGCATATATATACCATACCTCACTCGTACAAACTTTTATGCCTGGTGACCATGCAAAGATTTGATATTTCTGTAACTTTGTTTAAAAGATTGCAGGATAATACATCCGTTTTGGACGACATACTTTAGACAGACGAATTTCTACTTATAGGAGATGCAATCATTAATAAATATTTCATTACTGGACTCTCGGTAAACCTTTCATTGGGAGAACTGCAAGACATAAAATATGGTGCTTTGACAATGTCTGGTGCGGTTCATGACAAAACAAATATATGGAGTCCATATTTTACCTCAGAACGTTAACATCTGTTATGCAAATTTAAATTTTACGTCGACCAATATTTGACTGATGCAATGATATTTAAATCAGAGATGCACGCCATGTGGTATTAACAAGGTGAATCCCCTCCTCACACAGTTGCAACCCTTTAAGTCCCAGGATGCCAATTAGAATCAGATTTTTAGAATGAAAAATAAATATTTGGGACTTAAAGGGTTAAATGTTTTGTTTGAGTTTAGTTTCCCCTTTCAATTTGAGTTGATTTGGTGTTTATAATACATAAATTTTGTGGTATTGTATTAATGATACATTGCAGTTTAGGACATAAATACTTATAATTTTTGGTTTTGACTAGACTGACTACCATTATGGAATATATTTGTTGAAAATTTATCATTCATAAAATGTATTTAATTTAAAAATACTTTCGATACATTAATGCATTTGTAAATATTTAGTGAATTTTTTTGTATATTTTTCATATCAAAGTAGATGGCGATTTGTTAAGGATTGATGTATTTAACGAAAATTGAAATCTTAATATACATAACTGTGTAGTGGAAGAAAGAAAAAAATACCCCCATATCTGCAATGTAAATGTTAAAAAATACTGTGGTTTTTTAACTACTATTTAAGACTCATATCAGGCATTTGGTATTTTACGACTTCAGTATTATATGAAGGTTTTAAGTGTATGTTAGCAATAAATTATTATCCAACAAATATAATTACAAAATAAAAAATTACAAAAAAATATCAGAAAAATATCTGTGGAAGTAATACCTTCATCATGACCAATTTCACCTCCGTTAAGAAACAACTGGGTGTTTTTATTTTTATGTAAAACCATTAGTTTGCTTTAGTGCCCATATTATTCCGTCAATAAAGCAGATGTTATATCATAAGGCCTGAGATTTTAGTCTTCTGCACGACAATATTTATATGTGTTCTTAAAATATGTTTAACGGCCCTACTGAATGAAAATCTATTCAGTGACTAGAAAAATCTGTGTGGGCAGCATATGACTCTACTTACATATTGCACTGATTTTGCTTATTTCACTGTTTAATAAGATGTGCAAGATTTACAGCACAATGATTTTAGCGTTGAATTGTACGATGGCATTGAGAACTTTTCTGGGTGACTAAATGTATAACTATTTCAAAAACGCAATTAACTTCCATTCTGTGTGAATCTAGCTTGACAATTAGAAATATAGTTAGCATTCGCTAAGCAATATAGTTCATATATTAAACGATTTTAATAATTAGGTACTAATATTTTATTGTATAAAACCGATGAGTTGCATTCCAATCTAAAATTACTAAAATTGAAAAGTAAATTTATTATAATATTTCTCATATATCAATATTGTATTTAATATTTTGTTGTTTAATTTGAAAAAAACAAATTTCGTTACTATGATAACTACCGAATCTCTTCTAGATGTCAATCAATTTCCTTCAATTTTGGTGTCATTTTCCTTAATTAAACTCTGTCAAGTTGGCGAATTTTTCACAAAGTTGTCAAACTTGCGGTATTTCTGTCAAACTGCGGTATTTGTTGCCGAAGTCAACCTATTTAGGTATATTTGATAATTATCTGAATTTTATGTATATTTCCGATAAATGTATATAGAAATGTGCTATATCTCGCGAATGTCTCTTCCCATCGTTCTAAAGTTTATGTCACTCATTTTATAATGAAAAATTACATAAGAAATCATTATTTATGTAACTTTATTGAACGTTTAGAGTTTGATATGATATTTCTTTCAAAATTTCATTCGAAAATTTGAAGGGGTCTTCCAAACATTCGATGATATCTAAAATTTGTAGGATTATAGAATTCACTAACTGTAATAATCGTACCAAATTTCATTCGAAACGCTCCAATGGGTCATAAGATATATCTTCCACAGACTCACCGACACACATACTAACACACATATGTACATACATACATACATACATACATTACTTCAAAAACGTTCTATTTGTGTTTGGGATGCTTAAAAGGTGCTTTGCCGACGGAAATTGGCAATCAAATTTTCGACGACGTCACACTTTATTGATACATGTATATATTATGTATATAGGGAAAGTAATAAGTGATATATTATTATACAAAGCTATATGTATAAGAAGTTTTAAACTGAAATTTTGATAATTATATAATATTGCCACTGGCCGGATAGCTTTGAACAATTTTCTTAATGATTAAGTGTTAGGCCATATTAAGTTTTTCTTAAGAACTGCAGAATTAAAAGTATATTTTCTTGGAAGGAACTCCATAATCCTGTCTTTAAAAGACTGCTTAAGTAAATTTAGAAATTTAAGACACGTCGAAACAGCTCAGGCTCTTTTATTGCCCATTCCAAACTTTTACCACGCACCATAAAAATTGTCAAATAAAATATCCTTTAAACTCTAAAAGTAAAGTTTTTGACGATTAATCCTATTACCGAAATCCTTTTAAGGCTTCAAAGGAATTTCTGGCGGTATAAAGCGCTATATCTTGTTTTCTTTAAAGTCTTTAAACCTATTATGATAACAGAACAAATAAGAAGTAACCTTAAGTTTAGTAGATATATATGTAACAAATGTTCACAACTTTTTTGTACATCAATAGAATTCATATTTCATAGAAGGATTCGTTGGAAGATTGTTTGTATATCTTGGAACTGGTAACTGGATTTTAAGAGATTAATATAATTATATCTTGAATTCATAAGCGTACAAAATGAGAATTTTTGACACAAATTATTAAGCATATAATGAATGATATGATAATGTCACAAATTTTCAAAACGGTGTTTACAAGTCTGCCTGTAAATTGCTTTAGACATACTCAGTATATCAAAAAAAGCACAAAACGTAAGTACTTCAGTTGAAATTTTTGATAAACAGAGGGTCAGCAGGTGAAACCAATTCAGAAAAATTACGAAATCAGGGGCAAGTCAGTAGCCTGTCAATGTTTTAAAAATATGATCAACCATTTTGCAAATTTGAGAGTTTACTTATCGTTTTAATGTATATGTCTGTTGTTTTGGGATTTTGTTTTACAGTTAAAATATTATTGATTGTATATTGTTCCTGTTTACACTCATTATGCATTTACCCCTCCCGGTCACATAATCTGCTGCTCATTCCTTCGGGTGAGTCGGGTGACTTGAGTCTTTAACACTCATTATGTATTTGAATAAAGTATTAGATTTTCAAAATCGTTTTATTATATATTTCCACTGCCATTGTCAAATGGCGTTATCAAATGGACATTTTCATTGCTCGTTGTCATTTTACCATTGTTGGTTTGGAGTTATCTTCAAAGACCCATACTTTACATTCTTGACGTGTGGGCACGTCAAAAACCGGTATGTACCTTTTATCACCAGTTATGATTTTAAACATAATGCGGTGTCTACCATCATTAAGTAATTTTAGGGTTTCTATACTGATTCTGACATGCTCTGCTTTTTGGTGCTCTGTTAAATTATGGAGGACCCAACGACAAATTATTTTTTTCATATGCAGTTTTTCATGAATAATTTTATATATTGCTGCGAATTCAATGTTAAGATTCTTCTGTATAATTTGGTAAGTACAAAGATTATAATTGGTTAACATTTTTTGAATGACTGACACATTTTCTGAGACTAGAGTTGACAAAGGTCTTCCTGTGTATTCATCATCCAGGAGAGAATTTTGACCTCTTCTAAACTCTGACTCTGTAAATCATCTGAATACAGAGCCATGAGATGGAGCATCATTTTCATATGCTAATTGTGGACGTTGAGGGCATTCTTCTTGATTTAACTCCACTTTAAAATCATAGAAAATCATAGCTCGATAATGCTCTCGCGTCAACTATATTTCCCTTTTTTTTCAAAATTTGTTCTACGATAGCCAAATTGTAATTGTTGCTACAAATTATCGTCCAAGGACATAAAAAATTCAAATTTAGTTATCTGACCAATAATTTTTCTAGCGCATATCGTCTGCCCCTGTCTCAGAAATGTCAGTGTGACCCTCGTTTTGTTCCTGTTTACGTTCATTATATCTTTGAAAAAACAGTTGCATTTTCAAAATCGTTTTAATATATATTTGCACAGCCATTGTAAAATTATACCTCTTTGAATAAAGCTAAACCTTTGTTCAAAGCTACTAATTAAGCTACATCTTTATACTGCTTTGAATAAAGCTAAAACTTTATTCAAAGCCGTATATTAGCTCTTCAACATAGACACAAAATAATAATAATAAAATAAAATAAAAGTTTTATCGAATATTAAAAGTTTACCTCAAAGTTTTAATTAATCTGCTTTATACTATGCATTCCGTACGATAAACATGTAAAAATATAATCTTACCTAATAAAGGAGCATTTATGTGTCTGTGTGTCTGTCAGTGCAGTCTGTAGCAGAAAATCTAAGCGTCGGACGGCCATAAAATTGGTACACAGATACTTCAGGACCCGAACAGTTGTACCTAGGAGTTAATAATTTTAATCTGGAATAATTTTTTTTTTAGTTATTTTATGTTTTATACCTATTTCCAACGATTTTGGCCTATATTCACACAAATGGGTTATTTGGTGACTTAAAATATTATCACAGAGTTTCCATCTTGACACCATCTGAAAGATAAACAAGAAAGATCAATCATGCTTAAAGCATTGATTATGAAACACTTTCCATCTCCAATGCAATTTTATTTAAACATCTCAAAAATGCAATACATTCCTAAGTAATATTTTAAAACTTATCACAATACTACATTAATTTATTATATTTGAAAACTTAAACCTTTATCGGAAAAAATGAACTTCATTCAAATGACGGCATTAAAATATAAATTGCCTGGTTTAAACATCTCTAAAATGTAATGCATTCCTCGGTAATATTTTAAAACTATCATAATACAACGATAATTTATTATATTTGAAAACTTTATCGAAAACAACTGAAATTCATTCAAATGACGTCATAGAAAAATTAACACGCCTGGATCTCTCTATAAAAACAGCATTTCATTCATAACATTTTCCCATTCATCACAATACTATAGTAATTTATTTTATTTAAAAATTATGACCATGGAACTACAAATTATTAAACTCTATGCTTAAAACTTCTTCGAAAAAAATCGTCCTTCTCTGTATAAAATCAATGAATATTCCATTCATATCAGCTATGCAGACTCCATGATCTAAATACTTTTGCGTTAAAAAAATACAGCAATTCAAATACAACTCATCCTACATATTTTGCTGTTTACATTTCACATAAGTGAAAAATAGGCTTCGTTATAGAAATAATCAAAGTTCGATGCTCATTTAAACTCAAATATATTGTCATTGCGTTGTTTCAGTATGTAGATGCATAGAATTTAAACGAAAATAAAGAGGTTTTACGACGAATACAACACTCAATATGAATTAAAAAGAACTTTAAAAATGATGATTTTGAGACAAGATGGATGCCGTGTTATATTTTGAAGTTGGTCACGTGATCGTTTCATATCATGGTCACGTGATCGTTTCATATAAGATGTGTAATTATTATTTTAATTTTTATTTAAAAAACTACTGATTATATTTTGCTGAATTTTTTTTATATATTTTATGGAATAATTTGAATATTACCTAAAATTTTCGAAGCAATTTGTGAATTTTAAATCCGCTTAAAAAATGTTTGAAAAATTAGGTCCCTTAGGGCTCTATTTCATTTTTTCGACCCGGGTTCAATCCAAAACTAATTGGGTAATATTAGTCATTTACATTCCCATACGTTATACAGACCGTCTGAACATCATAGTAAAATTTCATTTTGATTAAGTCATTTTTACGGCAGTTATCGTGTAAACGGACAGACAGACAGACAGAATGAACAAAGTCATAAACACTTTTCAACTTTGTTGTAAAGTATTAAAAATTGTCTTTCAAAGAAACTATGAATAAAATGTGAACGATTATTACATGCCTTTTAGTGAATTTAAAAAAAATATTTACTTTTCGCGCATTTTAAATATTTACGATTTTTAACACTTTACAATAAAGTTGAAAAGTGTTTATGACTTTGTTATATTATGATATACAGAAATTGACGTACCAGCCATTGTTCACTTGTATTTCAGCACTCGCGTACATATTATTGTAGAAAAACAATCTCATAAACACATTCGATAATAATTAGGGATATTTTTTCCAAGGTATGTCTTTGATTTTTGAGCGATTCACGCAGGGCCTGGGACCGCTTGGATCCCTCCAACATCGAGAAACTGAAACTCCTCATTTTGTCGTAAGGGAGTGGATACAATGGGCTGAGTGAGGGGTGCATGAAAAAATTCGTCTTAGACAAACTTTCGCGTGTACATGAGCGAGAGTTGTGTTCAATTCTTAGCGGTTGTACGGCTAATTGTGATTCTTATTTTCAACACTTTACAATAAATATGAAAAGTGCTTATGACTTTGTTCATTTTATCTGTATGTCCGCTTGTTTGTCCGTTAGCACGATAACTGCCGTAAAAATGATTTTATCAAAATGAAATTTTAGTATGTTGTTCAAACGGTCTGTGGGACCTATGGGAATATAAATGTATAATATCAACCAATTAGTTTTGGATTGAATCAGGTTGAAAAATTGAAATACATTAAACCCTATGGGACCTAATTTTTCAAACATTTTTTAAGCGAATTTAAAATTCAAAAATTGCTTCGAAAGTTTTAGGAAAAATTAAAATTATCCCATAAAATATATTAAAATATTTCAGTAAAATATATTCAGTAGTTTTTTAAATAAAAATTAAAATAATAATTACACCTTTTATATAAAACGATCACATGACCATTATATGAAGAGATCACGTCAAAATAAAATATGGCATCCATCTTGTGCCAAAATCGCGATTCTTAAAGTTCTTTTTAATTCATATTTATTGTTGTATCCGTCCTAAAATCGCTTTATTTTTGCTTAAATTCTATGCATCTACATACTGAAACAACGCTATTACAATATATTTGAGTTTAAATGATCATCCAACGTTGATTATTTCTACAACGAAGTCTAATTTTCACTTATGGAAAATGTAAACAGCAAAATATGTAGAATGAGTTGTATAAGAATTTCTGCATTTCTTTAACGCAAAATTATTTAGCTCATGGAGTCTGCAATATAGCTGATATGAATGAAACATTCATTGATTTTGCAGAGAGAAGGACGATTTTTTCCAAGAAGTTTTAAGCATAGAGGTTAATTACTTGTACCTCCATGGTCTCAAGTTTTTAAATAAAATAAATTAGCATAGTATTGTAAGGAATGGTATGCATGAAAAAATGTTTATGAATGAAATGCTGCTTTTATAGAGACGTGTTATATTTCGATGACGGCATTTGAATAAATTTCATTTGTTTTCGATGAAGTTTTCAAATATAATAAATTATTGTAGTATCATGATAATTTCAAAAATATTACTGAGGGGTGTATCGCATTTTAGTGATGTTTAAACCAGGTAATTTATATTTCAATGTAGTAATTTGAATGAAGTTCATTTTTTCGATTAAATTTTAAATTTTCAAATATAATAAACGAATGCAGTGTTGTGATAATTTCAAAAATATTACCGAGGAATGTATCGCATTTTAGAGATGTTTAAGTAAAATTGCATTGAAGTTGGAAAGTGTTTCATAATCAATGCTTTATGCGTGATTGATCTTTCTTGTTTTCTTATGTGGAAATCGCTTGTGATTTGATTATTCGTGCAATTTTAGGATCGAAAACATTTTAAATTGTTTTCAAATGTATTATTTAAGCAGATGGTACTTATATGTAGTGCTCGCCTATTCAGGGTCCAGGCAAATAGGGTTATTTCATTCTATTTATATATATAACAAGAAAGATCAATCATGCTTAAAGCATTGATTATGAAACACTTTCCAACTTTAATGCAATTTTATTTAAACAAGTCTAAAATGCAATACATTCCTCGGTAATATTTTGAAACTTATCACAATACTGCATTAATTTATTATATTTGAAAACTTAAACCTTCGTCGAAAAAAATGAACTTCATTCAAATGACGGCATTGAAATATAAATTGCCTGGTTTAAACATCTCTAAAATGTTATACATTCCTCGGTAATAGTGTTTGAATTATCATAATACTACGATAATTTATTATATTTGAAAACTTCATCTAAAACAACTGAAATTAATTCAAATGACGTCATGGAAAAAATAACACGCCTGAATCTCTCTATAAAAACAGGATTTCATTCATAACTTTCTCCCATTCATTTCATTCATCACAATACTATAATATTTTTTTTTTATTTAAACATTTTGTTTAAGACCATGGAGCTACAAAAAGTTAAACTCTGTGCTTGAAACGTCATCGAAAAAAATCGTCCTTCTCTTTATGAAATCAATTAATATTTCATTCATATCAGCCATGCAGACTCCATGGACTAAATTATTTTGTGTTAAAAAAATACAGGAATTCTAATACAACTCATTCTATATATTTTGCTGTTTACATTTTACATAGGTGATAAAATAGGCTTAGTTGTAGAAATAATCAAATTTAGATGAGCATTTAAACTCAAATATATTGTCATTGCGTTGTTTCAGTATGTAGATGTACAGAATTTAAGCAAAAATAAAGTAGTTTTAGGACGGATACAACACTCAATATGAATTTAAAAGAACTTAAAAAAATCACGATTTTGAAACAAGATGGATGCCATATATCATTTTGAAGTGGGTCATGTGATCGTTTCATATCATGGTCACGTGATCGTTTCATATGAGGTGTAATTATTATTTTAATTTTTATTTAAAAAACTACTGAATATATTTCGCTGAAATTTTTTTATATATTTTATGGAACAATTTGAATATTACCTACACAATTTTCGAAGCAATTTGTGAATTTTAAATCCGCTTAAAAAATGTTAGAAAAATTAGGTTCCATAGGGCTCAATGTATTTCATTTTTTCGACCCGGGTTCAATCCAAAACTAATTGGGTGATATTATTCATTTATATTCCCATAGGTTCTATAGACCGTCTGAACAACATACTAAAATTTCATTTTGATTAAGTCATTTTTACGGCAGTTATCGTGCTAACGGACAGACAGACAGACAGACAGAATGAACAAAGTCATAAATACTTTTCAACTAGTAGTTGTAGAGTGTTAAAAAATGAAAAAAAACATGATAACGAGAATTTTGGATAAACTATATGGCGTCGACATAGAAATTTCTTTTGCATTAAATTTTGCGCATTGATGCTCTATACTTTAGGAGTTTATATATGGATTTTTGTAAAGCTAGATATCACAAAGCATCAAAAAGGACAATTCTAATTGAGTTAAGGAACTTCAAATAGGACACGACAAACAAATACGAGGTTTCAAAGGAGACCATTTGTCTCGTAAAGAAGATGTCTTTAATTTCGAACCAATTTTAGAGTCAGTAAAATCAAAGTTCTGTAAAAACTGTTGCTTAAGAATTGCTACCTTTAAAATCAATGGAAAGTATTATTCCTCTTCAAAGGTATTTTGTGTTTCGTAATCTTTGGGAAAAATCGGATATTTACAAAAAATGACTTCAATACAAACTGGCAAATTTGCATGTGCTTATACTTGCAGTAAAGTCATCTTGAACACGGTGTGAAAGCTAAAGACGTTCATATAAAACTTTCTCATTATACACCCATTATAGGTACTTTAATAAAATATTTCCAATAGCAATAAATTCGCAATAAAATATCAATTAACAAGAAAGATCAATCATGCATAAAGCATTCATTATGAAACATTTTCCAGCTGCAATGCAATTTTATTCAAACGTCTTTAAAATGCAATACATTCAGAGGTGATATTTTTAAAATTATCATAATACTATAATAATTTATTATATTTCAAAACTTCGTCGAAAACAAATGAACTTCATTCAAATAACGTCATCGAAATATAAATCGTCTGGCTCTCTATATCAAAGCAGTGTATATTTCATTCATAAACTTTTTCTCATTCCTTTCATTCAGCGGCGATATTTTTAAAATTATCACAATACTATAATAATTTATTTTACTTAAGAACGTAAAACCATGGTGGTAAAAATACTTTCTAACCCTATGTTTGAAACTTCATCAAAAAAGGCAATACCATAGAACCATTTATTTCTCTATGTAAAATCAATTAATGTTCAGCTATATTGTAGATTCCAGAGCTAAATAATTCTGCGTTAAAGAAATTCAGCAATGCTTATACAATTCAACTTATATGTGGATGTGTTTACATTCTCCATAGGGGAAAATTAGTCTTCGTTGTATAAATACTCAAAGTTTGATGGTCATTTACACTGAAAAATATTGTAATTGCGTTGGCGCACTATATAGATACGCATAGAAAATTAAATAAAGCGGTTTTAGGGCGGATGCAACACTAAATATAAATTAAAAGGAACTTTAAAAATCACGATTTTGATACAAAATGGATATTATATTTTATTTTGAAGTGGGTCACGTGATCTCTTCATATAATATGGGTACAATTACTATTTTAATTTTTACGTATAAAACTACCAAATATATTTTTCTGATTTTTTTTATATATTTTATGTGATAATTTGAGTATTTTCTAAAATTTTCGAAGCAATTTGTGAATTTTAAATTCACTTAAAAATGTTTGAAAAATTAGGTTCCATAGGGTTCAATGTATTTTATTTCTTCATCCCGGGTTTAGCCCAAAACTAATTGGGTGATATTATTCATTTACATTCCCATATATCCCACAAACCGCCTGAACAAAATACTAAGATTTCATTTTAATAAAGTCATTTTTATAGCTGTTATCGTGCGAAGAGACAGACAGACAGACAGAATGAACAAAGTCACAAACACTTTCAACTATGTTGTAAAGTGTTAAAAATGATATTTTCATTACAATCTAAAAAGTTGAATAAAATTTCGAACATTTATTTTGGACGTAATTGATTTTAACAGAAGCAATATATTTTATATATAAAAATATAGTTTTTAATTAGTAATAACGATTGCTAGATGAGCTATGCAACTTACCGGAGGCTTGTAGGTTTCCCCATATTTGTCTGCAAATATAAATTTATCGCGCTGTCACTGCTAAGAATTTAAGACGTTAAAACATCCGCAGAGTCCACTTCGAGGACAAGAGCTCCCAATTCAATCCCTGCGACTGAACGGTTGGGTGATGGCCGGCCAATACGCAGATCCGTGGTTCGATTCTAGGTTGGGGCAGCAAGGATATTTACAATGGCGCCCGAACAAATCAACTCTAGTGGTTAGTGCAGAGGTGTTAGAGGTCTAAATGTAACAATAGTATGTCTTAAACGGATTCAATGGACTCTGGTGTATTGAGCGCTAATTTCAAATCGGGATGTTAAAGCCCACGTAAGAAGCTAACCTGGAGGATAAAAGTATCATCAGAATGATAACCTGAGGTAAAAATAGCAGAAGGTGGTCAGTCTGATTGCCATTTGCATGTCAATCCAACATTAGAGGGTGGAGAATGCAGAGTCCACTTCTTCGATAATAGCTTGCAATTCCGTCCAAGTAGTTCAACGGTAAAGCATAGGCTGGTCAGTAATAAGACCCGTGGTTCGATTCCCGGCTAAGGCAACATGATTCTTTACACATCTTAACTTGCTACACAAATGAAAATAATAGGAAGGAGCCGAATTATTTAAATCTCTTTGACTTCCGATTTATCTATTCAGTTCCGGTGTATTTCTTCAGTAACCAAAAGTTAAATGTCACATTTTACGGTCAACTGTTGACTTGTTTAAAATGAAGAAATTAAACCCGTGTTGATGAAACGTTTGCTTGATGTTATATTACTTACAGTTGGCCACAGTTGCATGCAGTTGGTCAGACATTTGACATGCGGATCATAGGTCTATATAAGTGGTCAAGAAGTGAAGAATTTTGCGGTCAAACACTTTGCACCGGTTTCACCAAAGCAGAATGCTGACATAACATCCTTCTAGACCTATACAGTTTAAATTGGATTACAAAACACCACGGACATACATGTACAGTCAGCAACAACTTATCGTTCCCGAGATTTGAACATTCCAGCTGTAGCTTCGAACGCCAGAGCGGTGACTTCTCACATATCAAACAACTCTCAACAACTTAGAAAACAAGTTTAAAGGAAGTAAATCAAAATAAAATCAGATTTTGATATTTTGTTGGAATTGAACAATTTCGGCATCTTTCAGCACGAATAAAATATTTTTAGCTTTACAAATATAACAGTCGATTAGTTTTTGAAGCTAATATAGAAGGTATAAAAGAAGACCAAAAGTAAATAAAAAGTACTGGCTCTTTCTTAAAAAGTGAGCGATAAATCTAGAAAAATAAATGAAATAATTTTAGTAATACAATTATTTTCTGTAATTATTTATGACAAACCAAATTAAAATATTTCAGACAAAACGAATTCATTAACAAATGGAATACAATATATTAAAAAATCAATATAATTTCAAATATCTATAATATAACTGCAAAGAGATATAATGCAAAAACTAATTTTAATTCGTAGAAAATTGCATGCGATGCTCGCATCCGAATTTTATTATTTGCCCACTTATTTAGTTTGTATTTGCTTTATATATTTTTGCACGCATTCAAGTCCGATGAGTTTATATTTCTAATTTAACTGGAAGGACTTTTTTAAACACTAAAAACACAACTCCAAACTGAGAAGCTTTTAATAAAACACAAAATAGCTTTGGGGTTAAAAGGAAGCCATTAGAAGTTTATCGGAAAGAATTGCTTTAATTCAAAGTCAATATTAAGGTCAGATAAATTCAAGTACTCTGAAAGCTGTTGCTGTAAAACTATTGTTCTCGAATTGTTAACGATCAATGGAAATTATAATAGCTCTTTTTAAGGTACTTTGTTTTTGTTCCTTTTTTTTTTTTGCTTTTTGTTCAGAAACCAAGTAATGTGTCCTGCAAATATATTTCTCTTCGATTTTACAAATTTTCATGTGCGTTTATTTTATGCGCCAGACATTTCAAATGCGCATTTTGTAAAATTTTATTTATTAGATGTAAAATTAAAATGCTACTCATGAGAATGAACGAATGGGAAAAACGATGAATCGAAAATTGACATGCTGGAATATGTTATAAATAGATATTTAAGGCAACCCCCGTCTTCTGCGAGAGAGTGTGGTCAATTCTGAACAGTTCTAAAAGGATTACACACGAAATTTACGAGCCTGCGCAACGCCCGCCTCGTGACAATAATACGCCCTTCTAAGTGCCTAGATACGATTTTGTCAACTGCACATAGGCAGCTTCGCGAGCTTGTGGTCACCTCTTTAACAATTTCATTTTTAAAGAAATTGACAAAAGCACCTCCCCCTGCGCAAGTTTAATATGCTTTAAATAAGTGCCTAAACTTGTCTTAACCTACCTGCTGACGTAAAACCCGTTTGTATCTCGGTGACAATTCTGAATAAGCTTCTTTTAGCAGCGCATATGACGCTAAGCTGCTACGCCATAATAAAAACCTAAATGCGGTATATAAACGACACTCCATATGCGGGAGTATTGGAGATAAAAATCATGAGTGGTTAGCGTGAGAGCAGAGTCAGTTATAAGGGTGTTGTTTACAAATGCCGGTCGTTTGGCCACTAGGCTATTAGATAGCGAGCTCTCTAGTATTTCTCATTGATTGAATTAAAAGTTGCTAATGCAGGGCACTCGTCCAAATGTTTTTCAGGCATAGGCTGTCCTAGTTTACATAAAATACAATTCGGGGAAGCAGCATGTTCAATTTGATGGAGACGAGTCCTGAGACAGTCATAACCAGTCAGAAGTCTTAATCTTGCAACTGCTTCTCGTCGGAGAGCCTCTGAAATGGCTGAAATGTTCTTGCTGAGGTCGCTCTATGACTTTCCTTTAGATGCCTCCAGAGATTTTGCCTCATTTTATTTTTTGTGTAGCATTTTAATGTACAGTTCAGCTGAATGATAAGTCATAGGCTTTGAGAATCTCTGCTCCACCATAGGGCAAAATGCGAGTTATTGCAATGCCACAAAAATTGCTTCGATCTCCCCATCAAAGTGTATTGCAGTGTTTATAGGGGGATCCTGGCTTACCAGGAGTTATACTTTAACATCGGGCTTCACACACACAAACACTCACACACGCACACACACACACACACACAGACATCACTTCAAAAATGTTTGATTCGTGATCAGGGATGCTTGAAACGTGCTCTCCCGACGAAAACTCGAATTCGAATTTTCGACCCCGTCACAATACTTTCCTTATACATTATGTATATAAAGAAAGTAATAATGTATAAGATCCACGGTACTGTGTTTTTAAAGTTGAATTGTGCATTTGGCGATTTTCCGAATGACAATGTGTAAAACTATTTTAAAGTATCCAAGAAAATTATATTTCGCGCAACTCTATATAAACAATTATCAATATTGATAGCATCCTCATTATTTGCCTACGATGCATTTCTGCGTTGCGTTATTTGCACTCTTGCTGTAACCATTTACATTATAATGTGTGATTGGTAATGTGTGATTGGTTTACCAATTACATGGTAATGTGTGATTGGCCTCACCAATTTTGTTTAAACTGGGGCATCTCTGGGACATTTTATGATAAGATACTGAAATTTTGTACATCACCTTAGTAATGTATGGGGCACATTTTACTGATTGGAAATGTTTTTGGTCGGGGGCCGTATAAAAATTTAAATTTTATATTTCTTTAAATTTAATTCACTGAAAATTTTTATCGAATTCATAAAATTATGTACCTTTTTTTACGCAACTTTGTAATTTATTATATATGTCTAAGATCAATATTTAAGGAATAAAAGTCGAGGTCAATGTTTTTGGGACACCCTGTATATAACATAGTATATTGTACATATATATATATACGTACATACATACATGCATACTTACATGGTCAGACGGAAATCAAAGAATAAATGAAATTTAAAAATATTTCAGATATACTTTCATTTATCGTGTTTCCAAATTTTAAATATAACAAGAAAATCAAAAACAAATATATTTTTACTTCAGAGAACAGCACATCATTTTTTTTCAGGATTCAGATACGGCAAATATTTGCATTTCTACATTGTGACACTCGAAAAACATGCTCACCGTGTATTCTGCCTAGCGTGGTTTTTATTTATATTTTACAAGAATGAAACTGATTAATTTATGAATTAAATAATAGTTTTCATATTATATTTAAATAACTTCATTAACTATTTAACTTTTATCATCATAAATTTAATTAATGGTTTAAGGAGTGAAGTCCGTCTACGATAGTAAGGGTGGCAGAGGCCTTTACTAAAGGATACTAGAGGATAAAAATACCAGAGGATATTTTTCTCTACATTTTAGAGATTTGAGAATTGAAACATCTTTGGTAAATCTTTAATTTTGTTTAGCTTCGTATCCATTCAGTACAAATTGTAACGTTAAATTCGTATAGTAATTACATTCTGTTAGAAAGTCATAGAAAATTGGAGTTTTTTGGAGACCTGTCAGGCAATGTATTTTCTTAAGAGAGCAAACGTTAATTGTTTTTTATTAGATGATAGATATAATAATAATGTTTTAACCATTAAGTTGATTCAACAAGATTCTAACTTCTGGTTGAAGTGGACCCTATTGATGCTATGATAGCAGTATTAAATTATACGAAATTTCATTTGAATTGCAATTTATGTTTGAGCGATTAAACACCTAGACAATATAAAAAAAATCTGATGTGAGCATCACATGACTTTCCTTATATAATGCAATGAATTTACAGTTAAAAAATCATGTATACGATCCACGGTACTGTGTTTCTAACATTGAATTGTACATTTGGCGATGTTCCGAATGACAACGTGTAAAACTATTTCAAAGTACCCAATAAAATTATATTTCGCGCAACTCTATATAAACAATTATCAGTATTTATAGCATCCTCAATAAGTGATGTAGTCCATATATTAAAATATTTTAATAATAAATACATCAGTTAGGCGCCACTTTCGTTCATTTAGCGTCGTTTTTACAATTCTGACGATAAGACAATACTGACGTCGAATTGGCAACATTTAAAAAGTCAGCAAGTTGGAGATATTTTGACAAATTCGTCACTAAAATTTTGCAGACTGTTTCGGACGAAATAATAGGGTTTTCTTATTGTAGATTCTTATATTCTTTCCAAAATATTGAATTCTCGCCAATTTGTCGTCAATTTTATTGTAAGTTGCGTCATTGTATATCAATTTAGTGACAATTTCGTTAATTTTTAAAAGTCGCCAAGTTGTCGACGTTCCGCAAACTTCGTTGCCAAAATCTCGCAAGAGTTATGGACTGAGAAATAAGTTATTCTTATAGCAGATAAATGACTATTGGTGTTCAAATAAAAGGTATTACCCGAAATATATTTTCTCTTGAATGGAACGTGCTAGATTCCAAGAATGCTGTCACCAAATGTATCGCATGATAGTGCATGTGAAAAGTGAGCATATTTCGCAACCGTTAATATTTTTTTTATTTTACGTGACTTTTTGATAAATGTATATGAAAAATCTGCAATATAACGCGAACAGTTTATGCTAGCGTTCTAAAGTTCTGTCCGACGTTTTCTAGTGAAAATTTAAATAAGAAATTGACTGTTTGCAAAATGTTACTAAGGGTTTTATATTTTTTTATTTTTTTCAAAATTTCGCTCGAAAATTTAGAGGGTTCTGAACATTTGACTGCGTTTAAAAACAATTGGCTTCCAGTATTGACGGATTGTAATTATTATACCAAATTTCGTTCGAATCGCTCTACTTATTCGTAAGATAGCGTCTCCACACATACACATACACAGGCATCACCTCAAAAACGTTTGATTCATGTTAATGGATGCTTGAAACGTACTCTCCCGTCGAAAACTCGAATTCGAATTTTCGACCCTGTCACAATACTTTCTTTATACATTATATTATGTGTATGGGGAAAGTAATAAGGGACTCGTGCTAATACCCAAATAATGTAAATTTAATATACTGAAAGATCTAGATCTTAATAATAATTGTGTCACATATATTAACAGACACATACATTAACAGCAACAAAAACGAACGATTGCAGATGTGGAGATTATGTAGGGAAGATAAATGTAACTAAATTCGATAAGCTAATATTTAATTCAATCACAGTTCTTTTTCACATATTAAACATAATAAGAAACTTTAAAACTCATTATATGATTTTTGAAAGTACGCGTTTTAATACCTATAAAAGAGAAGTAAAAATAGGATGGATTATTGAAGTTTGTTAAAAGTAGTATCAGTCAAAGCTAAAAAATTTAGTTATTCCTGAAATACTTCCAAAATTATTTATTTTTTCTTTATCTTAATGGGTTTAAGAGAAGTGGTATTTCGTGTTTTATGTCGCTTTTATAAATACTTTGATGTCTTTAAAGTATCGTAGTAATAGGATTAATTGCTACAAAGTTTACTCTTAAGGGATTAAAGGATAATTTCATTCGCAATTTCTTCATGGGTCTGGATTTAAATTACGGATAGAAAAGAAAGAATCCATGAAAATGGTGTTATTTCTTTATTTAGAAAAAAATATACTTGGCTACGTGTAAAGGTTTTGGTTTATGCAGCTCCGGCAAAATGTGCAGTAGGATAAATGTAGCTGCAAATATTTTTTTAACCCAATAATGTCTGTTAGTATGAAAATTAGCTTACATGAAAATGTTTTTTTCGTGATAGCAGAAATAAAACTATCGCGAAAATTTTTATGCTAACAAATCGAACTTGCTCTAGCGGTTTAAAAAAATTGCATCTAATTAATATTATGTTGGAAGACAAATTTATTCTTCAGCCTGTCTGATACAGATTGACATGGGCGCACGCGAAAAGAATGTATGCGATCTGGGACTATTCACTAATCTACTGTTATTAACTCAATTTCAAGTAAATATACATGAAATGTGTAGATCTGTTCCACTTTCTTACATTGTTATATTCTATTTTGAAGGAAGATAATTTTCTCTTTTTGCTTTAATTCAAACAACCCCCATGCATGCGTACAGAACTTATTGGCATTGTAATGTCGGGATTCGAACGCGCATTACTTCTGTGTATAAGTTAAAAAATCATTTAATATGTTTTAAGCCATTTAATTATTTAAAGCCACCTAACTATTTTATTTCTGCTTGAAAATAACTCTTGTCAGGCCTTTGTGTAGCTATGTATTTTAAAACCATTTAACCTTTTAAACCTTAATCTGAAATTTAACTTGAATTCATTTTAAGGTATTATTTCAAGCTAACACTCGAATGGCCAATTTTTATGTTGCACCGAGGTCACCCGTTTTTGCATGATAAAATCGAATGTTTAGTTTCATTTTTCCTTCAATATGTGTGTATTATGCTAGATATAAGTGTTAAAGCTCTTCTCTACCGCCAATACGAAGCAGATATATTGTTCCTTGTCGCGACAGCTTCACTGGTCGGCGTGTGACGATTTATTCCGTTAATTTTTTAATTGGGTAGCTCTGGACGTCCGAATGGTGTGCATAAGAGCTTTGCACACCATTTTACGGCGCCATTTCTCTCTTGGACTGCTTTATATCATACGGCTGTCCGGGCTTCGGCCGGGTGTTCGATTCTCACTCCGCGCCTCGAGAACTTGGCCTGATTTGGATGTTTCCAACTGCTGTGATGTCTGAGGAAATGTGGCCTTGAGATGTCTATGAACGATCCGAGGCCTTACCGGAGCAATGATGAGATGTGATGATCCGAAGTCATGCCGAATCGAAGAGTCGACGCTTCCTGTGAGGATGACCAGAGGCCATGCCAGATCCGACTCCATGCCTTGATGGAGGGAAAATGAAGAAGGAACCCGGATGATGCTGTGTCCTCAGGCCGGGCCATGTCTAGCACATCCTGGCGACCAGATCTTTTCTCCACGAAAAACGGTAAATATTTCGTTTGGAACCGAAAGTTGATGTCCTTTGTTCCATCTCAGATTTTCGCTTCCGGTTGTGACGACTTCTTCCTGGCTTGAGGTAAACCCCTTTTTCGTTCCTGTTTTCGAAACCCCGGTGTTCCCGGCATCTCAGAATATTTGTCCCACCAAATGATGACTCATAGACGAGCTGCGAGCCGAGCGTTTCTCGTAGCCTTTGCTGACTCGCATAAATAAATTGGTTCATCTATTACTTCTAAATGAAAATTAATTGTATTCTACATTTATAATTGAAATCATTAAATCTACTTAAATTCCTTTCGAGTGCTCGCCCCTCTTGTTTAATTGACCATACCTTAAGATTAATGAAATTATTATTATAATGTTCTGCCACTGAATTTATTATGATTTTGATTACTGCTATAACCTTGGAAGCTTGTGGCATTTGTGTAATTAAGGTGCTTGTGTGCCTGTGTCCAGTGGTTGAAGCTGATAAAGTTTCAACTGCTGTTTTGATATCTCCATGATTAATGTCGATAAAAAATAATGTTTGATTTATCTTCACTTTTTGGTGTGGTTATTTTAATCTATCAGTCATTTTATTTTTTAATTTATTTCTGAAGAAGATGAAGTTCCTCAAGGTAAGGGTTTAAGCTTTAAAGTGTATTTTGTTCTACTGAGTTTTCAGGCAGGTCATCTTGGAGATTTATTTCTCCGGGCAGGAGGGTGAACCCAAATAGGGTTAATGCGACCTATTTGATTACGGGTTTGTAATGATGGTGCTGGTACTTGTGTTTCATAAATTCTAAATTTAAGGAGGTCACGATTTCACTTATACATCATACAAATGACTAGGTGAATGAAACAAAATTATTCCTATCCCCTTCACGTGGTCACAAAACTGCCATGAAGGGTAGAATATTAAGGCCATTGTAAACAATACATGGAATTGAATAAATAAATTGACTGTTTAAGTTCCTCTCGTACAACTTTCAATTTATTTTATTTTTATATTATTTTTTTTCAATTTACGTGGCCCTACAGATGAAATCCAGTTACAGTAGCCACACAAATATAAGAAAACAGAATATAAAATACAATAATACTAAGTAGTATACATGTCAAGCATATCTAAACAGGCTTTTTTTAAAACAGGCAGGAGTCAAATTAAATATATCAATATCAGTACAATAGGTATTATATAGATCAACAAATTCATAGATAGAATAGCATTTCATGTAATTGTGTTTAACAGCAGTATTGTGAAACAAAGTTTATTTCCTAGTATTATTTACAGGTATATGAAATTCCAGGGAAGAAAGAAGAGTGGGGCAATCAATAGTGTTTTTTAAGATTTTATAATAAAACAAGAGGCAGGACCATTTTCTTCTTTTTTCAAGAAACATTAAGTTATATTTTTGTCTAAGATCACTCGTATGCATATCATAAGGATAATAGAAAATCAATCTGTAATCCATAGTGCGTAAAAGCTTATTTTGCACGACTTCAATTCGATGAGAATGCAGACTGTAAACAGGGTCCCAGATCATTGCACAATATACCAAAATTGGCTTAACAAGGGTATTATAAATGCAAATATCAGTATCAGACCTGGCAAAAACACGAGATCGTCTTAAGGTGAAACCAAGTCTTTGGCAGGCTCTTTTAATAGTATTATCGACGTGTCCCTGAAAGTTAAAAGTGTCACCGAAAGTGACACCAAAATCAATAATATGAGTACATCGAGATAGAGGTAAATTATGTAAAATGTAATTGTAGTTGCGAATATTACGAATCCTAGCCATACTCATAATATAGCATTTTGAAACATTTAAATGGAGCTTATTTAAACTAGACCAGTTATACAGTGCATCTAGACCTCTCTGCATTTACACGATGTAATATATTGAACGAGCTGTTTTCTGCATTAGTCTATTTACACGGATTGACTTCTTGAATATATGACTTCCTTGCTACGTATTTGTCCACAGTCGGTTTACGCACCCTGTTATTTAGAAAATTTTTATTTCAGGCGTATCAGGCCAGAATAATGGATTTGGAAATTGTTTTTTCAAAGAAAAAGATAAATTATATCATGAAAATTAATATATTTTAAATAAAATTTAATTAATGTGGTATAAATTCCATCAATAAGGAAATTGTTTAAACTATAAGTGCAATCGTAGAAATGTAAATAACTAATTCATACTAGTGCTGGCGCCGGCTATATGTAAGTAATGTAAACAAATCATTATAATTTTACACCTAATAAAATAGTTCAGTTTATAACATAAAATACCTTATTATCTTAAGACAGAAATTGCGAACAAAATTAATTTCACTAGAAAGAAAATTGAAAAATTTAATTTTGAGATCTTCTCGTAAAGTATGAGAGAAATTGCGCCCATATATGTTTCAGAGAGAAAAAGAGTAACAGAAATTTTAGAAAAAAAAAATGTTAAAATAGAATACACTAAATTCACATTAATTACATTTCAAATATATTTGTAAAGTAGTCTATTCAAAATGTAAAAGAAAACTACATCCACATATTGCCTTGCTGCCGTTGTGCCTCTGATACGAACCAGAGATGACAGGCTACGGAAACCGATGGCACCCCAAACCATGATGCCACATTGTGGCATCATGGTTTGGGGTGCAGTATGGCGTTCGGCAGTTGCAGCAGGATTGGATCTGTTTCCACGCCGCCTCCAGACTCTCATACGCCGACTGTCATTCAACAAACAGAGCCAAGACTCGTCGCTGAAAACTCCCATTCAGTCTTCCATGACGCTCTTGTCCAACAACATTGCAATATCTCACGTAGATAATATCTTATCGTCAATGGTAGCCTTCGGAAAGGACTGTTTGAGTGCAAGCCGATTTCACTCAATTCGTCTAGAAACTGTTCTCGCGGGTATTGAAATGTCCAATGTACCCTGCAAATTCTGCAGAATGTCGACAGTTTTCGTATGTGAGGTCATCATCGGATATCTTCGAATACCTCTATCAAAGCAGGCTGACGTACGCCTGGATGGTCCTGTACCACTGCGGCGAATCACATGCCTCTCTTCAATTCATCATCATCAAATCCTGTGGACAGTGGACGCATGTATGAGTGTTTCAGCGGCGATACGCCGGAACGAGCACTCAGTTGTACGTAGGTCTAAAATGAATTCCCTAGCACGATAATCCATATGTTGAGACGGGCATTTCATCAACAACACGTTGCTTCTGCCGTAGGCGAAGGACAATAGCAACTGTGGGCTCATCTGCGGTTTCCATCTCTTTTATTTCGGTCTCTAATCACGTGACCTAATTCCAATTCAGATCATTTACATATATCGACCAGCTGCATTTGTCTCACAATTTGCACAATTATACGGTCAAAGCTTCATGGTGTTGCACTTTTTATGTCGGGTAGTGTATGCTCAAAATCGATGAAAGTTATGTTGTATGATTGCTGTGTTCATTGCAAATTGCAATTCATTTTTAACACTTTACAACAAAGTTGAAAAGTGTTTATGACTTTGTTCATTCTGTCTGTCTGTCTGTCTGTCTGTCTGTCTGTCTGTCTGTCTGTCCGTTAGCACGATAACTGCCGTAAAAATGACTTAATCAAAATGAAATTTTAGTATGTTGTTCAGACGGTCTATAGGACCTATGGGAATATAAATGAATAATATCACACAATTAGTTTTGGATTGAACCCGGGTTGAAAAAATGGAATACATTGAGCCCTATGGGACCTAATTTTTCAAGCATTTTTTAAGCGGATTTAAAATTCACAAATTGCTTCTAAAATTTTAGGCAATATTCAAATTGTTCCATAAAATATATAAAAAAAATTCAGCGAAATATATTCAGTAGTTTTTTAAATAAAAATTAAAATAATAATAACACCTCTTATATGAAGCGATCACGTGTCCATGATATGAAACGATCACATGACCCACTTCAAAATGATATATGGCATCCATCTTGTGTCAAAATCGTGATTTTTAAAGTTCTTTTTAATTCATATTGAGTGTTGTATCCGTCTTAAAACTACTTTATTTTTGCCTAAATTCTGTGCATCTACATATTAAAACAACGCAATGGTAATATATTTCAGTTTAAATGCTCATCCAAATATGATTATTTCTACTATTAAGCCTATTTTTCACCTATGTAAAATGTAAACAGCAAAATATATAGAATGAGTTGTATTAGAATCGCTGTAATTCTTTAACACAAAATAATTTAGTCCATGGAGTCTGCTTAGCTGATATGAATGAAATATTTATTGATTTTAGAAAGAGAAGGACGATATTTTTCGATGAAGTTTTACGCATAGAGATTACTTACTTGTAGCTCAATGGTCTTAATTTTTAAATAAAATAAATTATTATAGTATTGTGAGGAATGACATGAATGGGGGAATTATTTTTTATGAATGAAATGTTGCTTTTATAGAGAGAGCCAGGCGTGTTATTTTTTTATGACGTCATTTGAATGAATTTCAATTGTTTTCGATGAAGTTTTCAAATATAATAAATTATCGTAGTATTATGATAATTCTAAAATTATTACCGAGGAATATATCACATTTTAGAGATATTTAAACCAGGCAATTCATACTTTAATGCCGTCATTTGAATGAAGTTAATTTTTTTCGATGAAGGTTTAAGGTTTCAAATATAATAAATTAATGTAGTATTGTGATAAGTTTTAAAATATTATCGAGGACTGTATTGCATTTTAGACATGTTTAAATAAAATTGCATTGAAGTTGGAAAGTGTTTCATAATCAATGCTTTAAGCATGATTGATCTTTCTTGTTAAAACATTTGGCGAATAATTTAGAATCATTCTATATGCAGGATAAATATTTTTCCCCATATATTATTACTGTAGCAATTATTTGTGAAACTTGAAACCGATGGTAAATTCATATTAAAAATGGTTTTGAGTGATTTTTGTTTTCATTTCCATAATCATTATTTATCGTTTTTCATTAATTTTTTCTTTCAATTTTAAAGAAAAGGTCAAAAATCTGGTCCCCCCTACTCCGAAAAATCTGGGCTCGGGAGAATCCACCATTTTCTTCTCAACAGACCCGGTGCTAAAATACTCACAGGAATGCAATTTGTGGTTGTGAACCCCGTTCTATTTAATTTAACTTGCTGCGTCCACATTCGGAACAGCTTTCTTGATTTTGAAGAATTCATAATATATTTCGTTATATTAAAATATAATTTTTATATATAATATTTCATTTATATATATTTCTGGTAACTAAGAAACACTTTTAATTTAAAACATAAACTCACTTTGTTTCAAATTAGAAAATAGTACCTAGTGTTGCTTGTTGGTTGAAGTAAGAATTAATTGAATTCATTTAAATTTTCAAGAGGCCACAGGTCTAAGGAGAGAAATTAATTTATTTTAGTTTTAGTAACGTGCAATAGATTCAACATGATTATATATCTGATATAATTCTTTTGAAGTATGAAAACATTATAAATATTTATGCCACCAATCCAATAGGCAGAATTTAGGAATTTAAATTTAGAACTTCATATTTTATTTTAAAATCAAAAGGCGGTTTTCAGAGTGATGCCAAAAGCAAGTAAAATATCGGAGAACGGGAGGGATATTTTATGTAACATTCGTTAAAAGTTCATGATATTTAGTTTTCCTTATTTTGTTGATCAAATGATTTAAAAGTTAATAAGTTTGTTTCCAAAGGATGGAAAAGCAATATTATTATAGTAGAAGAGGGACATTTTTGTACAAAATTACTTTCCTAATTTAAGGATTTATTAACTCTGGTGCAAACCCTTATACAACTTTCCCACCGAAAAATTAACATATAGGGAATTTAGTTTTCAAAACAGTGAAATCAAAATTTATTTTCTATGATGTGTTTAGTTAAGAGAATAAAATTACTTAGTTTTAGCAATATACAATAGATGCCGCCACCAATTCAATCAGGTAAATGTCGGCTTTGCGGATCATACAGAGAGTATTCATAGACGTCACGTGCTTCTAGCAATGTGTGAACAGTTTCGTCCCGACATACAAACAAACGTAATGGCTGCATTGGTTACTATGGAAAAATCTACAATTTATGTTGCTTTCCATCTAATGAGAGGAAATTACAAATAAATGAAAATATTTCGTGTTGCTGAAGATGTTTTTGCTATGGATTGCAAAATTTGTAGTAAAACCATTAATATTTACGGCCGAAAATGAGTTAAGTACATTGGCATGGATAGTGTGACTAAAAAAATTGACTTTAGGTATAATACACATGTACAGTTTAAGTTACTTCGTCTTAAAATAAATATATATTTACAACTGAGTGCATAATTCTTCAATGCTATATCTATTTTTGATAGCATCTGCTAAGAATTTAGCCATTTAAAACACAGCATATTGTATAAATTTAAACAGTATAAAATTTAAGAACACACATCAATTCAAAGAGATCTATTTAATTACGGCTAATTTTAGCAGAAGAAATTATATATTTCTTTTCTGTAAATGGATAACTTGTAAGAAAATATAGCACTGCTATATTTCATACATTTAGTGAAGTACTAATAGTACTTCGCTAGAGGTATACACTGATATTATTACAATAATACTTTTTCCGTGAAAATTAAACAGATAATGCTACAAGATAAATAAAGTTTGAATGCTAATATAATGATCTACTCACCTTTGATAAAGTGCAAACTGCGGACTCGAGTGTTTCTTATTTTCTCATCTGTTAAGTCCAATCGGTGAACTCGAGGCACCCATTCACTCCTTCGTTTTATGGCCAGTTCTTCAATTTTTCTACCTTTACTATTCATAATTCTTGGAAATCAGTAAAATGATATTCCATCATCTCGGCCTGTGCGTTTACTCCAATCAAAAATTGCACTCAAAACCATAATTATTAATTACTTTGTCTATTACACTTACACACCTGTATAAATCTACGGTAATGACGAACATGATTGTTCGTCTGTTAACAGCGTACTTATCTCGTCACGATATGAATTCATTGTCATATGAATCATAAGACTATATTTTGGCGATATATACAGGGTGACAAAAAAATATTGACCTCGGCTTTTATTCCTTAAATATTGATCTTAGACATTTATAATAAATTACAAAGTTGCGCAAAAAAATTACAGAATTTTATGAAATCGATCAAAATTTGCAAGGGAATTAAATTTTAAGAAATACAAAATTTCAATTTTTATACGGCCCCCGTACAAAAACATTTCCAATGAGTAAAATGTGCCCCATATATACTAATAAGGTGATGTACAACATTTCAGCATTTTATCATAAAATGGCTCAGAGATATGAAAAGACAAAAATGCTGACTTAAACCACTTTTCAATGCATCGACATGGGTTCTCAGAGGGGAAAAATCATATCAGTAGATCGCGTTTCAAGGGCCATACACAAATTACGAAAGAAAACAAAAATTACATAAATAAATAATACTTTTGCTATTTATTGGTACAAAAGTATCTGCACTGTGTAGATATAGTAGTTTTACACAAAGATTGTTCAAAATGTTTTCCAACTATGCCAAAAATCCATTAAAGATAAGAGACAGACATTATTTGCTTATGATGTATTTCTGCGTTCCATCATTTACACTCTTGCTGTAAACATTTACATTTTAATTTGTGATTAATCCCTCACCAACTTTGCTGATAAAATGCTGCAATTTTGTACATCACATTATTAGTGAATGGGGCACATTTTACTCATTGGGAATGTTTTTGTACGGAGGCCGTATAAAAATTTAAATTTTGTATTTCTTTAAATTTAAACCCCTGAATTTTTTATCGATTTCATAAAATTCTGTACCTTTTCTTCCGCAATTTTGTAATTTATTATATATGCCTAAGATCAATATTTAAGGAATAAAAGCCGAGGTCAATGTTTTTATGTGACGTCATATATGTGGCCCCTGTATATATGTGACGTCACAAGACTATTTTGGTAATTTCTATAGGAATGCGACACTTACGAAATCAAATTATCTTAAAATTAAAATGTGATTTTCAGAGTGATAGAAAAAGCAAGGAAAATATCGAAGAAGAAGGCTATTTTACGTAAAATTATTTTCATGAAATTAATTTCTTATTTTCAAAATTTATTTGTAAACTCAGCTACCTGCTCCTTCTCCCAAAAGTACCACAAAAACGCCACAAAAGTAATACAAAAAATGAATTTTGTTTTCTTTAGTTGCCTTTAACAGAAAGAAAAGCTAAATTTAAATACATTTTCTACGGTATTTTTAGTTACGAAAATGAAGTGATTTGAAGAAAAACGTTATGTAAGAAAATTTGATAATGAAATTGACGCTGATTTTGTTTATCGTCAAAATACTCGAATAAATGCTGTTTATGAATCGGAAACATTGTTTTACTTCAAACAACATGCAATACATGGCGTCACCAATTCATTCGACCGAATTTCGACTTTTGAGCTTATAACTGTTAAACGTAATTATAAAGTATTTTATAAAGTATTTTATAAAGTTACATGGTTGCACTTAGCCTAGATTTTCCACAATCGACGACACAAACAAACATACATACAAACATGCCTACAGACTTCATTTATTATTATCGATTCTGTTTGCAAGATTTGGCTTTTAATATTTTTTATAAATAAAACTTTATTTAATTGTAATAGGTTCTTTATGATGATGTATTGTACGGATTGGTCTGATTTGTGTTTGTAATACTCTTTCGTTACGATTCTCTGTGGATTCTTAGAATCTATTGCATCTAGTGTAATAGAAAGTATTATTTTTCAGTCTAAACTATTGTACTGCCATTGTATCCATAATATACGCTTTTCTCATATTTGTGTATTTCTCAGGCACCGGGTACGTTTAACACCAATCGCTCATAAGCGGTTGAGTGGCGTGATAGTTTTGTTGTTAATTACGTTCCATTAAAGAAAGCAGAACACATTATACCCGCATAGACCTACAGCTTATATGTCTCAAAAATAATGTCAATCAAATTTATAATTTGATAATTCATATTCTATTGCTGAGCATTACAAAGATATCTATGTGCGTCTATACATTGTAAACTATCTATGTACATTAAAAATATCTATGTACATACACTGTAAAAATATGTATGTATGTCTATAACTTTGCTATTCATGCACACATAATGATGCATTTGCAACAAGAAATCGAAAAATCCTTGGCCGCCGACGACAAAAATTACATGTTTGAAATCAAAACTAGATGTTAAACGGTTTTTAACACTTTACAACATAGTTGAAAGTGTTTATGACTTTGTTCATTCTGTCTGTCTGTCTGTCTGTCTGTCCGTTAGCACTATAACTGCCGTAAAAATGGCTTTATCAAAATGATATTTTAGTATGTTTTTCAGACGGTCAGTGGGACCTATGGGAATATAAATGAGTAATATCACCCAATTAGTTCTTTATTGAACCCGGATTGAAAAAATGAAACACATTGAATCCTATGGGTCCTAATGTTTCAAATATTTTTAAGCGGATTTAAAATTAACAAATTGCTTCGAAAATTTTAGAAAATATTCAAAATATCCCATAAAACATATATAAAAAAAATTCAGTAAAATCGGCTAGGTAGTTTTTAAAATAAAAATTATTTAATATAGGGGGAAAAACAAATTCAATTAAATTCTGACTCTCGTTATATCCTCCAGAAAGAAAAAAAGTGATATATTATATAATAAATATCTTTCCAAGAGTTTAATTATTTTTTAACACTTTACAACAAAGTTGAAAGTGTTTATGGCTTTGTTCATTCTGTCTGTCTGTCTGTCCGTTAGCACGATAACTGCCGTAAAAATGACTTAATCAAAATGAAATTTTAGTATGTTGTTCAAACGGACCTATTGGAATATAAATGAATAATATCACCCAATTAGTTTTGGATTGAACCCGGGTTGAGAAAATGAAATACATTGAGCCCTATGGAAAATAATTTTGCAAACATTTTTTAAGCGGATTTAAAATTCACAAATTGCTTCGAAAATTTTAGGTAATATTCAAATTGTTCCATAATATATATAAAAAAAAATCAGTGAAATATATTCAGTAGTTTTTTAAATAAAAATTACAATATTAATAACACCTCTTATATGAAGCGATCACGTGACCATGATATGAAAGATCACATGACCCACTTCAAAATGATGTATGGCATCCATCTTGCTCAAAATCGTGATTTTTAAAGTTCTTTTTAATTCATATTGAGTGTTGTATCCGTCTTAAAACCACTTTATTTGTGGTTAAATTCTGTGCATCTACATACTGAAACACCGCAATTACAATAAATTTGAGTTTAAATGCTCAACCAAATTTGATTATTTCTACAACGAAGCCTATTTTTCACCTATGTAAAATGTAAACAGCAAAATATGTAGAATGAGTTGTATTAGAATTGCTGTATTTCTTTAACACAAAATCATTTAGTTCATGGAGTCTGCATAGCTGTTATGAATGAAATATTCATTGATTTTAGAAGAGAAGGACGATTTTTTTCGATGAAGTTTTACGCATAGAGTTTAATTACTTGTAGCTCCATGGTCTTAATTTTTAAATAAAATAAATTATTATAGAGTATTGTGATGAATGACATGAATGGGAAATTATTTATGAATGAAATGCTGTTTTTACAGAGAGAGCCAGGCGTGCTATTTTTTCTATGACGTCATTTGAATGAATTTCAGTTGTTTTCGATGAAGTTTTCAAATATAATAAATTATCGTAGTATGATGATAATTCTAAAATTATTACCGAGTAATGTATCATATCACATTTTAGAGATGTTTAAACCAGGCAATTTATATTTCAATGCCGTCATTTGAATGACGTTCATTTTTTTCGATGAAGGTTTAAGTTTTCAAATATAATAAATTAATGTAGTATTCTGATAAGTTTTAAAATATTACCGAGGAATGTATTGCATTTTAGATATGTTTAAATACAATTGCATTGAAGTTGGAAAGTGTTTCATAATCAATGCTTTAAGCATGATTCATCTTTCTTATTTATATATAAGAAAGGTTTCACATTTTAAAATAAATATGGTAGATAATAATTTTTCAAATTTTTAAGTAAAATAAAATATTATAGTATTGTGATGAATTAAACGATTGGAAAAATGATTATGAATGGAATGCTGCTTTTATATAGAAGAAATTTATATTTCGAAGACGTCATTTGAATAAAGTTCATTTGTTTTAGACGAAGTTTTCCAATATAATAAATTATTGTAGTGTTATACTATTTTTAAAAATATTACCGAGGAATGAATCGCATTTTAGAGATGTTTAAACTAGGCAATTTATATTTCAATGCCGTCATTTGAATGAAGTTCATTTTCTTCGATGAAGTTTTCAAATATAATAAATTATTGTAATATTGTGATAATTTTAAAAATATTACCGAGGAATGTATCGCATTTGAGAGATGTTTGTATAAAATTGTATTGAAGTTGAAAAGTGTTTCATAATCCATGCTTTATGCATGATTGATCTTTCTTATTTTTTAATAATCAGCACTACTTTATGTTGGTTTTTCAATTTGATAATGTACAAAAAATATTTTATTTTTACATTATTTTACTATTATGTAGAGCGGCGTTTACCGACATGGGGTACGTAACTTACCCTTGGGGGTACGCAAAAGCATAGTTGAAGTACGTTGAAATATTTCAGCAGCGGTGGACTTAGTAAATTGATGGTTTTCTGTAGCCATTTGTAATAAAGCATTTCTCAGACAGTTCTATTAGTTCTCTGTATGTATACAAATATTTTAATATTTTTTAATGTTTTACATTTTGTGTACTTGTTTTAAGAAATTTTAAAGTAATGATTTAAAATACAGTACATATTTCATTCCAAAAAGTTTATTTATAGAATAACACATTTGTGAACATTATATTTAAAAACTTGGAAGGGTGCGCTATTGAGTGTACAGTTGAATTGTATAGACAGGTGAATTAGGGTGTTCAAATAAAAAAAAATAAGGGACAAAAGGGGTATAATCCCTGAATGCATTTAGAATACGTGCGGAAAGTTGCCCACTGATTTTTGTTTTTCTCCCTCTGTGTATATGTTTGTATTGGCATTTTGTGTAGAAATGATGGATAAGGAAATACTTTTCGTATCAGTTCGAAAAATTATATAAACTATTTACGAAGACGTGCATATATAATCTTCCTGGTGTGTTTGAATAATGTAGCTACTGTTAGTATAGACTAAATACTGTTAGCATAACTACTGTTGGGTAGCATAACTACTGTTGATTAGCGTAACTGATGTTATTAATTTCACTTTATGCCTGTTACTTAGCAGAGCTACTGCTAGCTTAAGAAAGACGCTTCGTATCCTTTCGAAAAATTATATAAAATATTTAGGAATACGTGGAAATATAATCTTCTTGGCATGTTTTAATAATGTAACTACGGTTAGTAAGAACTAAATATTGATACCTAGCATAGCTACAGCATAGCTACTGTTAGTTAGCACGTTATTAACTTAATGCCTATCTCTGAGAAATGTCGTTGTGAAAATAAAATTCGAATGATTTAAACAAGATTTGTTCGAAATCTAAATTTTTCATAGCATTATTTCTTACGAAAGTGAATGATGATTTCTGGATTAATCGTAGCAGTGCATTAAAGATAAAAATCTGATGTGGCAGCACATGACTTTCCCTGCAGACTCAAATTCATTTTTTTTATTTCTTTAATAATTCATTAAATTGAGTTTAATTGCACAAAATAACACTAAATTCGCATTTTTATTTAATTTCTGTGTTTATTTGGTAATTTGATATTTTTTCAAAAGTGGCCTAACTAAATGCGAAAAATCTCAAATATCTCGAGAACGATTAGTCCTAGTGTAATAGAGCTGTTCTTATTTTTTTTCCTCATCAAAAATTACGTATAAAACAAGCATTTAATTGATATATTTGAACAAACGTAGCTTTTTTTTAGATTTTGGAGATTTTTGATAGCCATTTCGTAAAAAAAGGCAGGTTGTTAATATCAAATGCCGAATAATATCAAAATCTAATCAGCACCAGAATATCCCGCAAGTAACTTATCTACCAAACTTTGTGAAATTTGGTCAATTAGTAATTTAGCTAGAGTGGATACTTGACATTTTTGCGGGCCATTTTGTTAAAAAGGCAGGATGTTTTTTTCCGATTAATACCAAAATCTAATCAGCACCAGGGTATCGTACAAGTAACTTATCTACCAAATTTTGTGAAATTTAATCAATTAGTATTTCAGCTAGAGTGGATACATGAAATTTTTATAGGCCATTTCCCAAAAAAGGGCGAGTTCTGCTGTTTCGAATCGTACCAAAACCTAATCAGCACAAGGGTAATACCCAAGTGACTTGCTTACCAAATTTTATGAAATTCAGTCCATAACTTTTTGAATTAGAGTGGATACATACATTGCACTGACACACAGACAGACAGAAACACAGACGTCACGCTAAAAATAGTTTTTTCGTATTCTAAAGGTCTCGAAACGAGTAGATCCGTCGAAAATTCGAGTTGCGACTTTCGACATGATTCCAATACTTTCCCTATACATTACCGAGTATTGCAGAGAAAGTAAAAATGTTACTTTTATAATATATTATGCGTATAAAGCTAGTAAAATGATATTCATTAATACAAATAAGCTGAATGCATCCAATTTATCTGCTCGATAGACCTTTCGGCAACTTATTTTTTCATAATTTATGGAAATTACAAACAGAAGCTCATCAAAGATAATCAGTCTACAACTAATTGTAATACTGAGAAGATGGACGTGTGAAAAAATCCATTGTAACTTCAGAGTTTGAATATTTAATAAATAATATTTAAAACATATATTCGAATGCAAAATTTCTGACATTATCTTTGTATTTTATTCCATTATCTTTATTCAATTCACACTGACAATAGCTACATTATTAAAACATACTAGGAAGACTATACTTGCACGTCTTTCTATCATATACGTCGATTGATGCTTTTACTATATTACAAACTCCTTCCCTTTATTCTTATCTTCACATGTCTTCACACACATTATATGCATTACATATATTACTTTGTTAACTTATCTTCATACTCTTTTGAGAAATTTCGTTGTAAATATGAAATCTCGAAGGATATTAAAATAAGCACTTCAAATCGAAAATCACGTATTCGTTTAATGTTTATAAGAATACAAAAATACATATTAGAAGTCTTGTTATGGATACTTAAAGTGCAGAATTTTCTGAAAAATATAAAACATTCGGAAAAATATTAACCGTGTAATTTTCATTACCACAAAAATAATATTCAATGTTTAAAATTTAGGCTATTTTATCGTAAATTAAATGCTTAGTATTTTGCAATATTAGTTGATTTGAGTGTAAAAGCATTGAAATATATTTCTCGGGACATAATTCGGATTTTTACTTTCCTATACGTAGGAATGCTGTTTTCATAAAAATTCTAAATTTTTACAACGCAAATTGCAAGTTGCCCACTTGAACTTCGGAACAATCTGGGAAATATGGTGGTCTATCCATTGTTCTTTTTCACTGAACGTACGGTTGAGAAGACGAGAATTCGATTACTGTGAGCATCGTTAAAACATTTTAACTATATATACGTTATGTAAAAAAACTAGAACGAGATGAAAATTTTGCAATTGGTATAATGTAAAAAAATGCTCAACATTTCAAATCCCTTACCATTATGTCCAATTGACAAACAAAAATTCATAGCATATTTCAGATTTTGCTCTCAATCTGTTCAAAACAAAATTTGTTTATCTTTATTGACGTTCCAAGCACGCGTGGAACTGATACACGTATTCTGGTATCAGAAACGATATAGAAAATCTACTCCATTGATGTTCAATGCTTTAAAATAATATGAATTAACAAGAATCAGCTGAATACATTCAAATTCTAAAGCTGTGCAAGATTAGACTTGCTTTTTTTCATACACATTTTCAAAGCGAGCACTTACCAAGTTCTTGCTCTCATTGTAGATTTCGATTATACCATGCTATAAACCCCAAGACGATTGGAATTAACTTTGATGGAACTGATTCTAGTATCAACAACGTTAGTGATTATACCAGAATCCTTCTGATACCAGGATGATACGGCTCGCTGATACGGATTCTGGTATCAGCAACATTCTTCGATATTCCAGGTTTTAAAATAATATACACTAACAAAAATCAGCTAAATGCATACAAGTCCTCCAGTGGACTGAATATTACAAAATTTAAAAATTGACATATTTTGTTACTCTGTCAGAAATAATTAAAACATAAATTGTAAGACTAAAACCTATCATTTCGGTAAAAATATAGTTTATGTATATCTGACAAAATACGCAGCGTAAAAAGCATAGAAAGCGTAAAATACATTTATTAAATTTATGATTACAATGAAAACTACTTTTCTATAGTTTTCTATTTCTAATAATAATTTAATATTGGTAATATTTAGAACATGAAAAAAAATCAGATTGTTATCTAATTTTTTTGTAGTCGAGTATTTCGATCCATAATTTCATCCTCATTCCTTACAGTGAATATTTTAATCTTCAAATCCACGCAACGTGAGTTATAAATAGAATTTTTCTAATTCCATTAGCAACCCTTCAGATGTTGCTACAAAAGCTCATATTTAAGGGTATTAAAAGTCACTTCGAAGTAGAGAAGAACTTGCTATTTTAGTAGCTAAGAAAAGATTACCAAGAGAACATATCAAATATAATATCAAATATTAAGAGGTTACAATAACCAGGGTATGTCGAAAACCTGTCTTTTTGTGGGGTTCTTCGTTTGGGGTTAACGCTGTCCCACAAGTAAGCAAAAGGTTAAGAATGTAGTTTGATCTTTAACCAACATATCACGTACAGTCATATGTATCTAAGAGGGAATTAAAACCGTATAAAATGTGTCATGTGAGCAGCAGTTCATGACTTTTTCTACATGCATTGATTCTTTAAATGTATCTAGAAAAAAATATATGTACGATTACTTTATATCCACTTAAAAAGAGACACCACTTAACCATCAATTGGAGTTTTAAGTGGCATTGTTGGTCAAATAAAAAATTTATTTATAAGCATATGCACAATTCAAATTTAGATATCAATATATCATTTATATCACGTGAAAAATGAAAAAACTCTGATTTGGGCATAACTTTTCCTGCAGATTTAAATACATATTTTCTTTATTTATTTAACAATTCATTAGATTGATTTGATAATTCATTATATTGAGTATAATTGCACCAAATAACACTAAATTTGCATTTTTAATTCAATTTTTGTTTTTATTTGGTAATTGGACATTTTTCCGATAGGGGCATAACAAAAATGAAAGAAATCTTAAATATCTTGAGAATGGTTAGTCCTAAAGTATAATAGAGTATGTTATATTATCTTCCTCGTCAAAAATTGCGTATAAAACAAGAATTTCATTGATGCATTTCATCATACGAAGTCTTTTTTTTTTCTTTAGATTTTGGCGATTTTTGCGGGTCATTTCATAAAAAAGGGCGGGTTCTTCTTTTCCGAATCGTACCAAATTCTAATCAGCACCAGAATATCCAACAAGTAACTCATCTACCAATTTTTGTGAATTTTGGTCAATTAGTGTTTTAGCTAGAGCGGAAATTTTACGGACCATTTCGCAATAAAAGGCGGGTTCTGTTTTCACGAATCGTGCCAAAAACTAATCAGCACCAGATATACAACCAAGTGACTTACCTACCAAATTTTATGAAATTCAGTAAATTAGTTTTTGAGTTAGAGTGGATACATATATTGCATAGACACACAGACAGACACACACACAGACGTCACGCTAAAAATAGTTTTTCGTATTCTAGAGGTCTCGAAACGTGTAGATCCGTCGAAAACTCGAGTTGCGATTTTCGACATGATTCCAATACTTTCCCTATACATTACCATGTATTGCAGGGAAAGTAAAAATTAGCCATTGAGATGGAGTTTCCAAAACATTTCTCCAGAATGATTTTTCCTCATAAACGGATCGTGACACTGTTTGATAATGATGTTAATAGATTTGACGGTATCTGTAATAATAGAAGATGTTTGTGCATCCGTTGGTGTCGTAATGGAAAATTGAAGCAATCCATAATTGTGTACTTCGATACAGCAATAGTTCAGATCAGGGTTAGAAATACCTTGGAACGATTTCTGTTAAAAGTCGTTTATAGTTAGTTTATGCTGAAGCACACTTCTGTGTGATTTTTGCATAAATTGGTTTCTCAGCGATCAAAAATAGGATCACTTAGTTTCTATCTTAACATCATCGGAAAGATTGGAGAACGCACTTATGAACCAATTTTGAAAGGATATTGTAAGATAATAAGATTTTTAAAAACATTGCCTTTGCTTTCCCTACAATACATGGTGATGTATAAAGGAAGTGAGTACTGGATTCATGTCGAAATTCGTAACTTAAGGTTTCGCCGAATCTGCGTGTAATTTTTGGAACATTTAGAATACAGAAAAACTCTGTGTGCGTGTGTGTGCGCGCGCGCACGCAGTGAATATATCCACTCTAATTCAAAAGCTAATGGACAAAATTTCATAACATTTTATGGGTCATGCATTTATGAGCTATCCTGGTGCTGCTTATATTTTAGTACGATTCGGAGTAAAATAAACTATATTTTGCGAAATGGCCTTAAAAATCTTCAACATCTACAATAAAAGACTACCTATACTCAAATGTATCATTTAACGGCTTGTTTTATGCGTATTTTTTAAGATGAAAATAATAAAATCAACCTCATTACTTTAGGGCTAAATATTATCGATATATTTTAGTTTTTTTCGCATTTTTGTTTCTGGGGTTTTGAAAAAACGTACAGTTACGAAATAAAAACGAAAATTGAATTAAAAGTGGAAATTTAGCGTCATTTCAAAAATTTATGTGTGTTATATTTTGCAATTAGGCTCAATTTAATGAATTATTAAAGAAATAAAGAGAAAACGAATTTCAGCCTGTAGGAGAAACCACGTGCTGCTCACAATATGTTTTTTAATATATCTGTCGAAATAAGTTTTTCTCGGCAAACTGCATCCGAAAACTCCATGAATTATTTTATTATCAAAACATTTGGCCTATTACGAGGTATAATTTAAAGTTTATCTTCCCAATAAAATGAGTTAAATGAATCTTTTGAAGCTCATAACCTTAAATTTTAGATTAGTTTTATCATAAACATTTTAATATCCTTCGAGCAATTTCAGAGAAGTATTGAGCGCCTGTGGGTATTAAACTATTCGAGTATGCTGATAAACTTTATTATAATTTGAAGTATTAGGTGCTTGAAAATACTGACGAAATTTCTGGAATAATTGTTCAAAATTTATCAGGATTAATTATTTATGTACAGTATTGTGGCAATTAATTGAGAAATGCAGTTTTTTTTTATAAAATTCAGTTGTATTCAAGTTTTCTATGGATACATTTAAAACTAATAAGTGATATGACCTCCCCGAGACTTTATAACATCACAGACACGTTTCGGCATGGAATGTACTAGACTAGCACATGTAGTTTTAATTTCAACGTCTTTGAACCATATGTCAATAACGGCCTAAATTAGCTTGTCCATCGTCGTACAGTCAAATTTGTGAAGCCGTTTTTTGACAATAGCCCACAAATTTTCTATGGGATTCAAGTCGGGTGAATTCCCGGGCCAATCCAGTACGGTAATATTTTTTTTGAGCAGAAATATTTGATTCGCTTCGAAGTGTGACATGGTGGGCTGTCTTGTTGGAAAACGCAATCTCCGTTCGACCACAGTTTAGCCATGGTTGGAAACACTTTTCGGGTCAATATGACTTCGTAACTGGCACTGTTCAACATTCCCTCTACGGGAACAAGAGATTCTGTCCCCAAAACGCTGAAACAACCCCAAAACATATTTTTGGGCGGATGCTTGATTGATGTGGTGCTGATTGAGAGGTTCTCCTTCTCACAAACATAGATCTAAATCCCTGAACCACAAAATGTGTTTCGTCAGAAAAGAGAACGTTCTCCCAGTCCTTCTCAGTCCATGTTTTGTATTTCCGTGCCCATTCCAACATTTTTTTCTTCATGCGAAGCGTCAGAAGCTGCTTCTTGTACGGTCGACGTGCTCTCCGTCCGCGTTCTAACAGCCTGTATCGCACTGTTGAAGGTGCAATATCAACACCAGCTGCCACCATGGACTTAGACAGGTCAAAACTGGTTAATCGAGGATTTTTAACACTCATTCGATGTAAAGTTTTGTCGTCACGAGTCGAAGTTGATCTTTTTCGGCCGCATCTTCCAGAGCGGTTGGTTCCAGCATTTCCTGTTTCCTAAAACCGCTTCCAGATCCTCCCGACACTTGCTGTACTCACTCCACATATTTTACCTATTTCCTCGAACGTCTTAGAAGTGTGTTCTCTAAGCGCAATCACTTTAGCACGTGTTTCCGCGCTGATATCCATGACGCTAATGAGCCCCGCAACAACTGAGAACCTACCACTGCGGAACACCTGCCACCTGGCGGAGGAATTTGAACACCTGCTACTTACCAGGTGCATACGAACACCTGCTACTTTGATAATAACTGCAATTTGAACTCTGAGCTAATTTGGGGTGTTTCTTCCTAAGCTTACGTGTGATAAAACGAAAAAAATGACATTTCTCAATTAATTGCCACAATACTGTATCAGTGTATTGTTTTATTTTTCTTTACCTTTGCAAGTATTTAGTATTACGTGTTGTTATTACATCTACCGTATTCACATTAATGTTTAGGCACAAAGTTGTTCTTCGAAAAGAATATTAAAATGACAGCTTATATTTGAAAAATACATAATACAGGGTTATAGAAAATTCGCGGGCATTCAATTACAAATTTATATCATGTACCGATAAATAAAAATTGTAAAATTTTGTTCAATTAAGTGGCATCAATATGCCCTCAAAAATATATCAAAAATATCGTCTGTTACTTTTTATATGTCAGACGATCATAACAGATTTCTTTTTTTATCAATCGAATAGCCTGGCATTTTATCAGAATAAAACACATTTTATTTTAGAGCAATATTTCTCTAGTCATTCCTATGAGAGTGTCATTAAAGAACTTCCTAAGAAATACTCATGCCCTAACCGCTAACAATTAATTACAGTTTTATCCTGAGTGACAAGAGAAGGCTTGGTTGTTTTCGTGTTGTGTGCCACAGATCGAGTTTCTCGAAAACGCGTTATTAACCTTGTTATTGCTGATTTGTTAAGGATGTTAATGCATGGGCATTTCTTCTGAAACTCTTTAATGACACTCTCAAAGTAATGGCTAGAGGGTTCTGGAAAAAAATTTGATTTATCTCTGAAAATACGCCATGCTCTTCCAGTGATGAAAAAATAGGTCTGTAATGATCGTCTGACGTGTTCGAAACAACAGACGATTATATTTTTGAGCTTAAGTTAGAACTATTTGACTGAGAAAAAATTGCTTCAATTTATTGGTCCATTACTTGTTTTTAAAATTGGTTGTGCATAACTTTTCAGCCATCAAGTATGATAAATGCACCATTAGGCCTTATCCTATATTCTAATTTTCGAGCATATGTTTCATTCATCAAAATTAACTCATTTTTAAACTCTTTATGTTAGTGTAAATCTAATATCTTTATTAATAAGAAGTTTTAATAAAACATACAAAGTAAGGAGGGCATTTCTTTCGTACGTTTTTGGAGACGAGAACTCATTTACCCAGATGAAAGACAATATGGAATCACATCTTCCCAAATCACCGTAGTAATACAGTTAAGTTTTGAATCCAACTAGATTCTACCATAAATATCAATAACTAGCAAAAAATATTCCAAGTTTAGTTAATTTTTCCCTCTCAACAATGTTTTGTTACACACCAACAAAGTGCCATGATAGGATCATTTTCGAATGGATAAATAAAGGATAAATATATATGGATAAATATGGATTCTCCACCACGATCCCTTCAACAGATAGCTCTCTCAGATGCACTACAGTCAACAAGGCTCCACATACCTGTGAACACCTTACATCACCTTATTAATTCACTCCCAGCCCATCTAGCTGCTGTCCGCAATGCGTACGACGGTCACTCCGGATAGCAGCTGGTTGTCACAATAATGTGACTCGACTAGATTGATGTAGAAGCAAAAATGACTATTCCATGGTCCAGACAAGGGGATCACATTGCAGTTTAAGGGAGGGCACACATTGAGACGCATGCTGCATCTTGTATAATGGGGTTCGTTTTGTACAATGGCTGCTTCTTATTGTCCCATATTGAAGACACGTATCTACACTAGATGCGTAAAACAACATTAAAAAAACAGTTTCTAGTGCATATTTGAGCTACATACGAGACTCAGTGCAAGTTGTATAGCACCAAATAAACCTTGGTATAGCACATCTTGAATCAATCCTTAACGTGTGGCCTACCTAAAGCAACTGCTTCCTCAGCCGGGAAAATGAATATTGGGCTCTATTTTAACTACCTTATAACAATGGACATTTTGCGAGCAATTTCGCAAAAAAAGGCCGACTCCATTTTTTGAGAAACCGCCGAATTTTAATAGATTCAAATGTTTAACTAGACTACGCCGAGTACCAAATTTCAGCTCTCTATGTAGGAATTTATGTTTAAAAAGCCATTAAAGAAGTAGAAATAGACAGACACCAAACATCGGACATGGCGAGTGCAATTCTGAGGATACTTTGTTTTTGTAACTGTAATAAATTGTAGCCAAGTTATTCTAAAAGTGTTGCATTGAACCACAACCTCTCCTGTAAAAATATGTAGAAATACAGACAAATATTGATAACGAATATAAATATAAAACTGCACTTTTACAATGAACATCTCTCTATATTTAAAAAAAGTAGCTGACGCCGCCGCCGACGCTGTTTGACAGATTTCTTGTTTCTCTATTCTTTGCTTTGTACATCAAAAAATATTGCATATAAAAATATGAAATTTGGTACACTTGTAGAAAAAGCTTTGAAAAATACATTGAAAAAAAACGTTTTTTGATATATATTGCAGTTTAAGAAATATTTAAAGTCAAAATCAAAATATTCGAGCTGCCAGTTAGCGTCCTGGATAGACTAACCACGATCTAATTGCAAGACCACGAATTTTTGCAGGTAGGTACCTACATGGGAGAATTTTTGCAAGATGGAACCACTTTTTCAATTTTGATGTAGGTTTTGAGATAATTTACTTTTTATGACCTTCTGACGTGAACTGTTTTTAGAAATAATAGGGTAACACGATGAAATAAACTGTTTATCGATTCAAACTTTAGCTTGACATGAAAAAGGTCGCGAAGCGAACTCATGATCAAGGAATTTAGATCTTGAATGCCCTAGACCAGGGGTCGGCAACCTATTGAAACGGAAGAGCCAAAAGTTACAATTTACTAAATTTCCCTGTTTTTAAAGAGCCACTGAAAATTTTCGCTTCAATATTATAGTATTTGCTTATATATATTTGATTTTTGATTTAAAATAAACGGCTATAAATACGGAATAATATTTATTCATATAAAAACACAAATATAGATAGTTACATCAATGGGAGCATTGGCCTTGCATGCCTTTTGAAAGTTTGATTAAATCTGGCTTATAACTTGTTGTTTTAAGTTTCAAGCACGACTGTCGATTTTTATTTGTTAGTTGACTTCTAACTTTACTTTTTATTATATTCATGCAAGAGAACGCTTGCTCGCACGAATATGTCGACCCGAAGATCGTCAGCACTCCATATGCCAACTTCTTCATCTCACTGTAGCATTCTGGAAGACTATTCCATGCGCCGAATATGAGGGCCTCAACTCGCGGAATTTCTTTTAGAGCTGTCCACTTGTGCTGCACGATGTGCATGCATTTCTGGATCTCCAACTCTTCCAACTTGCTCTTGAGTTCTGTGAACTTGCCACTCCACAAGTCTTTGCTTTTCAAATCTAGCAATTGCATTTGGAGCGATCCAGCATCAATTCCAAATGGCTCAATGTTGATCTCATTTGTATTTGTGTTGAGAGGATTTACTATGAACGCGAGAGTACTTTTGTTTGTTTTGATTTGCTCAAATCTCTCCGCGAATCCATCCTTCATGTTTTTTAAAGCTATGCTGAAGTAATTCGTGTCAATAGTTGCATTGGTCTCATCGCGATATTGCTTCAGATTTTTAAAATGAAGTTATTTACCGCTCTCCATGTCTTCAACAAAAAGAAGAAATTTTTTTCGAAACAAACTACTTCTTCAAGCAAGGCGTAGGCTGGGTTGCCCTTTCCTTGCAGTTTTAGATTTAGTTAATTTAGTTTCATTGTGGTATCTACCATGAAGTTGAATTTTTGCAGCCATTTGTTTTCTTCCAATTCGGGATGGTCAATGCTTTTTTCATTGAGGAATGTTTTTATTTCACTCAAGCACAAAGCAAAACGTTGCAATACGTTACCTCTGGAAAGCCATCACACTTTCTTGTGCAGAAGTAGGTCAGAAAACTGGCTATCTATTTCTTCAAGGAAATCTTTAAACTGGCGATGGTAGAGTGCTTTTGCCAAGATGCTGTTAATAATCTTAATTACCAAGTTCATGACCTCAACTATTTCGGCCGGAAATGTTTGGGCACTTCTTGATGAATTATGCAGTGAAACGTTAGAATTTCGTGGTTTATTTTTTTCTGAAGAATTGATGTTACCCCTCTATGTATTCCTGTCATTCTTCTGGCTCCATCAGTTGCTATAGAAACGATTTTATTTATATCGATTCCATTGTCTTCCAGGCATTTTTTGCACAGCATTTGCTATATCTTCTCCACGAGTTTGCCCTGAGAGCGGTAGCAATCCTAGCAGTTCTTCTTTTGGACCTTGGGACGACATATACTTGACGAAAAGGGTAACTTGTGCCGTGTCTTTTATGTCGCAAGACTCATCTATAGCAAGTGATAAGGCAGAAGCCAGTTGAATGTCTTCCACTTGCATATGTGTTACATTTGAAGACATTTTAGCAGTTCTATCTTGTACTGTTTTAGCAGATAAAGGCAAATCTTTGATTTTTTTCATGATTTCTGCTTTGTTTTTAAAATCGAGAAACAGTTCTTCAGATGCACGTATAAAAGAATCTTTGACGTACTCACCATCTGTGAATGGTGTTCCTCTTTTTGCAATTTCTAATGATACTGCAAAGCTTGTCAGATTTACATTATTAGAAGATTGCGCCCAGTTACTTAGCATGGAACTTGATTGTTGTTGTTTTTTTGGAGCTCTTCAACAGCTTTTTTTCGTGCGTCACCGGTTGGATATTTACCAGCAAACTGGGTATGTTTTGTAGTGAAGTGGCTCTCCAAATTTGACTTCTTAGTGCGTGCGAGTTTTTCGTGGCAAATGAGACAAGTCGGAAGGCCATCTGTGTTGCATATGAATGCAAACGACTCCGTCCAATCCTGATTGAATTCTCGGTTTTCTTCTTCAGTTCTTCCCTTTTCTTTTACCAGATGCCATGCTGGCGGCGGAGCTGGAAAAATGATTTTTTAAATTTTTACTTAGCTATCTAAAACGGTGAACAATTTATTTACCATTATTACTTCGTTAACACGATCCTCAGATATGTAATCCAATTCTGTTACTGATTTTATTTTATTATACGCGTACATACCTTTGAGAATGTAATTCGTTTCTAAATCGTATTCTTCTTGAAACAACAAGCGAATAGACACGCAAAACCGCAAGCGATTAAATTAACACACATGTAACGTAACGTCGACCGCGCTATTTGAGGATGACTGACTGACAACACGTCTAGAGTCCAGACGGTGGCTGTTGGGGTCAGACGGAAATGAAATGCAATTGGCTGAAAGATAAACATGGTCATGGTCATCTCTAAGAACAAAACAATAGCTCAAATTTATATCATTACGGTCATGTTAAGCGTAGCGATTTGTAATTAACGATTATGAAAATAGAAGCTATTGGGAATTTGGTACTTAAAAATATATTTTCTTATTTTTTAAGGGTTTTGATAATAAATTATTAATTTTTTCGCATGGAACTGGAGAGCCGCAACTTTAATTCAAAAGAGCCGCATGCGGCTCGCGAGCCGCAGGTTGCCGACCCCTGCCCTAGGCTAAGGAAAATCCCTGCTTTTCCCTCCTGTGGAAAATAGGCAGGGATAGATAATATGTTTTTGAAAGTAGAATTTTTAGGAAAGATAGATATATATGAATCGAACTCTGCGAGCGCAGCGAGTAGGGGAAGAAGCCTCCCGAAGTAGATTGCGCGAGAGGACCCTAAGTATTTGAAAACTATCTCTTATCATCCAAGCCAATAGCAAAATGGTTAAATCGTCTTTCTTATAGAGGGAAGAATTAGAAAGGCTAAACTTCGCTAACAACGAAAAGTTGTAACACAATAAGAAACAAGCAATTCAGTTCTCACCGAATATTATCTTTCTGCCTTCATTCCCACATTCCAGATCTATATTCAACTTCTAATTATCAAAAGCAAAAATAAGTGTCAATATATCTCAATAAAACAGAACAAGACATTCCATCCTCTGATAGTGACACATATCTTAGAGAAGCGACATGGCGGTTTTAATGACATAATGAGTACGTTTCTCTTTTTGAAACTCTTAGCCCTCTAATCAAAATCGTATAATTCATTATAAATAATATCCTTATGTTTATCAAGGTCAACAAATAAAAATATGAAATATAAACAAATTTAATTTATTTTTATTTTACTGACCTTGCCTGCATAAAGTAATATAGAAGGACAGTGATGAAATTGGATCAAAAATTAAGATGACACTATTTAATTAATTTACACACTTGGGTATATCAGAACCCGAATATTTTCATCTTGACGTCATTATGTTTCTGTGTGTGCGTGTATGTCTATGCAATAAAGGCATTTACTTTAGCTCAAAATCTATCAGTCTGAATTTCATTAATCGTTCTAAAGTTTATGTCAATGGAAAAATCACGTAAGAAATGCCTATTAGCGTAACTTTACTAAATGTTTTGATTTTGTTTTGATTTTTTGATGATTTTTTCAAAATTTCACTCGAAAATTTAGGGGGGGGGGTTCTGAACATTGGATTGTGTTTAAAAACAATAGACTTCCGGTATTCACGGATTTTAATTTTTGTACCAAATTTCATTCGAATCGCTCCATTTTTTTAGGAGATATCGTCTCCACAGACTCACTGAAACACACATACACACACATACACAGACATCACATCGAAAATGTTTGATTCGTGATCAGGGATGCTTGAAACGTGCCCTCTCGCTGAAAACTCGAATTCGAATTTTCGACCCCGTCACAATACTTTCCTTATACATTATGTATATAAGAAAAGTAATAAAGTAAAAAATTGAGTCGGAAAGTCATGTGCTATCTATATTAGATTAGTTTTACTTGCATGTTTGAAAGTTAACAACTCTATAACATGCCGACATAAATATAAAAATCTGATGTGGGCAGCACATGACTTTCCTTATATAATGCAATGAATTTACTACTTTTACAGTAAAAGAAAATAGGTTATTCTTATAGTAGATACTTATATTCTTTCCAAGATATTGAATTTTTGTCAGTGAGTCGTCATTTCCATCGATTTAACGTCATTTTTATCCATTTGGCGAATTTTTCGTTAATTTAGCAACATTTAAAAAAGTCGCCGCCAAAATCTCGCCAAGCGTTATGTACGGAAAAATAAGTTATTCTTACAGCAGATAAATGACTGTTGACGTTCAAATACAAAAGTATTACTCAAAGTACCTTTTTTTCATGAATGGAACGAGCTAGATCCACGAAAATGATGTCGTCGGGCAAATCATTTTCAGCAATCATATTCATATCATATTCGTGCAAAATTTTGTTCGAAACGCTCCATTCGTTCGTGAAATATCGCTTCCACAGACTCACGGACACACTGCACAAATCAAAATAACATTTTGATTTTACATCGTGGAATATAAGTGAGCTTCTTAGCTACAAATTTTATTAAACACCCAAAATGTCCTTTTAATAAATATATTTTTCTTTCCTTATATGCTTAGTATAATGTATAAGGAAAGTTTTGTAACCGGGTCGAAAATTCGAATTTGAGTTTTCGTAGGGGGAGCACCTTTCCAGCATCCTTAATCACGAATCGAACATTTTTGAGTTTATGTTTGTGTGTATCAGTGAGCCTGTAGAGACGATATCTCACGAACGAATGAAGTGATTCGAATGAAATTTGGTACAAAAATTACAATCCGTGAATACTGGAAGTCTATTGTTTTTAAACACAATCGAATGTTCAGAATCCCCCTAAATTTTCGAGTGAAATTTTGAAAAAATCATCAAAAAATCAAAACATTTAATAAAGTTGCTCAAATAGACATTTCTTTTGTAATTTTTCCTTACAAACGATTGATATAAACTTTAGAACGCTAGCACGAACCGTTCTCGAGATATTGCGCATTTTTCATATAAATTTATCAAAAAATCCCATAAATTAAAAAGAAATATTAACTGTTGAGAAACATGTTCACTTTCACATGTAATATCATACGATACATTAGGTGACATCATTCTCGTGGAACTAAATCGCTCCGTTCATGAGAAAAGATACTTTGAGTAATACTTTTGAATTTGAAAGCCAATAGTCATTTATAATCTATAAGAATAACTTATTTCTCCGTCCATAACAATTGGCGAGATTTTGTCGATGAATTTGACGAAATGTTGCCAAGTTGGCGACTTTTTAAGTGTCGCCAAGTTATCGAAAATCTCGCCAATCGCCAAATGGATAAAAATGACGCTAAATGAATGAAAATGACGACTAATTGACGAAAATCCAATATCTTAGGAAGAATATAAGTATCTACTATAAGAATAACCTACTATTTTGTTACTGTAAAAGTAGTAAATTCATTGCATTATATGAGGAAAGTCATGCGCTGCTCACATCAGATTTTTAGAAAGAAATCATGTTTATTGCAGGGAAATTAAAAATTTTTATTTCAAAAGAACTGCACCTAACAATTTCGAATAACTGGAGTGCAAATTCTTCCGGAGAATATGTATAATATTTACACATTCTTTTATAGAAAGAATATTCTTTGGATTTTACGTTTTAGCAAATAAACGTGCAATATATAGAATTATGGTACATGTTATATATGAAGTATAGTGCATGTTATATATGGAGTACGGTACATGTTATACGGTGTGATTTAAAACGATGAGGTAAGAACACACCTAAACAGGAACATTTTGTCAAACAATGCATGGTCACAACTCAAGCGGTTAATCGCCTTGAGTTAGTAAGTACTGTTCCATGAAATGATGAAAGACAAGAATGATAGAGGAGGTATGAAGAAGTTTAAAGTATTTCATATATTTTTAAATTCCTATTTTGAATTTTGAAATTGAAGTGTTCGAAAAAGTGAAGCCCTTCCCAGGAATTGAATTAGCAGAAAATCTAAATGCTTATTCACGATTCAATTTGTATATAGGGATTGTCAAAACGTGCATATCCATCAAAACTAGAGAATAGAATTTCTAAATCCACAATAAGTAAACTACAGTTTGTGCAGAGGATACTAATACATTCCTCAAGTATTCCTTTATCGCAATACTTTTCCTTAACTAACATTATGCAATAGTGGAAAAACAAAATTGCTTAATAAACTCAGAAAGACATTATAATTTTAAAAGTAAATCGTTTAATTGATCTACCGTGTAAGTAAATCTCAAAACTGAAAGAAGTTCTAACAGTGACACCAGGCTGAAGCCCATTTTTTATTTGTGCAGTCATTAATTAAATTTGTCCCAACAGCTAAACTTTCAACTAAGTTTTATCATTTAGTAAAACAAAACCAATTCCGTTGACACTAATGAATCCCATAATTAATTATTAACAAAACATTAAACTGCTAAGATTGTCAAGGAAATTAATTTTCTTAAATAAATTCATTATGATGAATAAAAAAAGACTCATCCTTATAAATAATGAAATATTTTAATAAAACGTCATATTGTCTATATATTTGAATTTAAGCTTTTAGGTATTGAAATAACAATCAATATTTAATATCACTGATGTCTTATAATCCAATTTCGTTACAAAATAAAAATTGGATGTTTGGCAAAACAATAAACATGTGATTTATTCGATTAAAACTTCTCACAATCCTCTAAACTGTATTCTCTAAAATTGTAATAATGTATTCTCTAAAAGTGTATAGCTTCTAAAATAGTATATATATAGTCTCTAAAATAGTGAGTATATAGCCTCTAAAATCGAGAATGTATAGCCTCTAAAATAATGAGTGCATAGCCTCTAAAATAATGAGTGTATAGTCTCTAAAATAATGAGTGTATTAGTCTCTAAAATCGTGAGTGTATAGCTTCTAAAATCATGAGTGTATAGCCTCTAAAATCGTGAGTGTATAGCCTTTAAAATTGTGAGTATTTGTGCGCTAAAATCTTACGTGTGTTTGCAAAACGTGTTGTATATCTTCTAAAATGGTGATTGCAGGATACAAGTATGAGTGCAAATTTCTGAACAACTGACGCATTTATTTAAAGCACCTATAAGCGTAAACAAGAACACTGTACAGACAATAACACTCAAGTTATCTTTCAAAGTCAACAGATCTTATGCGTGCAGCACGTGACTTTCCCTATATTATTCAATAAACTTACTTCTTCCACAGCCAAAAAAAATATGTATAAAATGCACAGCACACAGTTTTGAACTTTATATTGTACATATGGTGCTTCTTCAGATGACACAATGTAAAACTTGTATTTCGAAGTACCCAATTAACTGACTATAAATGTAAACTAACAATTGTCATATTTGACAGCATCCGCAATAAGCAATAGTGTCCATATATTAAAATATGTTAATAATTTATTTAACAATTCGGTGTCATTTCCGTAATTTTAGCATCGATTAGGCAAATTTTGACGTTTAGTTCCGTTGTTTAGTTACTTGAATTTGGGGTAAAATATTACCATGTTGGCTATATTTTGCTAAATCAGATGCAACGTTCGCTAAATGTATTGCCAAGCGATGCAGACCAACAAAGAACAGACTTTTTAATGACAACTGACGAAGTGTAAGGCGTCAAATAGAAAGCCATTACCCGAAGTATCTTCTCACGTGAATGGAACGAACTCCCCATCCACGAGAAGGATGCCAACAAATTGATCGCATAATATTGCATATGAAAAGTGAATCTATTTCACAATAGTAAACAGCAATTTTAATTTTGCGTGACTTCATTTGATACATTTATTTGGAAAGAGGTGCAATATTCCGAGAATGGTCCATTTTAGTGTTTTAGACAATATGTGTTATTCGTTTTATAATTAAAAAAAATACATACAAAACCATTCTTTAGTAAGCATTATTGAAGATTTTAAATTTTTAGCGAGTTTTTCGGTTGTTCATTTGAAAATTAGTGAATCTTCCAAACATTCGATTGCGATTAAAAACAATAGGGTTGTATTACTCAGTGACTGTAATATTTGTACCAAATTTGCTCGAAACGCTCTATTCGTTCGTAAGATATCGCATCCACAGACTCACACAGATACACACACGCATACACACACACAAATACATTACACAAGTACATATACATATACAAATTACACACATATATACACACATGCATACATACAGACATCACTTCAAAAACGTTCGATTCGAGTTCAGAGATTCTCGAAACGTGATTTTCTGACGAAAAATTGAATTCAAACTTTTGACCCTGTAACAATACTTTACTTATACATTATATTAGGTATATAGAGAAAGTATAAACAACTGTCAGAAACAATGAAATATTAACAGTACCTTTGGAGGCAGACGATATTCCGTGAAGATATTCAGGTATTCGTAAGAATACGCTTGTCGTAAATGTTTGTTGAAATAATCATAAAATGTAATTCAATTTTTTTATACCTGTGAAGAATTAACTTTTCATATGATAATGTGCAAAACTAATACTATTTGAGGCCAATGAGAAAATACTTAAATCTAACTGCTAAATGTAACTGTTTAGAGTGAAAATATTGGCTTTTTTATCTATAACATACATCTAGTTTGATTAAAGACAACAGCATTAAAGTTGAATAAATCAATAGAAATTGCATTACAATCGCTGTATATAGAACCAGAACAAATTATCCGGCATTGACCTGGTTCTATATAGGTAATCGTTATGTAAATAGTACACATATAAAAAAACTCAAATTCCAAATCGCCGGTTTTTATCATAAATACTTTCGTCTTTCGTTGCCTAACCTTCCAAAATCTTTAGTTTCAACACACATATAGTCACGAGTAACTATTTAACACCAAGCATGAAGGACACAGATATCCACTTTTTCCCATAGCAAAGCCCAGCCCATTGCATAGCAACCCTCGAAATAGTGAAATGGAGACCTATTCCAGCGTTACCAAAAATCACCTTTTTAATGATTTTGTCTGAAAATTAATAACAGAAATACAAAAAAAATTAAAATGTTCTTGTTGTTAGAATACAAAGATATTTGTCCACATTGTTTACAAATTACATAATTATGCTAATCTTCCCTTTTCAGATGCGACGAAATAAGTATCAGGCAGAAAATAAAATGAATAAAAAGGCATATGATCTTTCAGATGATGATGAGATTGAAACTGTCTGATAATATTTACGATCGCTAAGGACTCAATTTTTGTGAATATCATTCAAAATTGTACTTCAAACTAAAATATCTAAAAACTGATTCAAATTTTAAAGAAATATCGCCAAGGTATGCTGTGTGTGTGTGTGGGCTGCTCAGTTAACCTAGTAAAAAATTTCTTAACCGTCCGAAGCTTAGCTTTTCCGCTGCAGACGACATACACAGACATACAAGCATCTTCTTTTATTGTACAAGTCTCCTTCTAAACGATTCTACCCACACAAATACTAATCCCCACTTTCTACATCCAACATTAAATATTTTTCCTGCACAATTCAGATTTTACGCACTCGGATACTAGATTGACCCTGACCTTAGAAATTTCGAAACGAAACTGTAAATTCAAGAAAAAAGAAACATATAAGGAACTTATTTAAAATCGTGTTTGAATGAAAATAAAAAACCAGAAACCAAAATTATATTCAACACGCGCAATTCCCTTTTCAAAGACAACTTTATTTTTTTTCTAAAATATAGTAGAGCAACTATATAGTGATTACTTAAAAAAATGAAATAGTGATTCTTTAATGCTGAAACGTGTTCGTTAGTTTTCATGAACCAAACGTATTACATTTTGATACGTCACTTGAAGAAAATCCCTGTCTGGCGTCACAATTTAATTACATGTGGCAACAGAAAGAAAATCATATATAAAAACTTACGAGCGTTACTTCATGCTGTGTCTCTACATAAAAGGGAATTCTGTAGAAAATTGAAAATAATTAGAAAGTAAGAAAATAAAGGGATTCTGTAGCGTTGACGTCTCAAGGGCATTTCTTGACAAACAGAAAAGCAAAGATTCAACGATGGATGTTGCTACAAAAATAAAATATTTTTGATAAGTTTTAAAGGTCATCAACTTTATTTTTAGAGTTTTGAAGCCGTAAAAAATGAATTCACCATTTTGAAAGAAAACAGCTGATTGAATATTGACCATCAATTGCTATTAATGAGAAGACAAACTTAAACGTTTTGTATGTAGTGGAATTATATATTTAAGGAATATTGACAATATCATTTTGAATTGAAAGCTACACTAGCTTGAAAAATCACTATTTTTTAAAGTTGTAAGAAGCTTGTATGTGTGGGAGCGGGATCAGTACCAACAGTATCTACTGACTCCACTACACACAACACCGTGAAACGTAAATTTAATATACCAAAAGAGAACTATTAATTTTATCATAATTACCACAATAAACTCCAGGTTCAAAATTCAAGGGAGTTCCCAGTTTAGGAGAATTAAATCCTAAATGATTACAGTGAGGAAAACACAAAGGCAACACAATAATCAGGCTCATTTATCACACAAATTAATATTTATTTAATACTTTCAAAATTGAATATATGCATTTTAGCTTCGAATTTTAAATCAGAGACTTCAGAGCTTCATCTATTATGAACACATTCAACATTAATGCTCTGGTCAAAATAATATAACAAACAATAATTAAGATATTCAATAATCATCTGATTTAATCAGGAATCTAAATTAATCACAATATAATCTTAACATGAGCCAATTTTATTTATAGAAATTAGTCTTCGTTATGCCAGTGCTGTACGGCACTAAATTTTCCCGAAAAGAAAAGGTTACCTGGTCTCCTATACATTTCAAATTTTGCAGAAAAAGATTATCATCAGATGAGCACAGTTTAAGGCGGTATCAAACAGGTCTCAAAAATGGAAAGATGAGGGATATAGTCGTCCAAAAATTTAGGTACAGGACATCAGTCTATTATGCACCAGCGTGAACCTTTAGCGGAATAACTACTCCAAAATCGGACTTCTATGTCAGAGTTCCTGGAATAAAAAATATAGATTTTAGAAAAAGTATAGAAAGATTAATGAAGGTTTCCAGGTTCTTCTACAATCATCTCCAGAAATACAGGGGCGGTTTCCTTTAGAACCAAATGCCCAATTCCGCCAGCTTAGCCATTTCGGCCAAAACCCCTTTTGTCTTTTTAATAAGACAAAAATTTCGATGCGACCTTTCAGTCGGAATTTCCAGCTCCAAACTGCTCCGTCTCACGAGGTCACCGCCGAAGATTTCTCCCTGCGCCTCTTCCTGATTGGACAGGCACGCTTCTCCTAGCAACAGGCGAGCACACGTCACGCATCTCGGCCAGACACAAATCCTAGACATTCCCAACGAATTCACGACCAAATGCGCTTTTCAATGCGATTTTAATAGAAACAAGTCTTAACGAAAAACACAGCACAGGCACGGACGAAGAGAAGGATGTTTCTCTCACAGAAAAATACAAAAAGGCTCATGGCGCAGAAATGCGACATGACATATGATAGCGAGGAATCGAACCACTTATATTTGACTGGCCCGATTGATTAGCTAGCCCGAGCTACCAAGACAATTGTATTTTTATTCAATAATTCATCTAAAGCTGAAATTTATATTATTACGATTTCAGATTAAAGTTATACACCTGATATACGCAATCTCCTCCTTCCAATCTTATAAAAATGAATGATATCTTGTTCGTCATACCGATTATGAATTTAAACTGCTAACATAAAACCAAGGACTTTGGCAAATTGAAATTTCTGCATTAATCGGACCCAGTCATTACCTGTGTCTAACTTTCTCAGGCAGAATTGTAAAAATGTCATGCTTTAGCTATGACATCGAACTGCCGATTTTCGTCTATCCAGACCATAATCATTATCCACTACTATGATTATGCATATCATACCGCAAAGTGAGACAGACTGACTGGAATAACGCAGCCCAAACTTCCAAATGCAGAAACTTGAAAATATGAATACATGTGGGATGACTTATAAATCTTAAGATAAATCTAAACTCTTGGAATTTTAGTCGAAAATTATATGAATGTCGTTTTTTTTGTTCCAATATGTTTCCAACTATCACTTGCCTAGATAAACGATTTTATAACAGCTAAATACACAATACTATAACGGCTAAATACACAATACTATAACGGCTAAATACACAATACTATAACGGCTAAATACACAATTTGTTTTCCAACCATCATGCAGAAACAAATATCCTAAATTTTCGTAATTAAATATTTGTGTAAAACTACCCGTTCTGGAGATATTGAAATATATAGTTATAAAATATAAAAAAACAAGAAAAATCAGTCATGCTTAAAACATGGATTATGAAACACTTTCCAACTTCAATGCAATTTTATTTAAACAAGTCTAAAATGCAATACATTCCTCGGTAATATTTTGAAACTTATCACAATACTGCATTAATTTATTATATTTGAAAACTTAAACCTTCATCGAAAAAAATGAACTTCATTCAAATGACGGCATTGAAATATAAATTGCCTGGTTTAGACATCTCTAAAATGTTATACATTCCTCGGTAATAGTTTTATAATTATCATAATACTACGATAATTTATTATATTTGAAAACTTCATCGAAAACAACTGAAATTAATTCAAATGACGTCATAGAAAAAATAACACGCCTGGATCTCTCTATAAAAACAGGATTTCATTCATAACTTTCTCATTCATAACATTCATAACATTCATAACATTTCATTCATCACAATACTATAATAATTTATTTTATTTAAACATTTTGTTTAAGACCATGGAGCTACAAAAAATTAAACTCTATGCTTGAAACTTCATCGAAAAAAATCGTCCTTCTCTTTATGAAATCAATTAATATTTCATTCATATCAGCCATGCAGACTCCATGGACTAAATTATTTTGTGTTAAAAAAATACAGGAATTCTAATACAACCCATTCTATATATTTTGCTGTTTACATTTTACATAGGTGAAAAATAGGCTTAGTTGTAGAAATAATCAAATTTAGATGAGAATTTAAACTCAAATATATTGTCATTGCGTTGTTTCAGTATGTAGATGCACAGAATTTAAGCAAAAATAAAGTAGTTTTAGGACGGATACAACACTCAATATGAATTAAAAAGAACTTAAAAAAATCACGATTTTGAAACAAGATGGATGCCATATATCATTTTGAAGTGGGTCATGAGATCGTTTCATATCATGGTCACGTGATCGTGTCATATAAGAGGTGTAATTATTACTTTAATTTTTATTTAAAAAACTACTGAATATATTTCGCTGAATTTTTTTTTATATATTTTATGGAACAATTTGAATATTACCTAAAATTTTCGAAGCAATTTGTGAATTTTAAATCCGCTTAAAAAATGTTTGAAAAATGAGGTCCCATAGGGCTCAATGTATTTCATTTTTTCAACCCGGGTTCAATCCAAAACTGTTTGGGTGATATTATTCATTTATATTTCCATATTTCCCACATACCGTCTGAACAGCATACTAAAATTTCATTTTGATTAAGTCATATTTACGGCAGTTATCGTGCTAACGGACAGACAGACAGACAGACAGACAGACAGAATGAACAAAGTCATAAACACTTTTCAACTTTGTTGTAAAGTGTTAAAAACGTATTATTCGTTGTCTTTTGCTGTTTTTGATTCAGTTTGTAACAACAGTAACGAATTAAGGCTCCAAATACCAAAATTGTCTGTGCGCTATTTTGAGCAAACTATTGAACATATTTTCCCCTTTTAATATATTTTTAGATTAAAATGTCTGAAAACGTAGAACGTAAGGGAAGTTACAGTGATTAAAGATTAAATATTATTTTACACTGCGATTTCCATGTTACCAGAGCTATGAATTATGCTTCATTTTTATGTATTACTTTGGAATATTTATTAAATCGAAGTCTAGTTATCTAAGTACTTTAATATTCAAATTGAAAATATCTTGGTTTATACTGCGGACAGTAACTTCAAAATGTCTAGAAAACAAATGAGTTCAATAAAAAATTATGTTTTTATACTGTTAAGAACTAATTATGTCGGAATTTTATGTTGAAAACTATTGTGCTATGTTGCATACGATTATTTTCCATTTTATTCAAAACGTAATTTGAAACACACACACACACGCAAAAGAAATCCTCCGTCAAGTAAGATACATATCACAGTATGTACCCTTTGCTTTCTAAATCATTTTTTCTCTGCTAAAATAAAGATAAAAAGATTTTAAGATTTATTTATAAAAAGTGAAAACAATTTTAACTGAAAAAAGTTCGTTAAGCTTCGTTGACAGGAACTATCTTTTGCATTTCAGCGAATAACGGAAAAAGCTCTCGGGGAATTCACAATTAAAAAAAAATGTGGCGAAAATTACTTTATTATTGCATGTCTTTGTTTCAATGTATAAAAAAAAATCTGATGTGGGCAGCACATGGCTTTCTTTATATAATGCAATGAATTTATTACTTTTACAGAAAAAAATAAGGTTATTCTTATAGTAGATACTTATATTCTTTCCAAGATATTGAATTTTCGTTAATTAGTCGCCATTTTCATCGATTTAGCGTGATTTTTATCCATTTGACGAGATTTTCGCTAATTTGGCAACATTTATAAAAGTCGCCAAGTTGGCGACATTCCGCCAAATTTGTCGCCAAAATCTCGCCAAGCGTTATGGATGGAGAAATAAGTTATCCTTAATGCAGATAATTGACTATTGGCGTTCAAATACAAATGTATTACACAAAGTACCTTTTCTTATGAATGGAACGAGCTAGATCCACGAGAATTATGTCACCAAATTTATCGCATGATATTACTTATGAAAAGTGAACATGTTTTTCAACAGTTAATATATTTTTTTTTAATTTATGGGATTTTTTATAAATTGATTTGAAAAATGTGCAATATTTCAAGAGCGGTTCATGCTAGCGTTCTAAAGTTTATGTCAATTGTTTTCTAAGGAAGAATTACATAAGAAATATCTATTTAACTTTATTAAAGGTTTTGATTTTTGATGATTTTTTCAAAATTTCATTCGAAAATTTCGGAGGGTTCTGAACATTCGATTGCGTTTAAAAATAATAGGCTTCCAGTATTCACGGATTGTGATTTTTGTACCAAATTTCATTCGATTCGCTCCATTCATTCGTGAGATATCGTCTCCACAGACTCACTGACACACACACACACACACACACACATACATCACTTCCAAAATGTTTCATTCGTGATCAGGGATGCTTGAAACGTGTTCTCCCGTCGAAAACTCGAATTCGAATTTTCGACCCCGTCACAATACTTTCGTTATGCATTATGTATATAAGGAAAGTAATAATTTCTGTCTAATTGTGATACTGATAAGTGCAAAATGAAATAAAATGACATATATGAAGAAGTAACGATATAACCAGTTGTTTAAAATCATCTAATAATGTCAAGGATAAAAAAGCCTTCGTACTGATAAATAAAACGAAGCAGTCGCTACAGCAAAAGTAAAAAATATTATATTTGTTTATGTTGTTATTAATCATGTATTCTTATTTTCAATTTGTATAAAACAGCAGGTTGAGCAACATTGTATATTAAAAAATGAAATAATCTCGAGACAGACATCTATTTTAGGTGCACATGCAGTATAATCATATTTTCATTCTTAGCGATTTTAGGTGACATTCTGGCAGTCCCTGTTATGATTTGGAGAACATACCATTATGGCAACCCTTTCCGCGTCTTTTGTCTCCCCTTTGTCGTCTTTTTTCGTCCTTTTGTCGCCAAGGTATAAATCGCAACATTCTATTTTGGCACCAGTTTCCGCATCTCGTCTTTCGTCGCCCTTTTGTCACCAAATTAAAAATTAAAAAAAAATTCTGATCTTCATGTTGTGCTCTATGAGCCACAGAACACCTGTTTAACAAACATATGTTGCCATGCGCGACCTCCGACAGCCAGCTGTATTGGACTCTGTGATGTATTTTTAGAAGGCGACCGTAGCGAGTTAAGCTCATGAAGCGGGAGTTGGCCCATGTTTGAATTGCTACAGATCAACTGTTGCACAAATGGCGGCGAAAGGGCGACAAAAATGTTGCCATAATGGAATATCCTTCAAATCATAGCACGGATTGTCAGAATCTCACGTAAAATCGCCATTAAAAATGGGATCTATTCCGTATTTTAAGGTCATTTCTTGGTTTACATAAAAACAGAAGAAAAATTGTTGTGCCCAAAACACATTATTTTCAATATTGTTTAAGGCAATACATCTGGCAATTAATTAAGATTTTAAAATGTTTGAAATACATTGTGATGAAATTAGGAGAAAAACGAAATTCTGAAAAAACATGTTAACAATCAGAAACAAAATATGCTCTTTATTCACAGAAGCCACCTAATTGGGTCACTTATGATTCTTTATCTATATCATATCCATTATAAATTTATGTTGTATTTTTGTTATATTTATATTGTATTATGTTTTCTTGGCTAAGTTTTCTCCGACGTGAGTTTTATTGTACGTGGTCAAGAATTCGCATTTACTACCAACACTAGTATAGTAATATATTTAAATTCTTTCCACAATCTTAAAAATATTAGATCTATAAAAATCTTTCCGATGTAACATTTAAGCGTTTGATAGATATATATTTATACATTCCACAACAGAAATGGATTATATAAAACATTTATTTGTTATATTTTTGTGACGATCACAGAACGATTTGACGAGTGAAGTATTTTTCCGTACTCTTTTACGGCATGCTTCAATAAAATAACAAGAACATGGCGTATTTCTTATCTGACTTTTGTTATGAAGGATACATATTTCGCCTATGGCTTGTAGAACATGAAACAGGCAGAAAAATCTATAAATCGATAACAGTGGTTGTTCAATTGAATAGCTGTACCATTCTTTTGCTTGATGTATCTAAGATATGTAGCTGGATTGAAGAGATATCAAATAAGGAAAACCGAAAAAATGAAATTATCAAAACTTTACTTACCAAGCGTTTCCTTCAAAATAAATATACTCGTATAATTCTATATTTCTGTGAAAATAGTTAAAATTTCAACTAAAATGTAAGGAATCTATATTTTCTTGAAAAATGACAGAATAAATATGAATTTAAAGATAATAAAATCAAAGCCACTTCGTGTTATTTAATTCAGGGCCGGCAACCGTTAGCCCTGACAAAGTTTTATGCTGACCGTGACTCGTAATTTAAATGTATGCGACAAAATAAATTGTATCTGTAATTTAAGGATTTAAAAAAAAAAACATTTTTGTTTATGTACTCTTATTTAAAAAAATTTTACGGTAAAACCTGTCCATTATTATTTTATATCTCTATATATTTCTGTTACTATGGCGAACTTTTTTAATGTTCTATTTAATAAACTACTCCAGGTCAGATACTTTTAATCGTTTTCACTGCAGTTTTTTCATTTCATTAACAAACCATAATAGACTTATATATGAGTTATATTAGGATCTTTTATATTATCCAAATTCTCTTAATCCCATGAAAGGATAGAAATAAGACATATGTGCCAATTTAGCGTTCTTCAGGGATTGGCAATTAGGAGCTGAAAATCGTGAGATTAATTTCCTAACGTTGCATAAATAGCATAAATCAAAATTTGGGAACCACCTACAATTGTCAAATCCTGTAACTATGAACATCGATGCTACCCTTCCCCCACTGCCTATCTGTTTTACACAAAGCCCTTGCTTTTCACGTAGGTAGCCGAATGCGACCCGCACGCTCTCGAAGATTGACCTAAACATTTGTAAATAAAGTAGGCTATATCTTTGTAGAACGTATCTATAGTACAATGTTTTTCTATATATTATATATGCGTTTCCATATACTCAAGTGTATATACCGTACTGTTAGTGAAAATTGAAACATCAAGCAAGAATCACCTGATTCAAATTTAATTTTTCGCACAAATTCATTGTGTTACTTTATACTATTGGTTACATTTGCATAGCTACACAGTGACGTGGCGTTGAATGAAAAGGTATTTGATATTTTCAAGTATAATTAGCCTTACAGGTTGTTTTTTATGCGACTCCTGAATTCATTTATGGTCGATGATAGAGCCGTTAGAATGACCAAAACGTAGCTTCCATGTCTCAGATATGTTCGATCGGGAGCATATCTTTCTAACGACAAGGATAGGAAAGAAGCGGCCATGCATGGGAGGTCTTGGACAAAATTCCAGACATGTTCGATCGGATACATGTCTGGAGAACAGACAGACCAGGAAAGAAGCGGTGTCTGACGTGTATGGGAGAGGCTAGGATTTTTCCCATAGGAGGAAAGTTCAAGTTTTTGGATATTCTATGCAAACGTTCGAATAATAGACTGACTTTGCTCGACCACAATATCAAATCGATAAGCCTCGTACGTCAATCTATTAGAATTATCGTGCAAAATTTTATTTGTGTGCACCTCGAATTGTTTGTAGTATTATGACCCAACTCTAAGATACACAAACATCATTACACAACAGATAAGCAAACATCAATGAAAACATACCTAATTAATTTGCAAGAATACTCAAGTGTATCATACCACGAAACATGTTATCCGGAATTTCGAGCCCATCACAAAACTTTATTTTTACTTATAATATGTATTTTTAAACTAGTAAAAATGTTCGGTTATAATGAACCGTTTAGTGATTCAGGTTCTTTCTTAATAAACTTAGTTGTTTTATTTTGTAATTACAACACTCGTCCAGATCATTAATTCTGTAAATTTAATATTACTCTCCCCCTCCCCGTCACAAATCAAATACTACAAAATGTTTCTATTTTTATAAAGTGCATTAAATTTGCCAACCCTTGGAATCGCTCATATTTTGAGTAAAAACAATGATTCGTTAATATCAGCACACATAGTGATTCGATAGATACACCCTGTATAAATTTTAACGGGAGACAGGGAACATCGAACTAAACCTCTTTCGTTTTTGATTGTATTTCCTTCTTTGATCCGCAGATTGTCTAATTGGAACTAGAGGGTACCAACGAGAGCCAGTGTATGGCGCGACAATTGCCTTTTTTCGCAGTAATCATTCGAACCGCAGACACCATGCAACATAGACCATCATGGCAAAATAGACCACGTTTTGAATGATGAAATGGCTGTAGATGGGATAGCCAAGCGTTTGAGGTGATCTCAAGCGATAATACCGAGTTTTATTCTCGATGCCGACCAAATCTATTCCTGTTTCTACGCGAATAATGTGCACGATAAATCTGTAAGTCTTAAAATCCATCCTAGGGTTAGATGGAGACTTGTACTGTATCTGTGGTTAACCTCCAACTGGGTCCAGGTGCAAACTGAGTAATAGTTTCCTGGCTAGTGGATACCTTAAAACTTCAGGTAAGTAGGACGGTGTGGGTAGAAATAAAGAAATAATGCTCAGATGGCTGACATGCATCTAGCGTAAGGGGCTGCTAATGGAGCCGAAATAGCTATTGTAAGTGGCTGAAAGGTATATTGTATGGCCTACAATGGCCAGGCACTTGATACACTACCATTCGCTTATACATCGGCCATTTAACTGTCACATGAGGTTGCCACTGCGCATTAGTGGGGGTAGACCACCATGCGCCCAACAAAACTACATCCATGCTCGCAGGTGGGACTCGAACCCACAACCCAGCAGCCGAGCGAGCACGAGAAAACGCTTGCATTTGATAACTTAGCCACAGCGTCGGCGTGATTATGGGCATTTAAGTATTTTTCCGGAAAGTGTTTTAAGCATATATTCAGTGGCTTAATAATCTTAATATCTGAATCCGAACTTACAGGAAACGGAATTTCTTTTTTTCGACCGGATTATTCAAAATGGGGGTAAGGGTAAAATTTCTTAGGACCCTCTATAACACCAGGGATAAAAAAGGTGTGAAAATCGACCATGGGGTTTAACTTAACAGGGCCAAATTTTAATTTACAGATTTTTTTTCGATTGTAAGCGACTCATATAACTAAGCATAATAGAACTTATTAAAGAAAAAACTGCAGCTTTGTTAAGAGTGTTTCTTTCTTTGACAGGCGTAAATACTAGTTTCTTATAATCTATTTAAAGACAACTGTGACAGTCTGGTTTAGTTCAAATGCGTGACTGATTCTCTATATAAGAGTATCGTGAATGTGTCACTGCTTTAAGAATATGGTTTTCATTTAAACTCGTTGAGAATTTAATTGTAATTTCATTGAATCTAATGATACATTTTGTATTTAACGAAATATTTCCATTTGTGGTTCTAACGCAAGGTTAATCATATATATTCTATGCTTCCTGGCTTGCCTTGCAGCTTTATCTTCTAGATTCTAGAAGCTAGGCATACGGTCGGTGTAGGTTCTTTCCAGATGAGTTCTGTCACTATATGGTCATAGCCAACTTAAGTCATACTTAAGCCATACTTAAGTCATTGTTTACGTACATTGTGGAGTTTAATAAATTTGTTCCAATTTTAGAATTTGTTCTTTTATCCTAAAAATTCCTCACTAAACTAGAGGATATGGTGAATTATTTTGAGTATTAAGCCACGTCGAATAATTTATATAGGACCTATATTGCTGTGTAAGGTGTTTTATAGCCATTATGCATATAAGAACAATACGGAAAACTTAAATATTTTCCTTCCACAATCCGTCATAATTGTATTTATATAGATGAAAAATGATCTGCTGACGCATAAAACAAAAAATGACCATATCAAAATCTTGATCCTCTTTTCGCCGTTGAACGGAGGAGAGACATGTGATAAAACAATCCCTCATCGTTTTCGTTAGCAATCCATTCTAAATTTATTTCCTTTTCGTTGGGTTATTCATCCATTCATTAATATCACGATGGCATGACATATTTGGACATATATTAAAGAAAATAAATGGTTCATATGCAAGAGTTTCTCTCCTCTGCCGCAAAAATTGATCTGCAAAATATCAATTCTCTTCTCTGTGTGTGCGCTTTGAATATATGAAGGCATATGGACATACTGTGTTAAGGATGTATTATGTGTTATTAATTTTTTTTAAAGGTTAGACCATTCTCCGTTTTACATGACTCCAATCCTTTAAAAATGTTTCTAATATATTACAGTAAAAGACGCAATTGGTATTTTCTGAAATTATGTTATTTTTATGCTGCCTTGCTCATTTTTTTCCTTATCACAGTTAAAATTATTTCTTCCAGATGTGTCGATATGCGACAAAAAATATTATAAATATTACGTGCTTTATTAATATAATGCACACCATTTGAAAATACATAAATATTCTCAGGCCATCTCGTTTTGCAGCAATATAAAGTATTAATGTATTATATTTGTTTACTAAAATGTGCCTTTTTCTTTATACATTGTTTTAACTGATGTTTAATTTTATGCCTTAATTCTCGTAATTTTCTAAAATTTCTTTTGATCCAGAAGTTTGCATTTAAAAATATTAAATTGTCTTGAAATAACGCAACTAAATGGATCCCGTGTCAAGACAATGGATTTATGTAGAAAATATAGTGTATTTTATTTTTTATATTACAGGAGTCAATTAAATAAAAATAACGTCTTCTTTTTTGCGTTTTGATTGCTCAGATGACATCTTAATCTGAATAATTGAAATATTATCATTATAGTACAATAAACATCATATCTTAAATTCATTCGATGACATTTATTTTGATTTCATAACTAACATTTTGTTGCTATAAAAGAAGCACAACTCATCAAATGAAGCATTAAATAAAGTAAAAATGACAATTTAATCAAATTCTGAATCTGTGATTATTTTTGGGAAAGCACAAAAACAAACAATGACATTGACATTTAATTCTAAGGCAAGGCATGTTATTGATAAGGATGACACACCGAATTCATAATTGCTAAAATAAAGAAAGATAGCAAAACGCAGAGATAAGATTCGGACATTTTCCCCCTTATCTGTGAGTGTATGTTCACTTGTTCTCAAGGTGTACAGAGCTGAAATTTGTAAACTGATCTTTTTATTATGACTTGTTCGCAAGGTATGCAGAGCTAAAACCTGCATTCTGGGATTATATGACCATGCTTGGTCACTTCTCTACGATCCAAGATCTCTACGATCCAAGAATGCGAGAGCTAAAGAGTACTTTGAGATATCTATAAATCTCTACAATAAAAATCTGCCTACCAAAAATCTCTACAATAAAGATACAGCAGCGCCATCTAGTGTAATGAAAATGTAGTAAGATTAGAAAAAATAGAAAATGAAACTAAGATAAACTTGCCAAGACACTTCTTACGGGTTGTCTGTGTCTCCTGACACGTAACCCCACATCTAATGTGATGCCCTTTTGTTTAGCGCGATGTTGAAGTATAGCAATGTGCACTCCGCTATTGAAGGGTGCTCTGTAGTGGTTGCTTGCTTGAACATAGATGAGATGGAGATTCTGTCTTGGATGGCTGATCTGGCAAGTAGGTAGGAAAGAGAAGGGGGAGGGGCTAAGATTAGGAGTCCGCCAATCAGAAATGATTGGACAGAGGAAGGACTGAGTTTTTAAGAATATACTAAAATAAGGCTAATATACCGGAATACAATTTAAATATGATAAAATACAGTTAAAATTTAAAATTTACAGAGTTTGGAGTAAGTAGTTCTCCCGAATGAAGACCGAAAGGAAGGCATAGGAACTGTAACCGACTAAATTGCAAACAAAAAATCTAATAAAGTTAATCTTATAGTTATCAATCGCAGTCATAAATTTCTAGCATATTATCTATTTAATTAGTATTATCTCTCAAAATTTAGCTGTATGAAGTTAGGAATATGCAATTAACGCGGTTTAGTAAGATCCGATACAACAAAATAATGTTAAACAGAATCCTCTATATTTTGTGGCAAGTTTAGTACATCACAGCTATTAATGGTAACATGGATCCATGTTTGCAGAAAAATTGGTGGGTGATTACGGTCATCAATTGATGAAATTTACGGTAATGATATCACATTTCTGAAATTTAGTGATATGATTTTTATTGCTGGGTTTTACTGGCAACTATACTGTTCATTGCGCACATTCGTTTCCTGTATTTTTAGATAGCATGAGCTGTCATCATTCGTGATAAAAATCCGATAAAGTTATTTTAATTTCATATATTTAAGAGACAAGAAAGGCTAGCAGAGTAGTTAAAGTTAGAGTTACTAAACACGTAAGTTATATTCGTCAGAGTTTATTCCAACCCGTATTTATGAATACATTTAGCACCGTAAAGGAGTCAGTCGATAATGAGATTCAGCATGCGGGTTATGGGGCGTGTAGTAGAAATCTACGCTTGGGTGGATAACTTAATTCAAGGAGGTATTTGCTGTTTTAATATGTCACAGGAAAGTGCTTCTCATAAGCAGATTGGAAGCGTTAAAACATTTGTATATCAGTAAATTAATAATACATTATCTTCCTGCTGTAATGAGGGACGACATTTGGCAACTTTGACCAGTGGTAATTTCAGAATATAAGTTGAAGTAAAATCAATTACATAGATGTAAAAATATGACAGTAAAAAACAGTTTCATTAGTAAAACATCAATTAAGTCATCAGACGTACGTTTCAGCAATCTTTACATTTTTTTTCATTTAGAACAAGCCCGGAGCTGAACGCCTAAATGAGCGCTAGACTGTATCGAGCAAATAAAGAACGGCTTAACTCAATACAGCAGCGCCATCTAGTGTAATGAACATGTAGTAAGATTAGAAAAAATATAAAATGAAACTAAGATAAACTTGCCAAGCCACTTCTTACGGGGTGTCTGTGTCTCCTGACACGTAACCCCACATCTAATGTAATGCAAGTCCTTTTGTTTAGTGCGATGTTGAAGTATAGCAATATGCACTCCGCTATTGAAGGGTGCTCTGTAGTGGTTGCTTGCTTGAACATAGATGAGATGGAGATTCTGTCTTGGATGGCTGATCTGGCAAGTAGGTAGGAAAGGGAAGGGGGAGGGGCTAAGATTAGGAGTCCGCCAATCAGAAATGATTGGACAGAGGAAGGACTGAGTTTTTAAGACTATACTAAGATAAGGCTAATATACCGGAATACAATTTAAATATGATAAAATACAGTTAAAATTTAAAATTTAAGTTTTAAAATTTACAGAGTTTGGAGTAAGTAGTTCACAAGAATGAGGACCGAAAGAAAGGCTCAAGTCTCTCTCTCTCACGAGATTTTACAATTTAAAGTTTATAGATTGTAACAGTTCAGGTTATAACGATTAAGCTGCAAGATGATACACTGGAAATTAAATATTGGAGCTAAGTATGAGATTTGCACTGGCAAAAATTAAGTAGATTCAAACGAACGTGGACGTGAGTACAGTACACACGCAAACGCGACTGGCAAATGCTAGCCATTCTAATGGCCTGAGGCAGGGCCGTGAAAGAAGAGACGAAAGCGCTAAGTCCTTGAATTGGAGTGGCACCATCTATTTTCGATCAGAGCAGGGAGATGAAAAACTAGGAAACACCAGTCTGAGGAACTACGAATCGACGCTTTTTCCATTTGGTCTCGTTAGAGCCAAATAGAATGTGCCGAGGCCTGCGCTTCCTGAGATAGGAAGGCCCGATCGGATCGTAGGTCTGACCGACGTCTCTCATACAAGGTCTACTGGAGTTTTTCTTGTAAAAATTTTGAGTGAGGAGCCCAACCTGCTCTGTAATGCCAGAGACTTCTAAGTCATGGTGTATTACTTCATTCTGAACTTATCTAGGAGCATTTACAATGCAACACAAGACTTTATTTTGGAAAACTTGTAATATCTTAATGTGGCCCTTTGCAGCCGCCCCCCATACTGGGCAGGTATGCAAAAAGCCAGGTACAAGGATTTGTTTATAAATAATTAACTTGTTTTCAAGAGAAAGGTGGGGTTTTCCATCATGAAAGGGTAAAAGGGCTTTATAGGTCTTTGCGCTTTGTCATCCGCAAAGATGGCTAGCTTGACTTGTGGTATGCTTGGAATATCGTTGATGAAAATATTGAAGAGAAGAGGACTGAGATTTCCTCCTTGAGGAACCCCAGCCCTGATTGGACGAATAGAAGAGAGAGATTTATCAACTCGCACGCGGAAGTATCTATTAGTGAGATACGAGTTGATGATGTTCAAAAGTTGATTCGAAGTCGCAACAACTTGGAAATAAGAACTTGGAAATAATTGAATGCTCAGCTCGAAATCCATGCTGGTCAGGTATCAAAATATATTTCGAACGGCAGAAACTATCCAAACGCTTAAGCCACACCCATTCATAGATTTTCGAGAAGCTATAAAGTAGACTTATTGGTCTGAAGTTCTCGGCAAGCGAGATATTTTGATTTGATTTTGAAATAGGGAGAATGACAGCGGTTTTTTGGGGGGAAAGCGATGTTCCATCATATGGTTCAGCAACATGGTAATCCAGCAGAGATACAGGTCCGGGAGATTTTTAATGATGCGATTGCTAATTTTATCAAGACTGGGGGCTTTCTTGACTATCAGTCCATCAACGATATGAAGAATTTCAGCCAGAGAGATTCTCTCCAAGTCGTTTGGTGCTTGAGCGTGTAGTGCTTTGTGATTGGTCTGTTGTAATTCGTATCCAGTGTCTGTATAAGAGTGGCTGAAGTTGTGGTCAATGTATGGTGAGAATTGGAGTTCAAAGTTATCTGCAAATAAGTTAGCTTTTTCCTCCTAAGTCTGGGCGAGACCATTAGGGCCGTTAAGGGGCAGAATTGTTGTTTTGGTGGATGTCATGTTCTTAGCTGTTCGTCAAAGACTGTGATTTGCAGGTGTAAGTCCCTCAAGGTGGGTTTTTCAGCGTTGCTGGGTGTGTGTTTTAATCATAGCCTTGATCTCGTTATGAAGTTTACGGAAGCTTGCGCCGTAATCAGGGAATCTAGTGCCGTTCCTATCCTTCCGTAACCGATTTCGCTGTTTAATTTCGTCCCTAATATCACCAGATAGTGTTGAGTGTTGAAAACCCAGACCTAACGACCAACCCGAAGGCTTATGGTAGCAAGATGTGTGATTGGGAACTTTATTTTTATGATTCAAGAGATTACAGTAGATATATTAAAATGAACCACAACACAAGAAGTTACATAAAGAAAAGAAGGGAAGGGCGGCGACAGTACATAACAAGAAAGACAAACAAATAAGACAAACATAAGAAAATTATAAAGCAGGGAAAAACCCCAAGGAAAAAAACCCTGGCACAAAATACAACAAAAAAGAAATTACAGAAAATAAGAAAATGGTCAAGGTTGGAAGACAATAAGGGTTATGATAAAGTTAATATAACTAAATTTAAAATTTGATATTTATCAAAATTTACAGATGTCAAATTTTTCGAAACATAAAACAGGGTTGAAATTATTAAGTGCATAAAAACAAAGTTACAGAGATTTACACTGTATGTACACTGTGGCCTCAAAGAGAGTAGACCAGTTAATACCGCGGGAATATATAAATATGTACAAAGAGAATATACAAATATGTACAACGTGGGGAACAGTGTAGAAGTTCACAGACCAAGGAGAACCAAAAGACCCCCAGGTCGATCTGGAGACTTTGTTTGAGATTTCTCGAGCGGCGAGAATACAATTTTTAATTCTTAGGATCGAAGATTTATTTTTGCAGACGTTGGCGAACCAGGCCGCAGAGTTAACATCAGAGGGACGGGAAAAGTGGAAGGGTTTGGTATACGGATAAAGAAAAATTAAATGGTCTGTTTCACCATAGGAGTTGCAGACGCAATTAGAGGAAAATTTGTGTTTGAAAAAGTGGAGGTAGTCCTAAAAGGGGCCTTGGCCCGTTAAAAAGTATGTTAAAAATTTGTTGGAAATTAAGATGTTTGAATCTACAATGGGAAGGAATTTTGAAATTCAAGCGGGGTCGTGAGAACGGGGAAATATGTATCCATTTAGATAAGTCTGCCAATTTTTAATAAGATTTTTACAATAATTTTTAAGATGATAGTAAGGAAATGTGATCTGGACAGGAAAGCCGGAGATGGTGGCTAATTTGGCGTGATGGTCTGCGATCTCGTTACCAAGGTTGTTGTCGTGGACTTTAACCCAGGAAAGATTGATACAATTTTTTGAGGAGTTGACTTTGGTTTTAATGTTAATAAGAAAATTTGATTTTTTTTTATAGAGATGAGAGTCGAAATTGAGGAGAGACTATCAGAAAATATGTTTACCTTTAAGTATGTTCACAAGGTAGTGTGGGATAATTAGGTCGAGATCTTTTTGGTTTCGAGGCCGCAGCGACTGTCTCTAGCAGTACATGATTCATATCAATGACACATTTTTCTATGTCATCGGTGCTGGTAATTTTAAAGAGGGGGGGCTTTTAAATTTTGATACCGATGTCACCGGTTATCACCGGTTTAGTTTGCAAAAAAGGCAGGTTATTATTTTCGAATCTACAATGTACCAAAATCTACACCCAGTCTACAATCTGCTGCACCAAAATCTACACCCAGAAGAGACTTAATCCACAAGGGACTTATCTACCAAATTTTGTGAAATTCGGTTGATTAGTTTCTTAGCAAGAGTGGATACAAACAAATTTTGTGGGCCATTTCGCAAAAAGGCGGGTTCTTTAACCCCGAAGCATACTAAAAACTAATCTGTACAAGGGACATACTCAAATGACTTACCTACCAAATTTTATAAAATTCGGTCCATTAGTTTTTGAGTTAGAGTGAATACATACATTGGACATATAGACAAACAGACAGACACACTGTCATATATGCAGACGTCAAGCTAAAAATAGTCTTTTCGTTATTTAGAGGTCTCAAAACACGTAGATCCGTCGAGAACTCGCTTTGCGATTTTCGGCATGATTCCAATATTTTCCCTATACATTACCATGTATTGCAGGGAAAGTAAAAAATGAATCAAAAATGCACATTTAGTGTTATTTTGTGCAATTAAACTCAATCTAACGAATTATTAATGAAATAAAAAAAAATGAAATTTGAGTCTGCAGGGAAGTTCATGTGCTGCCCACTACAAACCAGTGTATGTATGTATCCATTTTATTCGCCGTGATACCTTCACAAAAAATACTATTTATTCAATATTATTTAACCTTTTGCTTACGGGTGGGACATCATGGTGTATGTCTGGACAGGAGTGTGGATGTCTGCAAGACATTAGCGTCCAAGGACGCGAATGTCCGCAAATAGATATCGAACTGCTTGGGATAGGGTATGTTAAATACCTATCTTTTTGAGAGGTTCTTCGTTTGAGACGAACACTGTCCCAACCGTAAGCAAAAGGTTAAAATAACATTTTTATTTTTATCACATTTTAAAGTGAATTTTCAAAAGAGGAGCAGTGCTATGTCTTCATCTGTCTGAAAAGCAGTTATAATTTCATGTAAGAAATAATTTCCTGGAATGAAAGGATCAAGCCTAATTTCATTTGAATAACATAAGTTGTCCGTCGTTCTCAGTACATTGTATTTAGTAGCCATAGTCTGCACTAAATTGCTTTATTGAAATGTCACTAAAATGATTCACTTATTCACGTCAAGAGGCTACCAAAAGGTTTATATTTAATCAAAACAAAAATAATCGCTTTCACGAAATCAAAGTACTTTCTGTTAATATATAATAGGCATTACGGAAAAGGAAAATATTGAGATTTAGACTATAAACGAATATAAATCGCAACCATGCACTGTAAAATGTATGCTCCTAAGCACTTTTGAAGGATAAAGAATTGCAGTTGCCCTGTAGAAAGCAGACATTATCTCATTTGATAAATATCGAATGTCGACAGACCCAGATCGTGCGACTCACACGAGGGTGTGAGCTGCAAAGTGGACGGTCGGGAAAGTGTACCAGAGAATTCCGGCTCCCATGATCAGCGGCACTGCAATGCTGATTTATCTAGACAAAAATGATGATTACATTTGAAGATAGTATTGAGACATACAAACATATTTACATGAAGCAAGAGAAAATACAAAGAAGAAAAGGACAGAATTAAACAAAAAGGAGAGCGGTCAGATGAAGGGTCAAATGAAATTTAGAGCGATAAACTAAGAGGAGGAAATTAGAAGGGTAGAAAAATTAAACGCAGATGGGGAAAATATTCTCCAGACCGGACACAAAGAACGGGAAAGGGGGAATAAAAGCGGAAATACAGTAATAAAGTGGGTATAATAAAATAAAACAAATGACAAGCTTTGGTGTATAAATATCCGATAGTAACAATAGTCAAGACAATTGTTATGGTAATTACTGTTGAAATGACAGGTAGTAGAATAAGACATATACAAATGGAGACAACAAAGAGACGAAACAGTATTTATAAAATTTACAATATACACAATGCACGAAGTTACACGGGAGTGACAAGGGAACAGTGTTAATCCCATTGCTCAGAAAAAGTTGAAAGCAGTAGTTACTCACAGACAATTAATCTTGTTTGTCTCAATTAATCCCCTGGCAATGGCAATACAGTTTTTGATACATTTAATAGTGGAGGGGTTTCTACAGACGTTGGAAAACCAAACCAATGATTAAAGGGAGGTAGTTTAGAGAGGTGGCATTGTTTATTCATTCGATAAATATGAAACATATCCTCGGTCGATGTTTCCAGCTTTCGAATTTGATTGATATTGAATTATTTTGTTTCGTTTTTGTTTTTATTTTGTCTATCCTCTTTTAGAGCTACTTTGACTGGCAGTTAAATTTCACAGTGAATTCAAAATAATTTTGCGTAAGATGGGTATATAGAGGTATCTCCTCAATTGGTACTTGGGATTGAAAGTCGGCATATATGGATCTGAAAAACGTACAAAAAGAGATTGGTCTTGAACCTCTCGGAAAGGTCAATATGGGTGGGTGTCTTGTTAGTGACAGTAGGAAACCTTTTATGAAGACATTTTTTTTTTACTTTGGAAAGATATGTCTCCTGAAATGGAAGACAACTTTTCATAAATTTTCTTTTCTGGTAGAGAAATCAAAAGGAATATTTTATGGTGTAAGAAAAAGATGATGGTATGCTTTCCCTCATATTTCAAGATCGTAGTTGTTCAGAAGCAGAACTGACTATCTCTAGGTTAAAAGTCTCAGCTTGGAGTTCCGGTCTTGGGAAAATGTTCATGCATTTCATGTTTATGTTATATCCAAACTGAATTTCTCTACTCAATTTCACAGACACAATATAATGCTACACTATTCTTTAATATGTCTTTACTGAGAATAAAAAAGAAATTAGGATAAATGATTATTTTCTTCTTAAAACACAAAATTTCTCAAAATTGATTCAAACACGTACATTCTACACACAGCGCATTTTCCATAAGCTTCCAGAACCACATGTGGCAAAACCATTTATCCACTGGTCTGTAGATCTTTAAGAAACTGGTTTGAATCAAATATACGTATTGGTAGCCTTGTGTATGGCTTATGATATAAGCCTTATGATATGAGTTCTTAGTGGTTCAAATACACTTTTAAACTGTATATCCGAGAAGTTATTATTTTCACACAAAGAGCAGTAGAGCAAGAAAATAACACAATCCAGTCCAATCTGAGACCTAAAACCATCATCCTAATTGATTTACTAATTCCCATCATCCGAATTGTTTACTTAATTTCTCCATTAAACAAAAAATATTGCTGTTCTCTGTAGGTCAGCTCAATTTATCCATCCTACAAGACAGCTGTATGTATACATTATCAGTTTAATAACCAAAGCAATCCTTTTTTATGAGGTATCAGTTCCAACAAAACCATCTTTCTATTTCATCACGATATATATGTTTTCGAAATCTATATCGGAACTGTATATCACAAACATCTACAATTTAATAATAGGGCAGCTATTATATTAAACACTCATTGATATTGGTTTTTCTCTTATTCTCATTTCTCAAAAACCTTTCAACGAAATATGTTTTTCAGATGATATACATCAGACAGACACTGCACAACGGCCCGTGTGCTTTTACGAGATTATATCATAAGAAATGAAACAATAAAAGAAATCACCCATTCAATAACTGTGTATGTGTCACTGAAATGTAGCTCGCAGGAAATATTTTTTAATATTTATTAATATTTTACTTACCCCACAATGCATGATAATGTATAGAAAAAGTATTGAAATCGTGTCAAAAATCTCAACTCGAGTTTTCGACCAACCTACACGTTTTGAACACTCTATATCCCGAAAAAACAATTTTTAGCGTGCCGTGTGTGTGTGTGTGTTTGTGTGTGAGTGTGTGTGTTTGTGTGTGTGTGTGTGTTTGTGAGTGTGTGTGTTTGTGTGTGTGTGTGTGTGAGAAATATATGTATCCATTCTAACTCAAAAACTATTTGATGAAATTTCGCACAATTTGGTGGGCAAGTTTGGTAAACACCTGCCCCAACCGGTAGTTAAACCCTGGATCTCCGAACTGGTCAGCCAGCGCTCTACCGTTGAGCTACTGGTACGAAATTGCAAGCTCTTATTGTCGAAGTGAATTCTGCATTCTCCACCCTCTAATGTTAGATTGGCGGGCAACTTACAATCTGACTGATCACCACCTGCTATTTTACCTCGAGTTAGCCTCTTGCTACTACTTTTCTTATCCAGGTAAGTATCCTACGTAGTCGTTCTCCTTTCCATTTAAAATTGGCGCTCAATATTCCAGAATCCACTGAATCCGTACTAATCATACTAGGATCACTTTCAGACCTCCGACATCAAATGTTCGTTTGTTAATGACATAAAATGTTAATAAATGTTAATGACTATTAAATGTGAATGTTAATAAATGTTAATGACATAAAAGTTCGTTTGGCGGGATGGTAGAACTTGGGTACCTCCTGAATGCAGGAGGTATCCTTTCCCGGCCGTGCAGATAGCTACTCTAAACCCACTATGCGAGTCGCACGGTCTGGGGTCTTCAGACCTCCGACATCTTTGGTCCGATACCTACAGTGTTAATTTGTTCGGCGCCATTGTAAAGAACCTAGCTGTCCCAGCCAGGAATCTACCCCTGGAACTTCAAACTGGACAACCGACGTTCTACCGTTGAGCTACTGGGACAAAATTGCAATTTCTTATCATCGAAGTGAACTCGGCAAAGTCTCCTATAGGTTACCCTGGTGCTGATTAGCTTTTGGTAAGATTAAGAAAAAAAGAACCTATCTATTTTGCGATATGGCCCAAAAAATCGTATGTACACACTCTAGCTAAGAAACTAATTGACAAAATTAAAAAAAAATTGATAGAATTCACTTCTGGTACTCATTAGATTTTTGCACGATTTGGAAAAACCTGCCTTTTTAACTTACGAAATGACCCGTAAAAATCCTTAAAATTAAAATAAAGGAATCTGTATATTCAAATGTGTTAATTAAATGCTTGTTTTATACGTAATGTTTGACGGCAAAAATAATAAGAACTCCATTATACTCTAAGACTTGCAGCTTTCTAAACATTTTAGTTTTTCACGTTTTTGCTATGCCGGCATTGAAAATAAGTCCAGTTACCAACTGAAAACTTAAATTGAATTAAAAGTGCATATTTAACGTAATTTTTAAAAAATAGATGTGTTATTTTGTGCAATAAAACTCAATTTAATGGATTACTAAAGAGTAAATTCATTTGAATCTATAGGGAAAGTCATGTGCTACCTACGTCAGATTTATGTAATTGGACGTATATACCAGTGACTAGCGATTGAGGAGACTAGTGAAGATTGTATGTATACTCTCTGGGACTCGATGTCTAATGATACTATAATAAAGTTGTTTAACATATGTTAGACTGAAATGCAGGCATTTCTTAAGATTTTAAATTACAAGATATCTGAAATTTGTTAACGGATTAGTTTTGTATTTCGTTACATTTCCAGATGTGTTTTTTGTATGATAAGAACATTTTTGTTTCTTCATCCTATTTCTTCAACAGTCTACAAAAACATACGGATCCACGTTTCTTTTCGATCAACACGCAACCCGAGTTCATTCATCTTCCTCAGAGGTATATGATAGATGATGATGTCCACTTTGGACTGGTCAGCAACCTCTCAGAGCTCGAAACTTTCATTTCCTCTTCAATAAGTTTGATTTATGAGCTTACAGCATGAACTTATAACAAAAAATTCATACAAAAAAGAGGAAGAGTAGGAGATGGACGAACATAATCATCCTGGTAAGAAAGTTTACCTTTTTCTGAGAAATTAGGACAAGTTGAAATTTTAACTAGGCAGGAGTTGACAGAAATAGGCAGGATGCTGACATAAATTCAGCGTGATGAGCTTTACGAAAGTTGTTATAGAGTAAATTGTTATACTTCCGAATCGAGACGTTACATCTTTAAGTTACATTCAACAAACTTTAAAAATCCAGTAAAGCCATATTTTCGAAGTGACGCTGTCTTTAAATCATCCGGCCTTCTACCATAGTATCTCTGGAAATTCCACGATGTTTGGTGAGCATTATGTACGAAAACTGAAAACTGGATTTACGTATAAGTTAAATAAACTTCAGCTTTGGCATCTCACACTCCAAGAGCCTCACACAGTTTTAAAATAAAAAGTTTAGTAGCTGACATTTTTTGTGCCACTTCTGGGTATGGAAATAAAATCCCGAGAAAAATTAATGATTAGATAATTAATTCAGATTATAATTAATTCAGATAAATTATATCCAATCGTTATAAAAGAATATCCCGTTCTTCTTCTCTACGGCCTTCCGTACATGTGCAGTAGGCTGGGGCCAAAAAAATGTTTTTTTTTTATTTTTAATTACGGCTATCACAGAAAAGCTGACATATGTCCACATATGTCGAGCAAAATGTCTTTTATCATAAAAGTTAGAAGTTTTCCGAGCCTTTCGAATGTTGAATTTTGAATAATCTCTCTATGTTGAAAAAAAGTAGTCCCCGCCGAAGTTTGGCCAATTCCACGTTTCTCAAATTTCTCTGTGACGACGATATCTGACGAGTCTATAGAGACGATATCTGACGAACCATTGGAACGAGTCAAACGCAAATTTGTACAAAAATTACAATCCGTGAATACTAAAAGCCCATTGTTTTTAAACACAATCAAATGTTCAGAACCTCCTAAATTTTCGAGTGAAATTTTGAAAAAATCATCAAACAATCAAAACCTTTAATAAGGTTAAGTAAATCGTCATTTATTATGTAATTGTTCATTAGAAAACGATTAACACAAACTTCAGAAGTCTAGCATAAACTCTTCTTGATATATTGTACATTTTTCAAATAAATTTATCAAAAAAAATCACATTAAATAAAAAAAATATTAACTACAGTGGAATATATTCATTATCCATATGCAATATCATGCGATGAATTTGGTGACATCTTTCCCGTGGATCCAGCTCGTTCCATTCATGAGAAAAGGTACTTTGGATAATACTTTTTTATATGGAGTTATTTGTCTGCTATAAAGATAACTTATTTCTCCGTCCATAACGCTTGGCGACGAATTTGGCAGAATGCCGCCAACTTGGCGGCTTTTTTAAATGTTACCAAATTAACAAAATTTCGCCAAATTGATAAAAATGCTGTTAAATCAAAGAATATGTCGACAAATTGCTCAAAGTTTAATATTTTGGAAAGAATACAACAGTAGACTAAAAGAATAAACCATTTCTCAGCCTGTCTGTCTGTAACGCTTGGCGAGAAATTTTACGGGACATCTTGGCAACTATTTTAAATGTTGCCAAAGTGACAAAAATGTTACCAAATACATAAATATGGCGCCATATGGTAAGTAATGTTTCGCAAGTTCTGATTCCCGTCATATGATGGGCATAACTTCTAGTATATAAGAAATGTTCTTCTCTCCGTTTGTCTCTAACACTTGGTGATGCATTTGGCGAATTTGGTGAATAATTTAGCAAAGTATCTCCAATTTGGCGATATATCGCCCAAGATTGACAAAAATATCCTCAAAATTGTAAAAATGACGCTAAATTAATGAAAACGACCCCTAATTGATTGAAGTATTCTAAAAATATTTTAATTTATGGACTATATCGATTATTGATGATGCTATTCATATTGATAAATGCTTATTAAGAGTTGCGTGCGCGAAATATAAAAAATTGTTTTACATGTTGTCATTCGGAAAATCGTCAAATGTACAATTCAACGATAAAAACACAGTACTGTGGATCTTATACATGATTTGTGACTGTAAAATTAGTAAATTCATTGCTTTATATAAGGAAAGTCATATGCTGTCTACATCAAATTTTTTATATCAATTTCTGTATTAATTGAATCGAACAAAAAATAATAAATATCGGCTGCTGTGTAAACACATCTGATTTAAATGCAGTGATCAGCAACATGATATCATTTTCTTCAAAAAAAATATGTGAGAAGAAATAATCTCTGCTTAATGCTATGTTTTCAGGGGGTTTAATTGTGCGTGTTTTATTAATATCTGTACAAAATTTGGACATAAAACTAAAAAAAGAATTCAATTTTAAATGGGGCTTTTCTGAGGCTACTTGCAGAATTTCATGAAATTCAGGGTAACTGTTATCCCGTAATGATAAAACTACAAACACACACACACACAGACATATTCTCAATTTTATTTTAATAACAACTATAATAATAATAATAAAAATAATAATTTAAAAAAATCTGATGTGGGCAACACATGACTTTCCTTATATAATGCAATGAATTTACTACTTTTACAGTAAAAAGAATAGGTTCTTCTTATAGTAGATACTTATATTCTTTCCAAGATACTAAATTTTCGGCAATTAGTCGTCATTTTCATTGATCTAGCGTCATTTTAATTCATTTGGCGGGATTTTCGTTAATTTGACAACATTTCAAAAAGTATCCAAGTTGGCGACATTCCGCCAAATTGGTCGCCAAGATCTCGCCAAGCTTTACTGACGGAGACGTTATTCTTATAACAGATAAATGACTATTGGCGTTCAAATACAAAAGTATTACTCGAAGTATCTATTCTCATGAATGGAACGAGCTAGATCCACGGCAATGATGTCACCAAATTCATCGCATTGTATTACATGTGAAAAGTAAACATGTTTCTCAATAGGAAATATATTTTTTATTATTTTATATGACTTTTTGATAATTTTTTTGAAAAATGTGCATTATCTCGCGAACGTTTCATGTTAGCGTTCTAAAATTTATGTTAATCGTTTTCTAATGAAAAATTACATAAGAAATGTCTATTTGCGTAACTTTATTAGCGGTTTTGATTTTTTGACGATTTTTTCAAAATTTCACTCAAAAATTTAGGAGGGTTCTGAACATGCGATTACGTTTAAAAACAATAGGCTTCCAGTGTTTATGGATTGGGATTTTTGTACCAAATGTAGTTCAAATCGGTCCATTCATTCGTCAGTTATCGTCTCCACACACACACTTTCACACACACGCACACACACTTTCACACACACACACACACATACATCACTTCAAAAATGTTTGATTCGTGATTAGGGATACTTGAAACGTGCTCTCCCGTCGAAAACTCGAATTCGAATTTTCGACCCCGTCACTATACTTTCCTTATACATTATGTATATAAGGAAAGTAATAATAACTTTTGAATTAAAATATACTAACGTCATATCAGAAAAGTCAGCACAATATCGGTGGATGGCAATCTCAAGCACTTTATACATTTTTATATTTTTCAATTTTTGTTAGGACGGTTTGAATGGTATTCTTTAAGTCCAACAGAAGGAAATATTCTTATTGATTCCAGATTGATGGTGCGTATTTTTTATATAAACTTTTAAAGTAATCTGAAAAATAATCTTAATATCTCATATAATAATTTATGGATGCGGATAGCATGAGGAAATTTTGAATTTTGAAACTAGTACTTGTCTACACCAACGTCTCCTGAATATCTTGATTAAGAATTTATCTATTAACAGGAGCTCGGTATGAATTTCAAAAGTATTTAACGTGATCTTCATCTTAACTTATCTTCATTTTAAGTTTGACTTCGTTATTAAGGAAAATACTTTCAGAGTGTAGCCGTCTTATTTTTAACATATGTCTAATAACTAATTTTGTATACAAACTTTAGTATCTGAAATCATAGTTATTAAAATGCATTTTGTATGACCACAGTATTCGTTTTGGGAGATTGTTATCTCTAAAATCGGCTTAAAATCCTTATCCAGGTGTGCAGTTTTTGCAGGTATTAATGAAGTGCTGCGCATTTTCCGTTCTCCCTTATTATGATGGTTTTGAATTCATTTGAAATCCCATATAAGACGACACACTTTCATAACGAATTCTGCCAACGGAAAGTTCTCCCCGCGACCCCTTGGCGTCAAAGTTAAACTTTAATGAAATGTTCATATTTTTTACTACGTAAAATGGCTGATTTTTCTTTTAAGTATTCAAATATTTTATATTTATCTATCACATTTATATTTATCTATCACATTTATATTTATCTATCATATTTATATTTATCTATCACATTTATATTTATTTATCACACTTATATTTATATATCACATTAAGGAACTTTTTTACTAGCTATGATTCCAGACACTATTTTATATTTATCTATCACATTAAGAAATTATTCAAAAATTTAATCTCCAAAAGGTTAGGGAAAATTTTCTGCTACTTTGATAAAAAAAATATGCGACATATGTGGACCAATAAATATCTTTTTTGTATTAGCCGCAATTGAAATTAGAAATAAACGGTTTTTTCGGTTTGACCTAACGTACAATTTGGCCTTCAGTTATAACCGACAGGCAAGGCAGTGATATTGAATCATCTTGTCCCGCGTCTCATACACTCACAGATCGGACTTAATCATTTGCTGTCTGCCTTGGGATCTTGTGAATGAATAACAGAAAATCAGATGGTGTTAAAGAACGCATACATATCTGTGGATGGAAGATTCGACCGCAAGTTCGCGCCAATTCAACGCAGCTTCTGGCCAGTAAGCTGAACTGTGGGATTTTCCATGGTCCATAAAGTGTACCGGAAAACAGTCCCATACACGTCAGTTCAGTTTTTTAAACGTTGGCCGTTCAGACAGATCAAGGATCCAAACTGTACGTGTATGGCCTGATTTAACATGATACCGGGCATATGAGCGGTCTCATTCCCTAACAGCAATTTTTTTTCACTGTGACGTAAGATTTATGTCACACTGTGACTCTCGGACGTCACAAGACGTCGCAGTACGTCTCGGCAATGTCATATTGAGGTCACAGCGAAGTCATTTTGGTCATTTTCATGGTCGTTTGTGACGTCGCATATTAACTTGTATATGACGTTACATTGTAATTGCTATTGTAATGTCGTCACATTGTTACGTGTTAATTAAATTGTGGAAACATCACCGAATATAGTCACAATGAAGTTACAAATTTACTAATATGTAACATCGTATAGAAGTCACAAATATAATGTCACATTGTGACCCGGGTATCACGTGACTACAATGTCACTGTCACACATGTGACGACCATTGCTGTGAGAGGTATAAATCCGCCTAATTTTCTCTTTCATTTTGGATGTTTTTCTAATATTTTCTTTTCCACAATAATTTTATTGTTATATATTAAAATCAATAACATCACAATTGGTTCCGTTGTAAATTATCCTCCGATCACGTTTATTTGATTTTCTTACGAGTAGCCTATCAGCTGAAATACAGTAAGCAAGTTGTTTGAAAAATTCCAATAGTCTTCGACGGGAGAAAGTAAACAGATTCCCTTCTATTTCTCCAATGTTAAAAGCAAAATTGAGTTGAATAGTTAGAAAATAGAATATGTTTGAATTTCATAAAATTCTGGAACTTTGTAATCCGATTATGGCGCTATTTCCATTTCGAAGGAAAGTAATAAGAAAACTGTGTATGGAAACAAAATAAATTGATCGATCTCGGTAACTTTATCTCGGTAAGCGCATTATTAAAATACAAAAAAGTCTGAAATTTCATATTATGTTTCAAAAATTGTTTGAAATAGTTGCGATTCTGCGAATGATTGAACGAGCAAAACAGTATATACTGAAACAATCACGTTTTACTAATATCTATTGAAAGACGGATACTTTACTGCCAAACCAGCTACATAAATTGGATATTTGTGGGGGGTCTTGGAGTAAAAGTGAGAGGGGGAATTTGTGGCAGGAATGGGCGGAACTTTCTGTCTCTTTGGGATCCCTATTGGAGCATATTGCTAAATTTTAGATTATGCTCTATGTTTTTATCGGAGAAGACTTTAAGAGGCGTGTCTATCGTTTTTTTTTGCTTACATTTTAAATGCTTTTACTCGGGATATCTTTGATGCTACGAAAGATAGATATGAATGGTAAACGGCAGAAACGTGAATGATGATATCCGATCTCTAATTTTACATTTATAAAAAAACCTCAAATAATTTGTAAAAAACTTTGCTGCTCCAAATCGAACCCTGGATCTCTGAACTGGCCAGTCGACTCTCCACCTTTGAGCTACTGGGACTACATTGCAAGCTCTTATTGTCGAAGTGGACTCAGCACTATCCACCCTCTAATGTTAGATTGGCGGTCAACTGGCAATCTGACTGACCACCTCCTGCTATTTTTACCTCAGGTTATACTCCTGCTACTATTATTTTTACCTAGGTTAGTATCCTGCGTGGTCGCTATCCTGTCAATTTTTGAAATTGGCGCGCAATATACCAGAGTCCACTGAATCGATGCTAGTCATAAAAGGGTGACTTTTGGACCTCCGACGTCTTTTCACTAACCTGCAGAGTTGATTTGTTTGGCCGCCATTGTAAAGAACCTTACTGCCCTAACCAAGAATCGAATCCTCGATCTTCGAACTGGCTAGCCGCATAGACGTACAGTTTTAGAAAATATTGGGGGGGGGGGGGATTCGTGAAGTTGTCCATTCTACTTTAATGTCCGGACACCTCCATTTAGCGTACCCGCCTCCATACAAGAGATCTCCATTTAAGTTACTTTTTGAAATTTCTGACACAGTCATTTAAATGACATTTTTAAATTGTCGCTCAAAATATAAAGAGCTCTTAGACAGTGGAATAGCTTATTCTCTGGCCAACAATAGCTAAGAATTTGTGTCAAACAAATTTAAAAATTATGCATTCAAAAAAATAAATAAATAAATAAATAAAACTACTATTGTTTCCAGTTGCACTTAAAATTCAGATTATAAAAATAAACAAAAAAATGACCAATTCAGTAATTAATTATGAAGTTTGAAGTTTACTTTTACTTTCCCTGCAAAGCATGGCAATGTAATAATAAGTATAAGGTAAGTATTGGAATCGTGTTCCAAATCGCAAATCGAGTTTTCAACGGATCTACAGGTTGTTGAAACTCTAGAATACGAAAATACTACTTTTGGAGGGATGTTTGTGTGTGTGTCTGTCTGTGCAATGTATGTATCCTCTCTAATTCAAAAACTAATTGACCAAATTTCTCAAACTTTTTTGGATAAGTCACTTGTGTATTATCCTGGTACTGATTAGATCTTGGTACAATTAGGAATAAAATAACCTGCATTTTCTTACAAAATGGCCCACAAAAATCAAATCGCATGTATCCACTCTAGCTAGATAAGTCACTTGTAGATTACCCTGATTCTGATTATACATTATTTGGTACGATACGGTAAAAAAAAAAACTTGACTTTTTACAAAAAGGCCCGTTAAAATCTAAAATAAAAGACTACGTCTCAAATGTATCAATTAAATGCTTGTCTCATACGTAATGTTTGATGGTGAAAAAAGCTAAACCAATCTCATTACTTTAGGACTGACCGTTATCGAGAAACTTTATTTTTTTGTATTTCTGCTGCGCCGCCTTTGAAAATACGTCCAGGTACCAAATAGAGACGAAAATTGAATTAAAAGTGCATATTCATCCCAGCCGTCTCTCTACCGCTGAGCTACTGGAAAGAAATTGCAATCTTTTATCGTCGATGTGGAATCTGCATTCTTCACCCTCTAATGCTAGATTCGTGGGCAACTGACAATCTGACTGACCACCTCCTGCTATTTTACCTCAAATTAGCCTCCTGATACTACTATTCTTACCCAGGTTCATATTCTGTGCGGTCGTTATCCTTTCAATTTTAAATCGGCGCTCAATATTCCAGAGTTCACTGAATCCGAACTAGTCATACTCGAGCTATCGTCTTGTCAAGCAGAAGAAGTATGAAAACCACCTGCCTTCTACGCCTGCAATACCCATATTCCAGAAACCAAAAGTGTTAGCCATCAACAACAAGGTCTGGTAAAATATATTGACCTTAAACCAGCTCGTTGTCAGTCAAGATCAACGATCGCATCAGACCGTTCAACGACCAGTCCGTCCTTATATTGTATACGAAAATTTCTTCTTTTGCGTCTATCTGTCCGCCCCAGTCGGCGACGCATTTGACAAAAAATCGTCAAACTGGTACTTTTAGAAAATGTCTTCAAATTGGAGAACATTCTATATCGCTGTAATATAAGTTAAATATACGTTTAACTTTATGGATAGTGCTTGTTGTTTCGAGGGGTTTATTAATCTTGATTCAACATGCAAAGTTTCATTGTTCGTAAGGCAGGTACGTTTCGTTAGAGATTCTGGAGCGTCGAAAATCAGCTTCGATTTTTAGGGGGGGTTTATTACTCATGGACCATAGAGGGTTGTATAATAATTACTAATATTGATTGGAAGAGTGAACCGTGGTTCATGTGCGTCAGGGAAAATTAGGAGCGCAAGTTCCGCTGATTTTATAGAATAATTTACATCATTTTATGTATCCCGTTATACGATAAACTCGGTATCTACTATATAAATATATATAAATTTGAAAGTAAGGGATTAATCTGTCAGAAAAAAATATTTTCTTTTTAACGACTTCGTGTGCATATTTATTATTATCGTATTATCGCATGTTTGTTGTTGTCTCGGCGATAGCTCTTCAAATAATTTTATATTTTTCAAAGCTTTTATCATTAACGACTACATTTGCATAATATTAGAATAATACTATATCTTAATTTACTTCAGATATCCCGTATTAAATTAAGTACCGAATTATTATCAATACATTTCACTTTATTATTACATTTTGCATCAAACAAAGTAATTAGTATTTTGTGCGAGTTTGGGTAATATCGTTCAAGTAGACAAATAAATTGGCCTCATTACTTCATCGGGCACTTTCAGAAAACTCGCTAAATTTCTCAAAAATATATCAAATGCAGTAGTAAAGAAAAAAAATTGAGCATGAAACTAATTTACGGTTAGTTCTCGAAATAGGTGTAGCATTGTCTGCTCCAACAATTCGTCAGCGTCTGCCTCACCGTGAATTGCGCAAAGAGTCCCATTGTACAGGATTTCCCTGAAGCAAAACAAATCGACACAACGGACTCATCAACATAGACACTGGCGGACCGATAAGCAACAAGTCTTCTTTTACGATGAATCCCGCTTTAATTTGGGGTACAGTGAAAGCCGCATCCACGTTAGACGCTATAGCAATGAACGTCAACTTCCGGAGTGCGTTATCTAACGCCATACTGGACAAACGCCAAGTTTGATGGTCTAGAGCGCCATTGGGATGATCTCAGCTGCTAAGAAGTGTGGGTAATCTCAACAGCAGCCGGTTCATCAGAGACGTTCTGCAGCCCGATTTCGTACCCATTTTCAACGCATAACTGGAGCTGTAATTCAACAGGATAATGACCGTCCACATGTTGCTAAGAGTGTTCAAGACATCTTTTCAGCACAACAGATTCATCTTATTCCTTGGCATACCTATGCTCCGGATATGTCGGCTATTGAGCATGTCTGGAATTTCGTTGGTCAGCGTCTCGCTTGTTACACTCGCACAGGAGCTAACACAGCTGAACTTTGGATTCGGATAGAAGCAAACTGGAATGTTCTTCCTCAGATATAAATTCAAAATATGTTTGTTTGCTTCCAATGCCACGTCATATAGAATCATTTATTGCAATGTTTGGTGTCTTCACTAAATATTGATATATATATATATATATATATATATATATATATATATATATATATATATATATATATATATATATATATATATATATATATATATATAAATATAAATTAGTAAATCCAAATATATATATATATATATATATATATATATATATATATATATACGAATGCACACTCCCCTCCAAAAATAAGCACGAAATGTAATAGAAACAAGTGCATAATAGCAATTACCTCTGCCAAATACATAAATCAGAGTCTTGGTGAAATGTGTTTCTGTTCTGTGCATCCTTATCTACTACGGATAGACATGAGCAGACGTAGAGGTGAATATCCGAAATAATAATTTCATTCGATATGTTCCAAAGAAGGCGTTTAGATGATGATCAGCGTTGGCAAGCCATGGGTTAGAATTCTGCCAATCTATTGGAGAAGTTTCTGAATTCTTCAGAGTCCCACATTCTGTGATTTCACGCTTATGGACTCGATTCCGAAACAGCGGAACAATAAGCAGAAGGACCGGATCGGGAAGCTCTCGAGTTACAACATCTTCCGATGACCGCAACTTAGCGTTATTGGTCAGACGCAACATTCAAGCAACAGCGCCTGTTTTAAGTTCTAACCTCGCTGCAGCTACAGGTAAGTCTATATCCGTTTCCGTTACAAATGTGATATGGTGATTGCACGCACAAAGCTGTTATGCGCAATGGCTACCATTTGTGTTCCATTGTTTGTGAGGCACAGATCAGCCTGTCTCCAATGGCGTCAGGGACATGTTGTTTAGACCATAGGCGATTGGAGCAGTGATGAATCCAGATTCTCTTTGCAGTCGGACGATCGACGGATTTTTGTGTGGAGAGAGGCTGGTACACGTATCAAGAGATTAACATCGTCCAGCGCTGCTCATTTTCTGGTGGTGTTATCCTTATATGGGTTGGTAATATTTCCTTCGGTGGGCGTACTGACCTACATATCTTCCTCAACGGTACTGTGACTGGCCAAAGATATTACAACACAGTCCTTGATCCCTATGTTCGTCCTTATGCTGGTGCAATAGGTACTGAGTTTGTTCTTGTGGGCAATAAAGCCCTGTCACATAGAGCTCGAAACGTAAACGATTACCTGATGACAGAAGGAATCCAGACGGTACTGTAATTGACCAAAGATATCGCGACGTAATCCTTGATCCCTATGTTAGCCCTTATGCCGGTGAAATATGTTCTGAGTTTGTTCTTATAGACGATAATGACAGGCTACATAGACCGCGTATCATAAGCGTTTAGCTGATGGAAGAGGGGATCCAGCGATTGGAGTGGCCAGCGTATTCCCCAGACCTAAACCTAATAGAGCATGTATGGGGTGCTCTTGGAAGAACTGTAGCTTCTCAACAAACCTTTTCAAACACTAAACAAGAGGTTCAAAGTGCTCTCATGCAAAAGTAGCGATTACTGCCTTCCGACCTCATTGAGCACTTAATTGGTGGCAAGAATCAGCACTGCCAAATCTGCAATAGTGTGAGAGGAGGTAATACTCCTTATTGTCAGACATTCCACATTCAAACATTTAACCTGCCGTTTTCTCTATTTTAGGCATAATAATAGGGAGAGTTCTATACTATGTTACTGTAAAATTTGGAATATATTGTTGCCGTCGTTTCTGATTTATGCCTAACTTTGACTTCCGAGCTTATTTTTTGGTGCAGAGTGTATATATATATATATATATATATATATATATATATATATATATATATATATATATATATATATATATATATATATATATATATATATATATATATACAGTATTCAAAAAAAGTAATCGAACAGATGATTACTACTAATGGCGAGGCTTTTATAAAACCGGGTAACATTTTGTGAGCGAGGTATTTTTAATTTATCTTGATTCCGGAACCTGCAGCCATTATAAAATACACTTATGAGATATATTAGAACTCATTTTAATAAAATCAAGATATGAAAAAAATTAAAAGTCTTTTTTGAGACCTTCTCCTAAATTTTAAAATGAAATATTAGAACGCATCTTTTTTTGAGACTTCCGAAATCTCTTGATCCTCTGACCGATATTTTTTAATTTGTGACTTTTGAAACGACCATTGTTAATTTACACCGTCCCATAAATTATTTTTTCAAATGAGTGTTAAAAAAAATGAAGTTTTTGAAAGAGTGGCCATTTCGCGAAAAAAACGCGCCATGGTGATGTCTTTTCGTTTTGAAAGAGTGGCGCAAAAAAAAAGCTTGTGACCAAATTAATGCACACAATTTTTGTTCTTTCAGCACCAAAATTGGGTCAACTAGACACAGACTAAAAAATAGTTTTTCCCATGTCGAGACCATACGAAAAAACTAGAGTGACGTTTCTAATGGACACTCTAGCTATTTGGCTTTTTTTTACCATAATCTAAAGACGTGCTCAATTTTTGAGGACTCAATTGAATTAAACTAACCAAAGTCATCAGATTTAACCAAAGTCATCAGGCATTCAGATGCGTGGTTAAATTTGGAATCATTGGCATCTTGATTTACTGAAAACCATATTTATTTTGAGGAATTTGAATATTAAAGAAGATTTCACTTTTAATAATCATTACCAGAACCGGTTCCTTCCTTTTTCAAGACCAAAAATGCTCTCATTTAGAGCGGCGCGACTAACACTGTATGGGTCTATCACGCACTGGTTGGATTCAAGTCTCACTCAACGATCTTGAAGGAAATAATCCAAACACCAGGACTGTCGTCATTACTGTAGAACAACCAAATAATTCTTGAGACTTAGCAAACTTGGATGGGTAAATCTACTTAACAGCTAGTCAAATAGGATGTCGACTCTTAATTCCAAATCTCCGAAATTAAGTCTGAAATAAATAAAAGAATAATTTAGAAATAAATCCATTTCAAAAAATTCAATTCAATTTTAGATTTTTCGTTAACAAATAGAAAAGCTCCGTTGGAAAAAATAATAAATAACAGACTTCACAACAATGGAATAATTTTTAAATCTATGTTTTTTGATGGGGTTACAATAGTTTGATTATATATTTGAGAGACTGTATATATATACATCAGAGAGGTCCATATGCAAATGATTAAGTTTTCGTACGTATCGGGTCACATGACACCCAGTATCGGATGATAAAGACCAGCAGACGACTTGTCCTGTAAAAGCTATCAGCGACAATTTGCAACAGACGGACTTTCGAAAAAGTGAAGAGGCGATGACTCGAAGACGTCAGCGATCTGTATATCAGCAGTTAACGACTAGGGAGCGAGACCGTATCTCGGAGCTGCGTTTGTCGATGGATGCAATTGCCTAGCGTGTTGGGCACGACGTTAGTACCATCCACCGATGTGTGACACGATGGACGCCGGAATATCAGAAAACACTCCGAAGATGGATCGGCCGAACAGACGCACGACAAGGCACACAGACCCCCAGATTCGCCGAACGACTAGTTGAGATTTATTCGCAACGTCAAGCGGCATCTGAAACAGCCTGCTACCATCAATAGTTTCGCCTGCATGCACCCAAACCATTAGTATCAGGATGCATGAAGTACAGATGCGAGCATGGCGGCCAGCCACTGGTATGCCATTAAGCGCTCGACACAGGGATGCACGTCTGACGTGGTGTCGTCGACATCGCAACTAGATCAATGAATAGCATCGGATACTGCTTACGGATGAATTTCGCTTCTGCCTGTGAAAAAATGACAACGGTTGACGGGTGTGGTGGTTTTTCTGTAAACGCTACTTTTCAACCCATATCACCAAGCGTCACATGGGCCAAACATCGGGCATTATGGTTTGGGACGGTATCATGTTCGAACTGCGAACAGCTCTGGTGCACATTGCAGATAATCTGAAATCGGACCGGAACGTTACAAAAGTTGCGATGACTGTGGTTTAGCCACTGGTGCAGGTCGTACCCGGCACGGTGTCTCTGCAAGACAATGCTACACCGCACACCGCACGAAGGACTCTCAACGGTCTGAACGGAATTTACATCCTCTCCTGGGCGGCAACCTCGCCGGATCTCTCTCTCATTGAACACGTTGTTGGTTCTTATTGGACGTCAGGTGCACCGTGGACCACAGGTGCATACCGTAGACAAACTGCGTGACGCAGTGAACGCTACTTGGCAAGGATTAACTCAGGCAACAATTACTATCCTCACCTATATTAAGTATCGTCGTTTAGCGCCCTGTATAACTGCCCGCGAGAGACACATTCTTTACTGAGTAAACATGTTCCTTTTGCATATCTTTGTTTGTTCTTTTAATCATTTGCATGTGACTCTCTACCGGTACAGTGATTTACATATGGCTACGTGTATTCCTTCATGGCGTTGCAATTTCACTTTTGACGTGTATATATGTATATATATATATATATATATATATATATATATATATATATATATATATATATATATATAAATTTCTACACTTTTGTGGTGCAATGCCGTAGAAATTTATTGTATGAAAAGTTTAATTGCTGAATTTATTAATATAAGTTCAAGCACTTTCCATAACCAATGGTGCTTTGACCATGTTATAACTGGTTATCAAATATAAAGTTTATATGTTAAGTAATTTTTCGTTTCACAGTAAATATTATATTGAAAACTCAAGAAAAATGAATGTGCATTGCGTTCTTCAGTTTAAATGTTGTTACAAATATAAAAGCAATGGAAAACCTCATGCATTAATCATGTTGTTTCTCACAAATTGGAAGTTTTTCTCGGCATTATACGAAAAAACTATATATTCCATTATTTCAAAAGTCAGTTTTTCGTGTTATGCGCTGGATCAACAATTCAATGTTTTGAATATCCATCAAAAGGTTAAAATATTGGATGAGCACATTTCAAATTTCATTTTTACAGTTAACTTAAATATATGTTTCGACGGTTATATATTCCCACTATTTCTCAGTCTAAAGATGTTAGAGTAAAGTACAACATTTTATATTTTATATATATAAAAATGGAAGTCAGATTTGGAAAATAAAAAGATCTACAATGCACCGAAGTTAAAGGAGAATGTATTAAATATGTAAGTGCATAATATAATTTATGGAATAAATACAATTTTCAAAGAAAATGTCTGCAAAGTATGTTTTTTTTTCATTAAAATTTGCATGACTTTAATTTATTTTCCCCCCAAAATAATAAAAACTACAATAATTACAGCAATTGTACATTGCAGCTTTGAGATCATATAGAGTATGAATATATATTTTAACACAATCATTGGAAGTATGCAATATGAGTTTTAGGGACTACGACGAATTGATGAGCAATGCTTTTAGCACCTTAAATGAGTAAAATCCTGACGTATCAAAGACAGTACTTTCACTACAGATTCATTTATATATTGTTGCAAATAATTGATCCAGATTTTTAAAATAATAATACATTTCTTATGAACCAATGCTACTGCAAAGCAATTGGTTCATGCTGTTAAGAATTAAAATGATCATGGATATAGCATATTTTCGAGATACCATTTATTTAGCAAAAAAGTAAAGTTTCTAATACTTCGAGAACGGATCGCGATAACTTCGACACAAGATTGAACCTGAAACAAGATTCCTGTTTAAAAGTTCATTCAATTCGTCTAATCATCTAAAAAATGTGTATATTGATTTTTATACTCTTATTGATTTCTATAATTGTTCATATAAAAAGTATTATCATTCAATTATCATTCAATCATATGTAGTACATGTTAAATTTAAAAGTATTTAATAAATTAATTCTAATAACATGCACTCTCCTGAGACCAATTCGTGCAAAAATTATAAAATGAATATCATTCGTTTCCGAACATACTATTTCATTTAAAATTAAACAGTTGCAACATCTTGGATTACCATATTTTAAGATTTTTTATCAATACTATTATTTCCTTCACACTCGCTCGAAATTTTGTCAAAAGAACAGTCACGCGGTGTACTTACTGAGCCAAAGAGTTTTTCCTTACCTGATTCCACGTTTTCCACATATGTATCTAGATGGAAGTACAGAAAGCTGACATTTTACATGCATTTTAAAAAGGACATCACATTTACATTTTATACGTACTTAGTATATTTTATATCTATATTTCCCTTTTACATTTACATACGTAGACATTAATTTTTATATTGGCATCATTCGCACATGTGATTCACTATGTTTTCCTTACATATGTTCCAGAAAGTGCATTCTCTGAACAGCATTATTTACTGCAGAATGTAGCAGATGTCAATTGCTTTGCTTTTGACGTGCAATGTTATTCTGTCCTTCAAAGTGACTAACTCATCTACATTCCCTTGGTATACAAGCGCTTTACATGACCGCACAATATAAAGTCACATAAGGTCAAATCAGACAAACGGGCTGGCCACTTCATACGAAACACTCGCCTAATTATTTATTCGGTTGTTTGTAAAATGCTATCGTATTACTTCCTGTTCGCGCAATCCCATATGAGGGAGGTGTCCATCCTGCATAAATATCGTAGATTCAAGACATCCACGCTGTGGAAGTTGCGGAATAACAAAGTTCAGCAACATTGTTCGATACCTTTCAACTTTGACGGAACTTTCTGTACTTCCTATGCCTATTTTGCTTCAAAAATGGAATTTACCTCTTTGGCCCGCGGTGGCAAAAATCCAAACTATTTTTTTTCTTTTAAAAATCAAATTACCATGGTCTTACTAGTATATGCCGGGTGATCAGAATTAAAACACCCCTACTCTGAGCTCTATGTACATCGAACTACTCAGTGTAAAGGCTCCAAAATTATTGAACCTACTATTCAAGACATGGGGGAAGGGATTACGTGAAAAAAAATTAGTTTCAGAAACACCGACAGGTGGCGCTGTACAACAAACAATATGCTGCAAAGACACAAAATACACATTTGTAACACATTTTATTCGAACGTACCAAACATTCATATCACAAAAATCTTATAGATGCAGAGAATGCTGCACAATATGGTTCCCTTCTTCTAGATGTAAAATCTGCAGTCTGTGGATAGCTTGTTCAACTGAGGATCGTAATTGTTCGATTAAGATGCTTCTCACATGCAGAGTGATACTGTCTTTCAAATCTGCCAAGGTTACCAGACGTCCTCGATAAACAAGACTTTTTAAGTATCCCCAAAGCCAAAAATCACAGGGATTAAGATCTGGAGAACGAGATGGTCAGGTTGTCGGAAACGCACGACTAATTACTCTACAATTAGTAAAATGTTGCCGAAGAAACTGCTGTACACAGAGTCCAATGTGTGGAGGCGCTCCATCTTGCATAAAGGTAATTGAATCAAGACATTGTTGCTGTTGCAGTTGGGGTACAACAAAATTTTCGAGCATGTTTTTGTACCTCCTGGCCGTCACAGTGCATGTCACAGGGCCATTGGGAGTAGCCTCTTCAAAAAACAAAGGTCCAACAAAGGTCCAAGAATGAATGTGGATGTGAATCCACACCAGACTGTAACTTTCGGTGAGTGAAGTGAAATCTCTTGGAATGTACGAGGGTTTCCCGTGTCCCAAATGCGACAGTTATGAGTGTTGACTGTTCCACTTAGATGGAAATGCGTTTCATCGCTTCATAGAATCTGCCATGGCCACGATGCATTCACTTCAATTCTAGCCAGAAATGTCAATACAAAGGTCAGTCGCTTCTCCCTGTCGATGGTCAGCAAGTGGTGATTGTGACTAATTCTGTACGGAAAAAAATGCACTATATTTCTCAGTACGTTCCGTACTGTGCTGTAGGGAACACCCAAGTGCCGTGACACTCCACGTGCACTAATACAGCCTATAACGTTATCCATTGATTGTTCAACAATAGCGGTATCAATATCGTCAACGATAACTGAACGAGTCGATTTGCGTCCTCGACCCGGCTGAACTCCAAGATGTCCAGTTTTCTCGAATCGAGCGATCATTCTCCTGAGAGCTTGTGGAAGTAATGGTCCTTTGCGCAAATTCTTAAGTCGACGAAACTCTCGAATTGCAGCTGAAGCATGTCCTTTGTTTTCATAAACAGCTTCACAAGCAAAGCGCGTTCTGGCAGTGTGACAGTCATCGCTGATAAGAATGAAAATTTCCCAGTTTTATCCCTTTTATACCCAGAACATAGTAGCTGCAAACCAAGGTTTTATGCAAATTTTCGTGCTTACAGTGCGAAATTGCAGTTACAATGAGAGTTTAAGTTTCTTCACATTTTTATCTTATTTTTTTTTCATATCAGCAAAAGAAATTAAAAAGGAAAAATTCCATATCGCATGTGTTTGTTTTTTTGTGATTATTTAGTGTCTTTTCAGCATATTTTCTGTTGTACAGCGCCACCTATCGGTGTTTCTTGAACTATTTTTTTCACGTAATCCCTTTCCCCATGTCTTGAATAGTAGGTTCAACAATTTTAGTGCCTTTACACTGAGTAGTTCGATGTATAGAGAGCTCAAAGTAGGGGTGTTTTAATTCTGACCACCCGGTATTGCACATTTGGGCTCAACAGTTGGCTCAACAGTTTTCTAACTATCAGGTTCTAAACAGCTTTAATTAATTATGGCCACCCTGTATATATATATATATATATATATATATATATATATGTATATATATATATATATATATATATATGTATATATATATATATCAATGGCTTAGCGTCCTTTGAGGCTTAAAAAATTGAGTCTCCCTTGTTTAAAATTTACTTTTAAGAATTATTTAATTATACTTTTATTTATTGTAATTTTTAAATAACTTTGCAAATATATATGTATTATTTAGAAAATTGGTACATTTTATTTGTTTAAATTGGCACGTTTCAAATTATTTTTCCAATTAAAACGTATATTTTGATGTTTTAGAAGCTGAAATCATCCAGCCTTCGTGGTCTACTAGGAGAAGCATGCATTAAGACCACCCATTTGTAAAACTCCTGCCTAGCTGATTAACTAACTTGGGAAGCTAGCTTATAGACGGCGTGGCTATTGCCTCCCCATTTTCAATCCTTTATTAACAATCAATGATTGGATGCTTGAAGTTGCATCAATGATGGGTAGATGATGGTGGGTACTGCAAAGCTAATGGGTGCTCCATTTCGTGTCAAATGTGATTATAGTAATTAATATTCGCAGAACATTTTCATTATCTGTAAAACTAAAAAAATTGAATCATTTTTCACGAATACCCTAGCATTTACCTAACTTTATACACTATTAAAATGAAAGGCGAACGGCCGTACCGTGCTGAAAATACCGGTTCTCATTAGATCACCGAAGTCAAGCAGCATCGGGCGCGGTTAGTACCTGGGTGGGTGACCACCTGGGAACACCGTGTGCTGTTGGCACTTTTCGGGCGCAGTGTCCCGGTGGTTTGCGCGCTGCATTTGCACGCTGCCGCAACTGCCGCCGTGTTCATGCGGAGTACGATCATGTTAAACATGTGGATCCGTAAGTTTTTCCGAGAGGTTGGTTATAGGGGAAGGAGGGTACGGTCCCTGTGGATGCCTCCCCCACTGGGTTCCGGACTAAATTGGGTGGCACTTCCTAAATTGGGTGGCCGTCCTAACGGTTACCTTACACCTTTCTGGTAGATCGGACGGTCTGGATATCATCAACAACTATTAAAATGAAGAAATATACCAAGACTAATTGTCATTAAACTTTGATAGTTTGCAAAGTAGATTTAACTCTTTATATCGGTATCAATATGATGCGTTTGCGTATTTGGAAGTTTAAGGAAGAATAAATCTGATATACCTTTAAAAATTCCATGTTACACAGGAATTTCAGGTAGATAAAAAAAAGTGCTTGATAATTTTTTAGGGACTTCTTAGCATATTGTAATTGTAAGATATTTTAAACTTTTCATAGTACAGTATTTGTAAATAATTAATATACAATATTGTTTTAGGAATTTGTTAACAACACTCATTTTCAACTAAGCTGATGTTTGATATTTCTGATCAATTTTCAGTGCACTCTTTGACACATAGGCGACCGTAAAACGTCTTCAGTGGCGGAGTGACCATAACTTTATCATTAATAAAATAGTTGTAAATGTTAATCTAATTTAGAATTAAGAGAAGATTTAAACTGTTATATTTTGTGCGTATTTACTTACATAGGTAATATATTTTTAAATATCATGCATCACATTCACTCTTAGCATTTGTATGTTAAAATATTTTATTTTACTCACCATGGAAATAAAATGTATTCAAAGTGTGAGCCTCCCCAGTTAAAAATATCACGCTTTGCTACTGATTTTAACAATTGAAAAAAATGAAAAAAATATATATATAAAATGTATATATATATATATATATATATATATATAACTTTAACTTGATCTTTAGTTTGAAAGCCCGATGATAGAAAAGAGAGAAGCTGCAAGTCGAAAAATCTAACTTTATAACAAACCTACAAAATAAAAGTATTAAACAGCAAATGTTCAGTCAAATGGGAAAAAAATACAAATTTCCAGTCATCAAGTTAAAGATATACAGGGTGTCCAGTGCTATTGGGGCCCAATCGCTATTTCCTCAACCGTTAGTCACAGAGATATACCTGCAATTGCAAAAATGTTTTAAATTTTAAAATCTATTTCCTTAGAATCAGTTTAAATCCATAATGGATTTTCGAAAAAAATACGAAATATAAATTTTTATACGGTTTCACGGTCCTACCTAATATATTTATGAAAATCATCCTCATTCAATTTCATGCAAAATAAAAAAAAAAAAAAAAATCTTCCTTTTACGACCAAAATTCGCCTAGTTCTAAAACATTAAGCTGTATGACCTAAGTCGCTTTTCCACATATAAAAATGTCCTGTTCAGGCAACCAACCAATCACGGACCGTATTGACCATTTCTCAGCACAAAAGTGCTCCAACATTTAACAGCTATAAGTCGGCTAATTTCGGTCGTAAAAGGATGATATTTTTTTTTATTTTGCATAAAATTGTATGAGGGTAATTTTCCTAAATATATTTGGTAGGACCGGGGTTTGTATAAAAATGTAAATTTCGTATTTCTTTCAGAAATACATTTATTGATTTAAACTGTTTCTAAGATAATAGATTTAAAAATTTAAAATATTTTTGCAATTGGAAGTATATATTTGTGACTCACGGTTGAGGAAATAGGCATTGGGCACCAATAGCACTGGACACCCTGTATATCTTTAACTTGATGACTCGAAATTTGTATTTTTTCCATTTTATTGAAGATTTGCTGTTTAATACTTTTATTTTGTAGGTTTGTTATTAAGTTAGGTTTTTCGAGTTGCAGCTTCTCTCTTTTCTATCATTGGACATTCAAACTATCCTTATATATATATATATATATATATATATATATATATATATATATATATATATATATATATATATATATATATATATATATATATATATATATATATATATATATATATATATATATATATATATATATATATATATATATATATATATATATATATATATATACATATATATATATAATAAAATATATATATAAATTGTTAAAATCAGTACCGTAATGTGATATTTTTAACTAGGGAGGCTCACCATTTGAATACATTTTATTTTCTTGGTGAGTAAAATAAAATAATTTAACATAAAAATGCTAAGTGTGAATGAGATGCATGATCTTTTAAAATGTATTTCCTATGTAAGATAAATACGTACAAAATAGTACTGGACACCCTGTATATATATATATATATATAGATAATTGATAGATAGATAGATATCATTTAAATTGTCGGTAGTTTGAATCGCATTTTCAATTTGGTCACAATGATTTCCACCCATATATACATATATTTAAAGGTGAAAGTTATTTTTACTTCAGTTATATACATTACACTATGTATACAGAGACAGTACAAATATTCCATTCTAAGGATTTCTTTTATTTAACCCAGCTGTCAGTTCATAAGCTCACTATTAGTCAGCGTGTTCAATGTATTGTTTTTATTGATTTTCTTATCACTGAGTTTACATTCAAGAGAAGTATAAGGAAACTCTGTAACGTTATAAATTATACATATTTTTGCAAACAAGCTTTTTCACGCTATTCCATGAAAAATATTTCTAATGCATTCTTTCGGAATTCTTCTTTTCTATGCCTCCCAGTAACAATTCAGTATTTTGAAGATCTATTGAAATATAAAATAATGTCATGGAATTTCAAAATGCCACTTTTCTTACTGAAAGAAACTTTATTATGATTTAGGTGGGATTTATTACTTTCCTTACATACATATAATGTATAAGGAAAGTATTGTGACGGGGTCGAAAATTCGAAATCAAGTTTTCGACGGGAGAGCACGTTTCAGTCATCCCTGAACACCAATCAGACGTTTTTGAGGTGATGTCTGTATGTGTGTGTGTGAAAGTATGAGTGGGTGTGTGGGTCTGAAAATATGTGTGTGTGTGTGTGTGTGTGTGTCTAAAAGTATGTGTGTGTGTTGTTGTTGTTGAGACCCAGACCGTCCGACCTACCAGAAATGTGTAAAGTAACCGTTTGGACGGCCGGCAAGTGCCATCCAATTTAAACCGGAATCCAGTGGGGGAGGTATCCACAGGGACCGTGTGTGTGTGTGTGTGTGTGTGTGTGTCAGTGAGTCTGTGGAAACGATAACTGACGAACGAATGGACCGATTCGAACGAAATTTGGTAAACAAATTACAATCCGTGAATACTGGAAGCCTATTGTTTTTAAACGCAATCGAAAGATCAGAACATCTAAATTTTCTAGTGAAATTTTGAAAAAATCATCAAAAAATTAAAATCTTTATTAAAGTTACGTAAATAGACATTTCTTATGTAATTTTTCCTTAGAAAACGACGATTAACACAGACTTTAGAACGCTAACCCGAACCGTTCTCGAGATATTGCACATTTTTCAAATAAATTAAAAAAATTATTGAAAAACATGTTCAATTTCTATATGCAATATCATGCGATAAATTTGGTGGCATCATTCTCATAGATCTAGTTCGTTCAATTCATGAGAAAATATACTTTGAGTAATACTTTTGTATTTAAATGCCAATAATCATTTTTCTGCTATAAGAAACACTTATTTCTCCATCCATAACGCTTGGTGATTTTGACAACGAATTTGGCGGAATGTTGCCAACTTGGCGACTTTTTTACCTGTTGCCAAATTAATGAAAATCTTGCCAAATGGATATAAGCGAAGCTAAATCAATGAAAATGACGACTCATCGACGAAAATTCAATATCTTGGAAAGAATATAAGTATCTACTATAAGGATAACCTATTTTTGTTCACTGTAAAAGTAGTAAATTCATTGCATTATTTAAGGAAAATCATGTGCTGCCCACATCAGATTTTTTAAAAGTAAATTGTAGTTTTAGAATTTTGATTTCGTTACTAGATAAGAAACTACTAGTTTATATATAGAACTACTCATGAGTATAAAAATAATATTATATATATATCGTATTAATTTTTATATTTTCCATTTCTACTGTGAAACACAGTAATGCTTCCTTTCACTGTTTTGTGTATTTTTTCGTACGTACGAAACATAATGCTACAGTGTTTTTACCATTAAAATATATGTTTTCATTTTAAAAGATTACAAATATTTTACTTCTTTACAAATTGTATTTTATATGTCTATAATAAGCAGAGTACGTATACGATAAAAACTGACTGCATAGATTTTCAACTGTTCTGTAGCATGTAAGATATTTCGTTGGCAAAATAAAAAATTTCTTCTATGATGACTTAAAGCTCATGAATCGATTGCTATGGCGTTCTAATATCATACGTGGAGCTCTTTTACGCGAAAATATAAGTATGACCTTGCATATATGATCATGTATACCTTTAGAAACGTTATTCTTTATTATATGATTTGATATTAGTTTTCTCTTTTGAGACACAGTAATAAGTTAGACTTTGATATTCAATATTGTTACAATTACATTTATTTTAAAAAAATTTCACCTGATTCTTCGATTACCAGCTGCAATTTGACTAATTTAAATGTCTTCTACATTTCAAATTTTAGTAAAAAATCATTTAACGTTTTTAGTTGAAGACACTTTTTATTTTAAATTGCGTTTACAACTTACTATGTTAATACGATTTAAAATAAATAGAATTTTCACATTTTGGTAAATTAAAATAGTTTTCATTGTTTTAATTACAGCGTCTTGCGTTTGCCTTGAATATCAGAATTGTCTAAAATAAACTTTAATATTAGATTTTTTAGTTGTAACTTATATGAAGGGAAATAAAATAATTTGTAATTTCTATTAAGGCATTTGATACGTTCAATTTGAATCTCAGGTAATTTTTAATGAATTAAACCAACTTTATTTGTTGAACCTTTGAAGGTGAGAGGTGTTGTTATTCTCTGGGTTCATGCTTTCACAATATTTCCATCTAGCTGTTTGTTTGGCTTATTAAATTAGTCTTATACACAGGTTTTCGTGATAACTTCGATCTGACTGATTTAAACGCCTATTATTATTTAATGAAACACGCAGAGGGATAGCTGAAAATAAAGGTCATTTGAGCTTACATTTCCCTAACTGGATAAAATCTGTTGCTGTTGTTGTTTCTTATCCCACTTGACCGACAGCAACATCAGATCAAGTCCATGAACTCGTGAGTCTTCAAAAGATGAAGAACTACTCCAGGACTGGAGTACAGCTGACTCCCTTGGCATCCAATACATGTCAAGGCATGGGCAGGAGAGGTCTGAACCAAATTGCACTTCGGGCAAACGGGATAAACCTTAGAATCCAACACATGCTGAAGAGCACGAAGAGGGCAGCTGCGGAGTCTGGACAGAGCCGTTTGTTCTCCCCTACTGCCTGCCCCAATCAAAGCAGCACCAGGGCGGCTGCAATCATACCACTCATGCACGGGGGACATTCTCCAAGTGGAGTTGTTTTCAAGTTTAACTCGTGAGGCAAGTTCCGAGAAAGAAAGACAGCCACCGTCAATAGAACTCCTAAGGCTGCCCTCCTTGGCCAGACCATCCGCAACCTCATTACCCTAAATGTCTACGTGAGATGGCACCAATTTAAAAAAAAACCTATTATGGGCACACAAGTAACCCAAATGCTGAACAATATTCACTGTCGTTCCTTTCACCATGTCTCCACCATTCAGCCAGGTGCTGAATAAAACTACGGCTATCACTCAGTATCCAGATGTCTGTATTGACTCACTCTTTGACACAATAACTCAAGGTCTTCTTAATAGCTATGAGTGGATAAAATCTTAAATGCTTATTATACAAAAGTACATTTTATAAACACACATTTGAAGATTTTGGTAAAGAAAGGCTGAATTCTGCAAATGGCAGCTAGCCTTGCCGGATGTGTATTTTTCGCTGTTGGCAAGACATCTTCTACATATTTTAACTGCATAAAATCAAAGTATTTCCTATATTTTTGGACTACAAAAAGTCAGTATGATAGATTTTTGTTTTTATGTACAACTTGAAAGGAAATGGAAATGAAAATAAATTATTTTGTGCGCCCAAACCGTATATTTTGTGTGATAAAATTACAAGAAATCAGATACGTAGATAATTTCTTGTCACTGCCTGGGAGAAGTATATCATGCTTAAAATAAATAAGTCAAAAGTTGATTGAGACATCATGACAACCGATTTCCAAAAATTGCTTTTGATAAAAATGCGTTTGCATTTTTAAGGACGCAGTCCAGAGAACCTGTACTTGTTTCAGTGTTATAGCTACATTTAAGCTATTCCAATATTTTTATAAGTAAATTAAAAATGTAATGTCCTTTAGATATTTATTTTTAACATTTTCAAAAAATATGAAATATATATTATACCGACTTATTTAGACGTATGAGCTCACTTAAATTTATTATGTTACATTTTTTACACTTAGAATTGTTACATTTTTACATTATTTACATTATAATTGTTTATATCATGGATTTAGAAAGGAGGAGATAAATTTCCTGTGGATGAAACGCTTGAAAATGCCATAATGCTTTGAGAATTATATCTAGGTGTTGCTAGTGTTTGTAAAGTAGTTGCAATTGTTAGTTGATACTATAGAAAGGCGTATTATTTAGTATATGTATTTTTAATAATTTTTAAATTAAGGATTCTTTAATTATGAGTATAATTAACCAGTATTTTTTCATAGTTGTAGGATAGAGTACAGAATGTGGAGATAAAAAGGAATTGGAAAGTAAAATAATTTTGAATACGTAGGAATATTCTTTATTGCTTCGGTTATTCTTTGCGTTTTACTAATAATTAATTATTGCGTTTTACTAATAATTAATTATTACAAAATTGACAGTTTAAAAAAATATTTTAGGTCTTTCGCCATAGAAATGCATACAATACAGGACAACTTATCTTATCCCAACGCCACCTGAATTAATGTCTCAAACGATATTGGCATTTTCTTAATATGAAAACTTAACTCCTTACTTTTACCTCCATTGTTTGTATTTTGCGATTTAAAATGAGTCGTTTACCTTCACCTCTTGAAATAGTCATTTACCGCCGTTTGGAAAAAATGTTTCAGATGCCAGATTTGGAACACGTTCGATTGGAATGTTGAGACAATTATAAGATGCAGACATTGAATATAAAGAAGCCAATTGGATTTTAACCAATTGGATATGTCGTTCGACACATGCCGCTCATGTATACCTGACTTTTACTTTGCAATGCAAGTGTATACATCCTCTCATGTTTTCCTCTCATTTCCTGTCCCTGACACCATCCGAAACGGACAATTAGTGTGGTTGATTAAGGATTGCAAAATTGTAAATCGCCAAGTGTGTAAGATTATATCAAAATTCGTATAGACAAGAATTATTTAATGCAAAAGTTGTTGAACATTGAGTTTCTCTTTCTCTTAGAATGTTATTCTTAGAGGAAGTGGTCGCGCTACTATACAGGCGTGCTATTATCCGAAGCACGTCCCCTCTATCTAATCTAAGGACTCGTTTCAGATTGACTGGATTGTTCTTCATGCTGCTTTCTGATTAGATGTCCAGGTCTAATCCAGGTCTTGGGTATATAACCCATATTTTTCTCCCTTTTGCGGCCCTTCCTCTTTTGGACTTCGGATTTGTTGGTTCTCTTGCACCGACAAAGGAGATCTAGCGTATTCTTAAAATAACTGTATGCTGCATTATTGTGTTATTTGTACTTTTATATGTTGCTCACATTATTCTTATCCTTCTAACAGAGTGTATTTTACTTATTCAATGCATTTATCTTATTAAAAACGGAATAACGACTTATTTAAAATATGCGTGCCAACTCTGTTCTGTTGAAATGTCTGAAACATTTTCCTGTATTTTAAATGTATGAAATTAAGTAAAAAAATATTATTTTCATTGTGAACAGAGTCTATGATTGCTACTTATAACAGGATTTTCCCCTTGATCATAGTTTTATCACCACCTCTCTCATGAGGCGTTTCTGCACTTGATACATTTCGCGACTTGTGAATATTTTGAGTAAATTCAACTATTTTAATTTTTAGCATGAACTGGATAATCATCATTGACTTAAAAGTATGTCACCGATTTCTGTCTGTGAAACTTAGTAATATAACCTTATTTATACAAATAAAGTTTTTATCATGGTTAAGTTTATTGAACGTATTAATTCGGCAAGATAAAAATTGAATGTATTAATTGAAGGTTACTTATGTAAATTCACTATTATGTGATGAATTCGTTAAGTGATAAATTTTTAAAGACAGACCAGTCACTTGACAACCTCAGAATCCATATAGACTAAATGTGAAATTCGAGCCTTGGTGAATTCAGATTGAAGTAAATTATGGCAGTTGTAGTCATCTCACACTCTATAACATAAAATCGGTGCACCAAGAAGGAGTTGTCCGATTGTGATAAAAATTGGTGGATGTGAAGAACATACATAGAAAAAGAAGCGATTAAAATTTCAGAACAATATAATGATTTAGAGTTTGACCGTATACAAAGGGAGGAAGTCAATAAGGCGTGGGTCCACAACTGGTCTGGATGCAAGAAGTCACACGGCATGGCATAGATTGCTAAAGTTCACGGATGGTGTCCTGCGGAATGTCTTGCCAAAATATCTCCAACTGTCGGGCTAAATCATCAACATTCCCGGACGGTTGGAATCGCCTTCACATAACGTCCCAAATGTGCTCTATGGGAGAGAGATCTAGATGGCCAAGGAAGTGTTGGACAAGCTTGAAGACAATTCATAGCAACACGTGCCGTGTGCGGCCGGACATTATCTTGATGAAAAGTAAGTCCGGCGTGTCACAAAAGGAACGGTAACACAACCGGTCGTAGAATGTTGTCTACGTACCGATGTGCTGTCGGTGTGCCAGGAATGACTACCAAAGACGTAAAATACCCGCAGTCGAAATGCAACAGAAATTTTGACCACAGATTCAGAATGGATCATTATATACACCTGCTGAATGCGCAGTTCTGATGCTCTAGAGCTTCAACTATTTATTCATTGAACACCAAATTTTATTTATTTGCATGTTCGCTTAAAATGTCTTTGCATACGAACTTTCATTACAATCGTACACCCATCTTGGTGCGTCGATATTTTTGTTATAGAATATATTTTCATATGTTTGCTTCTATCAACGAGGTACAAATAAATTGTGTTCCCTCAAGCAGCTGTTACGTCCATTGTACCAGAATGAATACACTCGAGAAATCCTGCCCAAACAGACATCTTTGTAAACATTTTTCGCTCGCATACAGATATACTTCAGATTTGCTGGGAAGTTGTAAATCAGGGAAGTTGTAAATCAGGGAAGTTGTAAATCTATCAAAATTTAAAATCAAACTTTAAAAGGATTTCCGGCTCTCGTCAAAGTACTTTACTTTTACATATGCAATACAAATTAGTTCTGAAAATAAGAAGCTCCATTGAAGTATTGCACTGTATAAGAATGTCAAAGTGAAACCTCGTTCCTGCAATTTATTATTTTTTTATACAAACACTTCAAATGCACAAAAATCCTCTTATTGCAAATCAAATATAAAATGATAAAAAAGAAGGAATGGAATATATTATTTTCTCTTTTTCCCATCTTATGGTATCACCACATCGAACATTCAATTCCTCACACCAATCTTTTGAGGATATACACCTTTCCAATTTCCTCTCCCCCCCCCCATCCCCCTATCAAAAATGGGATTTTACCGAGATCTTCTATCATGTAGAAAATTACTCTTCTTGATAGGATCCTTAAAAAGTGCGAACCAATTTCGATGTTTCTGAAAGTATCATAATCGACAAAATGAGAAACAGGAATGGGTTTAATTTTCCATTCCGGCAAACTAGTGAGATATTTATTTCCTTTGCAGAAAATATATTTGATATTTCCTTTTCAGAATATGTGTTTTTCAGAAAACTGAATACGGAAATTTTATCGTAACTAGTAGGAATATCAGATTTAATTTTTTTTCCAAATTCACTTAACCTGATCTGCATTTTTTCAATAGATTAAATTTGTCTAAATGTAATGAATATGGTGTTTGCTCGGTCTGCAAAATTGCCAACTGTGTAAGAGGTGATATTATTGTCTATGAGAAAACCAATAGCCAGAATCAATAGATTGAAGTAAATGTAGACGCACAGTTTCTGTGCTGATGAAAATAATAGGGTGGTAATTACTGAATGTTACAGTCATCCCACATTTCAGTTTTATTTGGTAAGAAGTTGTGATTATTATATTTAGACTAGCAGCGATTATCCGCCGTTGCTCGGTATTTACCATGCAAAACTTTGATAAAAATTACACAGGAACATATAGGGCCGTGAACTTTATACATTGTTTTTTCACTGTGAAAGATGTAAATCCATTGCATTATGTAAGAAATAAAAATCATTGCATTATATAAGTCATAGCTGCATAAGAACTAACCTTCCTCATAAAATGCTGATAATTAAATAACCATTTTAACACTTTACAACATAGTTGGAAAGTGTTTATGACTTTGTTCATTCTGTCTGTCTGTCAGCACGATAACTGCCGTAAAAATGACTTTATCAAAACGAAATTTTAGTATGTTGTTCAGACGGTCTGTGGGACCTATAGGAATATAAATGAATAATATCATCCAATTAGTTTTGGATTGAACCCGGGTTGAGAAAATGAAATAAATTGATCCCTATAGGATCTAATTTTTCAAACATTTTTATGTGAATTTAAAATTCACAAATTGTTTCAAAAGTTTTAGAAAATATTCAAATTATCCCATAAAATATAAAAAAATGTTCAGCAAAATATATTCAGTAGTTTTTTAAATTAACAATTAAAATAATTATTAAACTCTTTATATGAAGAGATCACGTGACCCGCTTCAAAATAAAATATGGCATCTATCTTGTGTCGTAATCGTGATTTTTAAAATTATTTTTAATTTATATTTAGTGTCGTATCCGTCCTAAAACCGCTTTATTTTTGCATAATTTCTGAGCACCTGCATTCTAAAACAGCAGAATTACAATATATTTGAGTTTAAATGATCATCAAACTTTGATTATTTCTACAACGAAACCTCATTTAACTTATGAAGAATGTAAACTGATTAGGCTGTAAGATAAGATGTATAAGAATTGCTGAATTTCTTTAACGCAAAATTATTTTGCTCAGAAGTCTGCAATATAGATGATGTGAATGAAAATGTCATTGATTTTACATAGAGAAGCAGACAATGTAATGGCAGACTTCATCGATGCAGTTTTATGCATATAGTTAAATTACATTGGCTTCCATGGTTTTAAGATTTTAAGTAGAATAAATTATTGTGGTACTGTGATGAATGAAATAAAATATATTATTGAACTTTTTACTGTTTTTATACAGAGAACCAGGCGATTTATATTTCGATGACTTCATTTGAATCAAGCTCGTTTTTTTCGATTAATTTGAGAAATAACTATGGTGATAGTTTCCATTTAAATTCATATTTCAAACTTGCAATTTTCAAAAGTGACTAATACGTTCAATAAACTCCCACAAAACTTAAAGAAGGAGATTTAATTGACTTTCAAGTAAAAACCAACTATTTCCAACCCTTTTCGTTGTCAAGCATGGAGTTAGAGAGTAGAACTCCTAGGAAAAAGTTTTCCATCAATATCTTGACAACTCCTAGTTTTAGAAACTCAAAACTTAGACTAAATTTATGGAGGACTATTTCAAAGCTATCCAATAAATTTCATTACATTCGGTTCAGCCGTTCTTCCGTGATGATGAGACAAGCGGAAGTGTTGTCTTTCACTAATAACTCGAGAACCACTGGTCGTGGAAACTCGAAATATAGATTAATTTTAAATGAGGCTATTTCGAGGCGACCCAACAAATTTTATCAAATTCGGTTTAGCCGTTCATCCGTGATGTTGGATCATACATACATACCTACCTAAATACATTCCTTCTTTATATATATAAAGTATAACAGTTAGGAATATACATTTTATTGTTGAGCGAAAATCTCCCGGTTTTTCGTATTTGGAGGATCGCAGCTATGGATTAAGGCTCACACCGTGTGTTTCTTAGATAATTGAAAAATGTGTTACAGGTTTGCATTACTACTGTAACTATAATTTCAGCGAAGAGGGGATAGTACCGAATTTGAGTTGCTTGATATTTTGATATGATTGAGTTTCAATAAGTTTATCGTTACCGCTAAGATAAAAAAAAATCTGCTGTGGGCGGCACCTGGCTTTCCTTATAAAATGCAATGAATTTACTACTTTTACAGTAAAAAAAATAGTTTAATTTTATAGTAGTTATTTATATTCTTTCCAAGGTATTGAAATTTCGTCAATGAGTCGTCATTTTCCATGTCATCATCATCAATGAGACGCCATTGATTTAGCGTCATTTTTATCCATTTGGCGAATTTTTCGTTAATTTAGCAACATTTAAAAAAGTCGCCAAGTTGGCGACATTCCACAAAATTCGTTGCCAAAATCTCGTCAAGGGTTATGGAGGAAGAAATAAGTTATTCTTACAGCAGATAAATGATTATTGGCGTTCAAATACAAAAGTATTACTCAAATTATCTTTTTTCATGAATGGAACGAGCTAGATCCACGAGAATGATGTCACCCAATGTATTGCATGGTATTACTTGTGCATATGAAAAGTGAACATGTTTCTCAATAGGAAATATATTTTTTTTATTTTATATGACTTTTTGATAATTTTTTTGAAAAATGTACAATATATCGAGAACGGCTCATGTTAGCGTTCTAAAATTTATATCAATCGTTTTCTAATGAAAAATTACTTAAGAAATGTCTATTTGCGTAACTTTATTAGAGGTTTTGATTTTTTGACGATTTTTTCAAAATTTCACTCAAAAATTTAGGGGGCTTCTGAACATTCGAATGCATGTAAAGACAATAAGCTTCCAGTGTTTACGGATTGGGATTCTTGTACTGAATTTCGTTCGAATCGGTCCATTCTTTCGTCAGTTATTGTCTCCACAGACTGACTGACACACACACACACACACACACACACAGGCATCACTTTAAAAATGTTTGATTCGTGATCAATGATGCTTGAAACGTGCTCACCCGTCGAAACCTCGAATTCGAATTTTCTGTCCTGTCACAATACTTTCCATATACATTATGTATATCAGGAAAGTATTACCGGAGTTTATGAAAATTGTGCGTCTTAAAAGAGAAATCGCGTCTAAAGTCTCAGTGAAAGGAATTTGTTATTGATGAGTATATATTAATTTTGTCTTTTAAGTCAAAAACATATACCCTTTCGAGCATTCTATGAATAGAAATAATTCGATATAAAATGAAAATTACATATAATATGGTTATTTTTTCTTTAAAATATTTGTCTTTAAAATATTTGTTTTTATTTTAAAAAATATGATTGTAAAATAGAAAATATTCGATTATTTGCTAGTTTTCGCTTTATCCGATCTACTTGGAAAACAATAGGTATCTTAGTTGAGAAATTTAAAGAGTTGTACGAAATCCCGTAAATAATCGTAAAATTGTAAAAAATCGCCTAAATTGTTTGAGATAGTTCAATCGCAGACAAACAAAATGTACAAGCACCTCTTAGTAAATGGATGAATAGTCTTAAGAAATGCTACAAACGTAGAAAGACACCAAATTCTAGGATTTAGATTACTGACTCCCACAAAACTTTCCTTTTAAGTATACTATGTATAGTAGAACATTCAAAATTTTTAGTATTCTTATCATTTAATATCTTTGAAAAAATGGATATATTTAAATTGGCGTTTGAAATGAAATAATGAGAAAAGTAAAGTAAATAAATTGTAAAGTAAGTAAAATAAAGTAATTGTGAAGAAAAGTAAATAAATTGACAGGAGAATTAATGAAATTGTAGTCATAACAAATTCGTAATTTATTACGTCATGCAACCAATGAAGAAAAGCATAATTTTTCATATTACATATTTATTCTAATAGACATTTAAACATATGTGTTAATTAACTTCTGGCCAATTGAAGATAATTGTAATATGATTACTCGAATCGCAATAGTAAAAATATTTAAATATTTCGAATTTAGGAGCATCATCTCGAAAAAAGTAAACTTTACAGTTAATTATGCCAATTGTTAAAAAAAGATATGTAGCAAAAAAGGTGCATATTAAAAATTTGGGAATTTTTATTATTAAAAACAGATCAAAAAAATATCGAGCTAATTGTGGTTTCGCTAAACTTGAATGGGTTCCTGAATTTTGCTAGTTGAAGTAACCACACAGAATCCCATTGGCAGACCTGAATATGTTTAGAAAGGTAAAATTTTCATAAATACAGATTGCAAAACATGGGCACTAGTTCAGAAAATAAAACACGTATAAAGGAATGCATGACGCATTCATCTACAAAAATATTGTAATCTTAGTTTTAACAGATTGCTAAGCTGTCTATCTGCAAGTTCCAAATTAAAACAAAAGCCCAATTTATTATTCTTCCATTTATTTGCACCTGTTAGAACATTGGAACATTTTTCAGTTCCGTACACAAATCTTTTGGGTATATTCACCTCTTTTAATTTTTAATTTTCATCATCCTGAAGAGAAAATAGTATTCAGCAGCATGAACTATCTTATAAAGTATAAACCAATTTTGTCTATTCAGAAAAGTATATTCAACGAACTGGAAAAAATTAGTAAATTTAATTTCTTCCAAAAGTAAAGCAGTGAGATATTTTTGTACATAGAATACATACTTTCAGATAATAGATTGCAGCATTGTTATCGTAACCAGTAAAATTATAAAATGCAATTTTATCGTGACTAGAAGCATTATAAAATATAATTTTATCGTGACCAGTAAAATTTTATAATGTAATTTTAATCTGACCAGTAAAATTATATAATGTAGTTTTTCGAAATATTTTAGTTAGCATTTTATTGATATACTCATTTTTTCATGGTTTAATCCTTGGAAACTTTTTATCGATTTGTTTATTTGTTAAATTATTTTTTCGAAAATTGAACGGTCAGTTATAGATGCAAAAGTTGTGAATATACGTTTACTATTATTACAAGTTGATAGAGTCAAATAACAAAAAATTCTGAAAGTCATTTTTCTAAAAATGATGATATTTTATTTTTCAGATACTAGATAATTTTATGATTAAATTGGATAAAAACCGTTAAGTATATTGCAATTGCCAATAAAAATCACTCCTAATTTAATCCCGACAGCTTAAATTTCTAAATATGTAGTTCTCAATACTATGAATATGGTTCTCATCACATTCATGGTAAATCCAGAATGATAAGTAATAACTGCTAAGAGGTTATATAAATGTGTCTTTTGGAACAAATCGCATATAAATCTTTGGTTCGTTGGATGATTGTAATAACATATTTTTTTTATTTACCGTTCTGAATCAAATTTATGATATTTATAAACTGTACGTTCAATAAAATTATTTCATTTGCTTCTATATGAAAATTTACGAACTAAAAAATTCTTATTTCACATTATTTGAAATAATTATTTTACACTTTTATAGTATCGAATTGTTATTTCACATAAAGCCGTTGTTTTTTAAAATTATTAGCCTTACCAACATTTATCGATAAAAATAATAGTAGAAATTTTGTTTTCATAGCCCAGTGCGCTCTATACATATTGTTAAAATTGGCACAAATTACTTAAAAACAAGTCGATTAGTATTACGGAATGCTAAAATATGCAAATCCAGCTAAATCCAAGTTTCAGCTTTTTGATCACTATAGTACCTTTTGCATTGTAATATATATATATTAATCCAATTTTATAGTCTTGAGTATTTTTAATTCGAAATTTATAATTTCTACCACAAAATATTTCTAAATTCTGTTATTTAAATTAAAATTCTTGAAAATGACTAACATTTCAAACTCAGCTCATATAATGTCATTGTGCTAACGGTTACTGAATATAGTATGTAACATATGTAAAACCCAACATTATCTTTTAAATGATGGTTTAAAGCGGTGTCTTCATATAACTCACTTTTTATTCTACAGAAAAATGGGATACTTAGCAAATTGATGAAACAAAAAGATTAGAATGCTTGCCAAATAATTTGAAATACGCCTGATGTCAGCAAGTAAATATGTTTTGTGTTCTATAAAATATGCCATTTTGCAGGCAGAGGTGTGGCACACCAAAATATAATAGCATCACCAAACTGTCGCTGTAATAAATACATGTTATTGCCATATGTATGGCAATGAAAGATCGAGAGATGTCGCCAACGGTGTGTGATGACGTCTCCAGCCAATCAACATGATGAAGAGTAAGTGCGAGATAATGTCCAATAAACAATGATGTAAGAGATATGCTCTTAAGAGGAGTTAAAACGTGCTAAGTGTTTCTACTCTGAAAACTATTCATTCAGATTTAACAATTCATTGAGACGACTTTCAGAAGCCATCGAGAACGATGCCGGATTGCACAATCGGCACTGATGACTAAGCCAGCAAAAGACAAAGTTGTGTTAGTGAAGAAAAGTTCAGTGCTATGAAATGTGACAAACTTGCATCTATATGATTACAGACGTGCACAGCTGTTCGACTTTACATGTGTGTGAATACATATCTTAAAATGGTATATATCTATTCAATGTAATATATTGTATCGAGGTTTTTAAATCGATGTGTATTAAACAATCGGTATAATTCTAGCAGACATCTATTATTCGATCCTTCCATATTCGATCCTTCATGGTGAGAGATCCCCAGATCTCACACCATGTAATTTCTCGTTGTGGGGGATACCTAAAATCACGGGTGTGAGATCTGGGGATCTCGTAGGCCAGTCATGTGTGCAATCACTTCCATGTATAAGTCATCTCCATGGCTTTATCTGTCGCAGCCCCCCGAGCGTGAGAGTTTCAACTATTTTTATTTTCATGCCACACAAAATCCCCCGCCACGGTGAATATTAATCTGCAAACCGCATGTCTCTCCGACCCACCCATAGATATTTTTTTATAGCACTTTACTTTTGCACCGAACTTTTTAATCACCCGATATATTGATTTTAAAAAATAAAATGTCTTTAACATTTTAGGGAATTTGCTCTCTTCCTACTCAATACAGAAACTTAAAATTAAAACCACTATGATTTCGAACTGATAAAGTACGCTGACACCAAATATAAATTTAGTTTTTGAAATCACGCTTTTTGCCTTTCTTCATAAAAATATGTATTTCAAGTGATATGATGCATCTATATTGACAGATTTGAAGCTGATTATTATGCGAGAATTGAGCATTTTGGCACTTGCGGCAATGTAAATGGTATGACACTCATTAAGTAATGTACGTAATAAACATAACTTACATTCACAGTTATTATTATACATATTCTGCATGTAAGTTTTGATATTTCTGCATGTAATTTCTGACATGGTCTACATTTAACTTCTGATATGTTCTGCATGTAAGTTCGGACATGTTTTGCATGTAAGTTCTGTTAACGAAAAAATGGAAGGAGTTTTAAAAACATATAGAAGTCTTGTGCTAAGAATTCCGTGGGAAGCAAATCGCTAGATTGATTTCAGTATTTCGAAAAAGACAATGAATGTTAACTTCAGTCATAGCCCGCGTTTCCAAAGCGCAACTAGCATCCTATAGAACAAGTTATAAATGTGAGCGGTTTATCTTTGCTCGTTATCGACGTTGCAGTTCCGTGGAGACAAAACCAATAATGCTGATACGACGTTACCGTATTGGCATAAGACCGTATAAGCAATTAGATGAGTTAGAACGTGGTCGTATAGTCGGGATGCGTGAAGATGTCTGGTCATACGGAGCAATAGGCCGCCACCTGCACCGAACAAAGACTGTTGTACAAAGGTGCTGTCTGCAATGGTTGCTGAAAGGAACTCGTCGGCGGAATGAAGGCTCTAGAAAACCAAGGTGCACGAATGTGAGACAAGATCGGATGGTTGTGCGACAGACCCTAACTGGCCCAACGGTATAATCGTCCGCCATCCAACGTGCTACAGCCTCTTCCATAACACCTGTGGTACCTTTCACCATCTCACGGCACTTGACTGAGGTGGGGTTACGCTCACGGCGATCTTTAAGATGCCTGCCCATGACCCCACAGCATCGAAAAAGTCGTTTGGAATGGTGTTGTAGCCGAGCAGCATGGCTGCCAGCATACTTGAATCGTATAATGTTCAGCTATGAATCACGCTCCAGTCTTTCAGCAGATAACTATCGGGTACGTGTGTGGAGGCGCCAGGGCCAGTGGTCCCAATTAGCCTTTGTTTTACACTGGTACACAACCATTACCCCTGATGCGGTGGTGTGGGGTTCTATCTTATACAACAGCAGGTCGCCCCTAGTCGTCCTGCGTACAACTTTAACAGCTCAACGATATGTTGATGAAATCCTGCGGCCGTTTGCATTACCCTTCATGACACGTCATTCTGGGACCATTTTCCAACAACATAATGCCACACCACATACGGCTCGCATGTGGACTGTAGCCGCGCTGTTGTTCCTTGGCCATCAAGGACATCAGACCTTTCGCCAATCGAGCATGTATGGGACAGGCCAGACCGCCAGATTCGGGCACCCCGAAATGTGGAAGATCTGGAGCAATAATTGAGGAATGCCTGGCAGAATGTATCGCAGGATGACATGACATTAGGAAATTTTATCACTCATTACCTAGAGGTATGCAATCATGCATTGCTGCCAAGGGGGGGTTTCATCAATTACTGATGTGAAAATTTAATGTGCAATTCTAACCATTGATGAGTCTTGCGGCATTGATTTCGCAATCATTTTATTACCTGTGTATGAGCTGTACGCATATTTAATTTCAATAAATATAGTCACTTTCTTCATGGCTCTTTTTTTTTAAAAAGAGTGCATTTATTCCTTTGTTACGAACCTATCTCTGTAAATGCCAAGAAGACTGGGAAAATGATTATTTTCCGTCCCGCGAAGTCCGAGTGTTATGATACATGAATAATCAAGAATGTGTATATGTGTAAATATTTAGATATAATAAATGGCGTTTTGTGATTCCAAGAAAGTATGTTCAATAGCATAATTGATAAAGTTTACAGGAAATAACCCTCGAGCAGGCTCGAGGTGATGAGTATTTAAAATAGAGGCTAGTTTGTGATGTTCTTTAGCACCTATATCTTTAAATTACTCGTATATGTGCATATTTTGGTCGAAATTATAAAAAAAATAATTTTCTTATTGTATGAAAAATAAAAATGCTCCGATGAAACATCGTGCTATCTGATCAAACTGACATTTACAGTCAGAACAAAAATGCAGTAACGTAGATGAATCTAAAGCGCATTATTCACGTAACCTTCAGATCATCGAGTTCCTTAACCTACTGCCATGGTCAGCAGAGATGCCACTCAAATTGAAGTTAAGCATTATAATCAGCTGATGGATTACCATAGAATTAACATATGTGTCTAAGGCGCGTGGGCCGCAAAAAGTGGTTTGTTGCTAGGTGTGTTTGAATTACGCATTCCTCGGAGAAGAAACAAAAGCTGTCATTATCATCATGGTGTACCATATTTCATTTCCCGTATAAATGGTGGAATGCATTTTTGTTGAAGATTGCTGCTACAAAATGCATACCCAATTTCATTCAGCAATAAGTATGATGAGCTAATTGCAGTACTTATGGGACAACATGTGTTCAAAAAGATGTTTTGAGTTACATATATGCATAACATATTAGGAAAATTATTTGTATTAAATTCAAAAAGTGTTTCCAGGTAATTAATGCAGAATCGAGTCATTTCTGCAATAGTCCATAGGATGAGTTGTTTGGGTATTTTTTAGGCATATCGAAAGATGAAAACTCTCGATCCGAACACATAGTTTCAACAACATTTCGAACCAACAAGAACGTTAATTATAACTCTGCTCTTACATTAGTACTTGACATTATGTATAAATCATCTATGTACTGATTATCCAGAATGCAAACCATTTGGCTATACTCGACATATACTTCTGGAAGAATTTAGATATATACGTAAATATACTGGGTTCACAGCACATCAATAAATTCCAAGGATAACTACATGAGTGTACACGTTAAGTGTAATCGTAGTAAAGTGAGACGCCCGATCGAAAAAAGTAATATCAGCGCCCCTAGTGGTGGATTTAATAATTTCGGAAACGAACTAGGTAACAAAGCGATATAGATGAAAACACTAATGATAAAGTTGTAGAGCATTGTCCAATGGGTAAGAATTGGCACAAGGAACAGAAGAAACACGTATATAGAAGGAAAAAATACCCGTCAAAATATCATGTCTTGGGAGCCTGTAACACGGGGACACCGGCAATTCGTCACAAAGTAGGCTTTAATATTTTTCCTCTAATTCAAATGTGCATTGTTGGTTTGGAAGTGCATTTTGACCAAACATTATAGGTAAGTTCTGTTGATTTTAGCATGTATAACCATGGCAACAATTTCTTCCTATTGTGTATTTCTTCCTATATTTTCCAACTGTGTTAAATAAATACCTTTGTAACATATGTAAAGTTGATTCCTACTCATTTGGAAATGTTCCACGACATTGCAATTGTATTGTTTTGTCTATATCGCTTTCTTTCCAAGATCGTTAACTTTTTTAATTGCCTGCTTAGAGCTCTGCGATCACTTTTATGGGCATGACCACTTTGCTACACATCGATCAAATGTATGCGCTCATCAATCTTCCTTCACAAACTTATTGGAGTTTCATTTCTAGAAACACTTTATGGAGCAGATTGAAATGCTTTTTCGAATTGCAAGTCAAATTGGGATTTGCAATATAGTACTTGTTTCTCATGGATACATGAACGCAAGATTACATTTGAAGAAAACAAATTATTTTTATATATACACTCTGTTGCAAAAAGCAACCGAACTATAACCCCGAAATTTAACATGAAATGTCGTTTAGAGAGTTATGCAAATGATCAAAATATCAGCGCTATTGAAGTTATAAGACTCATGCAACGAGCATGAGAACAACGCATAGTGCAGCATTTGAAATGATATTTTCCCTAACGTGCAATTGGAACTGCACTATAGACTTTGATACTGCCAGTAGTATACAAAGACGCATTTGATATGTACTCGACGGCGCAAAGACCAATTGACGGATTGAGAGAGTAGTCGCATAATAGGCTTAAGGGAAAGTTATTGGCCGAACAGACGTATCAGTCGCCATGTTGGTCGGAGCTGTAATTGCTCGATGTTGACAACAATGGACCAGAGAAGTCATATGTAACCATCAAAGAGGCCCAAAACGACCCAGACAGACAACTGTTAAAGATGATCGTGCAATTCGGAAAGGAGCCACGTCCTCATCAATTGCGTCACTATCAGTCATTCCAAGGCATTCTCCATACTCCATCACTCCATGCACTCTGTATCAAGGGGCGCCGACTTGCAGAATGTGGGATCAGGTGCCGGTGTCCATTAAGACGCCTATAACTGAACCCTTAACATAGACAAAGTCGTTTTGATTTCTTCTAAGCTCGATCAGCCTGCATAGTGTCCGATTAGAAGCATGCTGTCTTCAGCGACGAATCCCTATTCTTTCTCACAGCTGTTGACCGTCGCATACGTGTGTGGTAGAGGATTGGCCAGCATTCCGATCCCGAATTTGTTATGAAGCGGCTCAAGATCGTTATGGTGTGAGAGTCTAAGTAGCCATCTCAGGGAACAGCCAATTTACACTAGTTGAAGGTTGAACAGCATCGTTGATAGGGCGCGGGGATTGCACTCGGATGATCCGAGTTCAATTCCCGGCTCTCCTTAAACTATCCCCGTGTTTCGGCGGAGTATGGCCACGTTAAATATGTGTGTCTGAAAGTCCTTCCATGCGGGTGCGATATGCATGTATTCCCTACCACTTTGGGTTCCGATATAACTTGGGTGGCACTCTCTCGGCCATCCAAACAGGTCCATTACACTTTTGGGTAGGTCGGATGGACTGAGTCAAGAGAGAAGAATCTACACTAGATTTGCTGCATTTCTAAATCAATACATAATGCAATAATGGCATCTACACTAGGTAATGCGATTAATTTAATAATAATGATGATATCAATGGCGAATCACATAAACTTTTCAAGACACTTCATCATTTTATGCAATAAAAAGTAATATATATATATATATATAACATTAAGAACATCAAGTGAGATTCAAGTTCGAATTTATCACTTACGCTAATCGATGACAAAAACCGATTCACCACTCAGTAACAGCTGCTCACATATCCAGAGTAGAAAATATCGGAGTGAAAAGGAAGAAACGTTAAAACGTTTAAAGGGGAGAACAAAATGCTTGCATATAATGGAAGAGGAAGATTGCGATTCCCCATCCCGTTCAAACCAGCTTTTACAGCCCGGGTAACGCTCACGGTACCAATACAATACAATGGTCAGTCCCCTACATGTCCATAGACAAAGGCACCCGTATACAAGAAGAGCAAGAACAACATCGACGCAGAAGGAATGGACACAAAATGAAAAACGATCCAAGTACCAGAGCCTATATATCAACACTTACGCATGCGTTCCAACACACCAGTGTCGCATAAATCACAAAATTATAACCAATTCGCGATGGAAACGGCTAATGTTTTCTTTATTACCGAAAAACAATTATAGCATGCCCGCAAGAAATACATAGGATAGTGTTTTTTAAAGCTTCGGTTACGATTTTTTTTTTACATTTATTGCCTTCCCTTCTGAATGTGTTGTAAGCCTGGTTTCTCTTGAAATGGCCGACAAGGATGTTTCTGTAAACATCCTTAGTAAGGTTCGTCCTCCAATCTATCAGATGGCCAATCTTGGTTTTGTAAAAATCGCGTTTGTCGTATAAAGTTGTATAAGTACCATATCGTTGATGTTTATTTATTGAGATGTCCAAAAAATTCACTGCACCATTCTCGTCAACTTGGTTTTCGATCAGTTCCAATTCTCTTGGATAAAAGGTGAAATCGAAATTAGATGTACCTTCAAAATACCCCAATTTTTACACAGAAGAAAAAATAACCCAATTTATTGATAACTTGAAAACTGATACCTCGATCAAATTTAGTTGGATTAAAAACATCGTCAACGGCATTAAACTCAAATATCTACCACGAATTTGGACATCCATACTGCAATATCACTTAAACGAACCTTTTAATGATCATAATGAAGAAATGCAGATAAATATGGCTATAATACTTGATTTAATTAAGTTAAGAGCTGAAAATTTAAAGTTAAATTAGACCCCAAAATACAGAAGAAGAAAATTAAAGATTATTTCATCACTACTTTCCAGAATAAACTTTTTGAAGGGATGCCATTCAACTCTATTCTCTACAATATTGATTCCTTTTTGCCCATCCTAAACCATCAGTTGAAATTAACATATCGGTATGTCAGAACAAATGGCAGAAAACTTTTTAACTTCGGCCAAATTTGTAAAAATACAACGGCATATAGAACATCAGAATGTAAATGTCATGATAGTATTTATAAAGATCCTTTTCATAACCATGTTATTACAGGCGATCTAGCAGTGATCAAGGATCATAAACTAAAACAAATTTTTCGACTCGGTACGAAATTTCGGACACAAGTTTTTAAAGATGTTTTAGAGGAGTTTAACAACGATCTAGAAGTTTTCACTTACAGATTGGCAGTAAAGTATAGTTTCCCTATCCAAGTTTTTAAAGAATGGAAATGTCACTTTAACAACGCATTCCGCCTACACTACCTACAGCAACATCATAATACCAAGGGTCCTTCCATTCCAACTTCCATGCATCGTGTTAAAGAAAGTTTTGTTTTGACCTAAACAGATAAAATTGTTTCACATTATGCCTTTACATGCAGAAAATATTATGTGGACACTTTACAAATGTGTTACCAAGATCGCACCATGTATGCCCAATTGTCCAATAACGGTAATGTTTTGACTAACAGGATAAAGGCATTATACAAACGTATAGGAATAGAATTGATATATGTCAAGTTTCTATATTTAATTATTATTCCTAAATTACACAAAGTACGTGTCAAATTCCGCACAGTCACCGTTGGAAGTGGATCTTACTTAACCCAGGCAAATCTGAAGCTTTTGAATATCCATAAACATGTTATGATTAATCTTAATAAACAAAGTACTGTTATGATTAAGAACGGACAAGAGGTCATAAATCGCCTCAAATTTTGTCACAAGGACATCAGATTTAAAAGCTATGACTTTCGAGATTTGTTTAACACTAGAAAGACGGAGGGGCCGGTGTGGCCCCTATCGTTATTTGTTGTTCAGTAATTCCAATAATAATTAAATGAACGTGGTGCAGCTTTCTGACTTTTCATAATATGATACTATTTTAGTGCTTATTTAATCATGTATGTATTGACCTCATAGGTGCGTAAATATTGAACCATATACCTGGAATGACGGGAGGGGCCAGAGTGGCCCTAAGGTATTTTACAATGTTAAGTATTTTATAATATTAAGACCCTTAATTTTAAGTATTTTACAATATTAGTGGCCCCTAAGGTATTATTCTAGTCTATGCAACAAGAAAATCAGAATAATGAATAATTAAGAGAACTGGAGTTCAGGGAAAAGACAACATAACTGTTCTATTTTCGCGTATATTTAAAATCACAAATTACCACAAATAACTGCTCATTATTATGTAACATGTTCTTATTAAGCAGTTCTCTTCAAATTACTAAAATTAACAATAATTACTTCCTCATATTCTATAATTATTTTACCGTAATGAGGAAGTAGGTATTACCTTCCCCAAAATTTTCAAATTCAGATTTTTCACGATAAGCACGTTTTAAGACCTCCTGAATCTATTTCACACGTTTCAGGAAAGTTATGCACGGATATGCGATGTGTGTATACGATAACTCAAAAACGCCATAATGTAGATACATTATGGAGAAAACTAAAACTTGGTAAAGATTTTAGAAATTCTCATGATTAGTACTCTGATAAATCTAATTTTAAAATTTACATAGCATATTTTCATATGAAAAGCAATGGTAATTATGGAAATAATAATGATAGTGTAGTGTAGTATATTGGTCAACTGATAATTTTAATTACATTGCAGAAGAAAATGTCATCAAAATAGTTTTTAGAAACACAGATCAGACAAAGTATAGGTGTGACTTTAGATGTGTAGAAAAAAAGAAACGTTTAAGTAATTTATACGAAATATTAAAAAAAAAATAATTTGGCCATTAAATCTTAAAAAGTTATATTTCTGGCATTCTCATATCGATTGTAATATAAATAGAAGGAAATACTGTGGAATAAGATTGCACGAGAAAGTCGAGTTGGGATTCACAGTACAGATATTTTTTTTTCTATATTTTACATAAATATATATTTATAATTTCTCAAAGCATGGATCTTGTTCGCCACTCTCTGAGTCTGTTCATAAAATCAATTATACGTTAAAACTTTAGGCATATATTGTATAATGTTAAATTTTAAAATATGTAAATTGTGTGATATAAAAAGTTATTCTCGTCGATAATAACACAGACAGTATTCTAATAAAAATCAGTATTTAATATTTTTTGTCTCTTAAACCTATCCAAGTGGATTTCAAAGCCGATACATATAAACACATACTATTCTAAGAGTGATAAGCGCGTTTATTATATTTATATTTTATGGGAGTCAAAACAAAAATAGTAAATTTTTTATTCACCTACGAAACTTGAATTTGTCAATAGATGGATAGATATACGTATTGAAGTACGCATTTATGTACGGTCGGCAAGTGAATTTAAAACCTCGTCAGGTATATAAGTTTAATTTATATACCTACAAGCAAGTTAGTAAAATATTTTGATATTTTACTTGATGTTTATGGTGGGGATATCCAGTTGAAATCGGGTTGAAAACTAGAAGTGCTAAGCTAGTTATAGGCAGTTAGCGAATAACTAACTGGTAGAGCTTAGAACGCCTATAAACAAAACAAATGAGTCGAAAACCAAATGAAAAACAAAACAAGTGAGTCGAAAGAAAAAAAATGGAATAAATGTATTGAACATTTTTGAAGTTTCATTTTACAAAATACTATTCACGCAAAATCACTTTGGCTACACTGGACTTGAAATCCACTGTGTGTGAACACTACTTGCCGGAAGTGTTACAAATACGATTTTCATCAACTCTGAACAATGTTAAAGTGTGATAAGCAATTATAAAAGTTGTATAATACAGCTCAATGGTTGATTCGCCTAATTAAGTTGGAAACCCAATAGGTGTGATAACCACAGAGACTGTACCATTCTTCTCCTAGTTCATCGCATTTATGATGGATTTTCAGGCACGGATTTATCAGTCTTATACTCTGCGTAGACAAGTGGATAGTTTTATGCAGCGTGGAGGATCAAATACTATACCGCGGACGAATCTCACGACTTAGCTACTGCGCTGTAATTCCTGATGCATATCAGTCATCAGTCATCTCAGCAATCGTGAAATGTTCAATTTTAGATGTACAAAATCCGCGTTAAAAATGACGACCTCAAAAATTTCCAAATTTCGTTCCATCTGACAGCGCCCTCTGGCAACAGAGGATAGCATCTGTGGATATACATTTATTGATGGAAAATTTGCATTTTGTTGTTCCCTATTTCCCATCAAAGTTTGTTCAAAGAGTTTCGAATCACATTGTACAACTATATAATATTGAAAACTTTAGATATTTCCCCCCAGTCTATTTAACACATGTGATTCCCTCGTGCGAACTACTGCACCAGTTTATTAAAAAATTCAATAACATAATAGTGAAAATTTTAATAAAATTTAGGTTGAACATTAATAGCATAAAATCAAATCTAATAAAAAATTCCAGGAATACCAGAATTTGTATCAAAATAATACGATAAATCTTACATTAATAATTTTTGTTGACTGTGTATTAAGCACAAGTTCGCGTTTTATTTTATTTTTTCTCAAGACTTTAGTTTTGAGTGTTATTCGAAATTGATTCCAATCATACGAGTATTCAGAGACAATTCCCATCCCTTCAATAGCTTGTGAAGCTCAATTAGCTCACTCACTATTTTTATAAATGCTTCAACGGTACATTAAATTTTCAAAATTATTATAACATTATTTAATTGATTACGTTGTTTCACATTCGTTCCTTTAAATATCGATCCCATCTTGTTGACAAATATTCATATTCAGTGGCGTATTTTGAAATTCAATTCAAGGAATTCAGTTTTAAATATCAATCTCAAATGGTCCAAGTTAGAGGTATGCACGGGCACGGGCCTGTCCCCTGGGCTTAAGCTCGAGATGTCCTACGCTTGGACCGTGGATTTAGTCCAGACCTGGTCTACGGACCGGGGTGGGGCTATTAAGTTTGGGTTGGGGTTTTATTAAGTTTGGGTTGGATTTGACCGGGTCGAAATAAATAAGAACGTTAAAAGTAGATCAAAATGTGCACAGAAAAAATGAAATTACACATGAAACAAATACTTGAATTTGCTTATCAAAGTCTCCTTGTCCCATATTAAGTAATAAAAGTTTGATCTGTACGAAGAAAGCAGATGGGTAACTTATCACCAGATACAGAAAAATTATAATTGCATACAAAACAATTGTAGACTTATTTATTTGACGGTATTCCGAAGTCAAAATAAATCATTGCTCTTCGCAACATTCAAGTTGTTTGAAACTGAAGTAACGGAAAATATATTCAGGCTTGGATGCAACAAAATACATATACGATGTCTATGTATCATTTGTCATGTTTCGTCACATCACGTGATATGTAAATTTAATAGGGAAGAAATGCATTCCAAATTCAATTTTTGTCACATCATGTGACATGCAAATTTAATGGGAACGAAATGTATTCCAAATTTAATTTTTGAGGAAACGATCATTCGGTTATTATCACTGGCAAGTGCGTGTTGGAATGTTTATATTTTTAAATTTATTACGCGTTTGTACAATACTTATAAATTATGATGACATGTAGAATAGCACTAAAAAATCATTTTCTGTATTAATTGAACATTATTTATTTAAAAATAACATATAAACATATATATATATATATAATAAACGATAATAAATGAGAATTAAAACATTAATGCCATTTATTCATTGGCATTAGTGTTTAAATTTATCTATTTCTTTACAATTGAAGTTTACTCTTTATATATCTAGAACTTTCAATACTACCTTAGATGTTCCCTTTTGTTCTATTATGTCTAGTTAAAATGTACCGTATATACACAAGAAGTGAATTATTGGAAAATAATTCTGAGAGCTTCCTGGAATACTAACTTCTAAAGCAGAATACGCAATACTTGAGATGAGGTTGGGTTTAGGAAAAATTTTCTTTCTTAGCGGAACAATGAAGCAAAAATAGCTGATGCATAAGAGTCTAAAGTAACTGGAATGGATTGTTCAAAAACTCAGATATCGATAATAAAGAATCTTCAAAATGTAGAAGCAACTAAAAACAGTATAAAATGATTAGTTTTGGTAAAAAATTGCTTCTATTAAAAGTTTTTGGAAGGTTTCTGTTATCGGACACCTTCATTGATTATGGACATCATAGAAATTAACTACGTTATTCAGGTAACGGAATAGCTCAGTGGTTAAAGTGCGGGAATGCCACAAATAGGACTTCAAGTTTGATCTTCACAATTTACCAAAACTTATAGTCATCTTTACGCAAAATATAGGCACAATAAATATATGTTGGTCCGATAGTCCTTTCAAAAGGTGAAGAGTGAAATTTTAGGAGGAAGGCACGCTCCCTGTGGTTACAACGCCCATTGGATTCCGAACTAAACTTGGCGGCTAAAGTGCGTAATGTGATACACCCTCTGTGGTGCCCCGAGGCAATGTGGTTTGGCGCATGGTTCACACTTTGGCCGCTATATACTCGAATTATTTAATTATCAAGTGCTGGCCATTGAGAAAAATAATTATCTTGTTTTGTTTGGCTACCAATTTTTCTTCATTAGGAATTGGCAGCTTTAGTAGGATTCAAACATAAAATGTCTGCAAAAATGCGCACTGTTGTAATTTTTGCCTTGAAACAGCTGAAATAATATCACAATAAATAAATACAGCATATATACAAAATAAAACTGGCCCAATAGTCTTGAAATCAGATAATAGCCTTCTTCTTCAGGATCGGCAAGATGCGCAACATCAAGTTTTGAAGTCAAATCGACAACTGAGAATGCCATCACGTGGTTGGATGTAGGAGCAAAAGAAGAGTCTTACGCCACGAAAAAAGAAAAGAAAGAGGAAAATACGAAAATGACTAGAAGGAAACTGCGAACAATTGTTTCCTAGATGAGGAATTGGCTTTTACTATATTTTCCCCCACAGAGTTGGAAACTTCTTCCTCCAGCCACGGGATGTCATCCGCAGTTGCCAACTTCACTTGAGTAAGTGAGGTCACGCGTCTTGTCGATCCTGAGGAAAAATACCTGCTATTTATTTTTGAAATAAAAGACTAGTTTATTTTTGTATTTTTGCTGCATTTACGAAGTTTTTATTTAGTGTGCTTCTGTATTGCTATTTCTCATCATACTCTTGTAATTTCCCAATAAAACAGCTTGCTTGTCACATTTGATACATCAACAGTACTATTTAATTATGCTCTACTTCTGACAATATTTAAGTAGTAGCTTGAATATTTAATAATCGAGCCTTAGATCGTGGATTCTCACCAAAAATTGTTGGTCACTTTCTTTCTAAATTTTCTAAGACCCTTACAGTACGAAGTCTCATATTAAAATGTTTAGTAAGTTGACTCTCTTTCCTTCTACCCTAAATGCAGTCACGAATTTCTAGAGTTCCCAATAAGTTTGATTATAAAATGTGGTATTCCTTTATATCGATAAAATTAATTTTTGTACCTTAAGGGTTCTATTGAAAATCAAAATTCAATTTATATTCCTATAAGTCTAAAGGAAAAATATTTGAAATAAATGATTCCATAAAACTCATGCTTTACCACATTTTAAATAACTATTTCTGAATAAAATATTTCTTCTACCAAACGCTACAATATATTTACTTTGAGTATACACTAAAAAAAGTGAGTTTTACAGGCATTGTCCCATGTACTACAACATGTGTTCAGAATATCAGATGTTGCGGTATATAAAAGTTAAACAAAAAAAATAAAATCCCTCATAACTACCTGCTTATAGTAACATCACTATTAAATTATCAAAACCCGTGTGGAACACCCAAAATCAATATAATTAATTTTTATGCAACACCATAACAAACCGCAATTACTATACTTTCTCATAACAAAAGCCAACACTCGATGGTAATTAACAAATGACATTCAAAAATTAGTCAATAATGTTATTCCAAAATGTAAACATTAAACAAATCCCATCCTGTTGACAAAATGAAAGTTAAATTCCACCTTTTAGTGTTAAAAATTATTAGGTTTTGAACGATCCCTCACCATAACGGAATTAATGTACAACACTCTAAAAAAATGTAATATTATTTATTTCCTAACAAAAGCACATTTTTATAGTACTTAATTCCACAACCTAAAATTATAGATACCTATCCGTCTCACTAAAACAATAATTGCTAGACAACTCCCTAAAAAATATAAAAATAGAGATTTAGTTATAACAACTATTAATTAATAATTACTAGTTTTTGAACGATCTCTCATCATAACGTAATTACTGAACTACACTCTGAAAAAAGGCAATATTATTTGTTACACAAACTAAATATTTTTTTACAGTAAATAATTACACAACCTAAAATTATAGATTACTATGCGTCTGACTGAAATAATAATTGCGATACAACTCTCTAACAAAGTACAAAAAGCGGTATTTAGTTGATCGTTCGTTCGTTACTAATTCCTCCGTGGTAAAGGGGCGCCTATGCACCACGTCAGCAAGTCCCCCCTAGGGTATCCCATGGCGAAAGGGAGGAGATTTGCAGCTTCACTTTTATAGAGGCTCCCCGAAGGGCGGAAGTCTGACTTGGCCTCGACATGGCAGCATCCAGGCCCACTGGCGGGATTCGAACCCGCAACCCGGCAATCCAGCGATCAGACGGAAACGCATGCCCCTGACCTCTCGACTACCGGATCGGCGAGATTTGTAACAACAACAACTACTAATATTTAAACGATCTCTTATCGTAACTCAATTCCTGCACTACACTCTGTTAAAACGTAATAATATTTGTTTCACAAACAAAACAATTTTTATAGTAATTAATTCCACAACCTAAAATTATAGTTTACTATACGTCTCACTAAAAACTACAACCCCTCCTCGCACTCCCCAAAAGGCTATACTGCCTAAAAAACCCATTATTCTATGATTTCTCCAGAAAGTACATTTACAATACGAACAGTTTTTATAGGTGAAGCTTAGTCATATATACTACACATCTATAACTAAACGAAATGACCTTAATAGTCCCCAAAATTTCATTGAGTCAGACAATACAGGCGCACATAGACTGCCTTTGAAGCACAGCGTATAAAAGCTCAAATATAATGTAGTTTGTTCTTTTGACATAGCATGGTTACGTGCCAAGACAGAATCTCAGAATAGCTGAGACTGGTTATTATTAAAATATGTTTGAATGCATGGTAAACAAATGGCGGATGATTGCAAAAAAATATATCATTGATGTTCCAAGAAAAACAACTTCAAAAACAAAGCGGCAAATCCTACAAGGGAGGTCCGGTTTAAGGATAAATGCATTTTTAAAAGAAGATAAATTCTTCTGATGCAGACGGGTTTGATGTACTTTTGTGTGGGCTGGCCAACAAGCCAGATATTGATGATAAAAATCTTCAAAATTTAAAGCAATATTTTTTCCTCTTCAATCTTGTTGCCGCATGAGCTCCACCGGCGAGAAAAAGGATGGGTTGGCGCATGCGCGCAGTCAGTTGGACTATTCTGATAAAAAGGAAGGAGAAAGTATTCAGTTGGTATTCAAAGTGGGTAATATCTGGTCATGTCGACACCCACAATTGATTCAAATCGTTCAGCTGTCAATCGTCAGCTGTCAGTATCGTCAAATAGCTTCATTTTCCATATGCGATATTATACGATAATTCTGTTTGCACCGTTTTTCTGAATCAAGCTCATACATAAAATAGTGATGTTCCCAAAGGACAGCAACGATGTTCAGAATAATTTCTCTTAAATAATAACTTCAGATTTCAACTGAAATATATATATATATATACATACTATGCATTAAACCATGTTGTGTTGAAAATGTATAAAACATGTATATTGAATTTATATGTAGTAGATAAATTCAATTTTTTTTATCTTTAAAGCTTGTCTATAATGTTTCCAATACATTACCATTATTTCTTAAATATTTGCCTTCTGTTCTTTTATGTATGTTTTAAATTTGTTATGCATACAAAAAATTAAATTATTGGAAAATAATTCAGATAATTTATTTTTGTGTTCTAGCTTTAAAAGCAGAATGTGCAATGCTTTAAATGGAGGAAGTTGGATTCAGGAAAAAATTGTATTTTTTAAAAGAACAAAGAAACAGAAATATTTAAATGCAGAATCGCTATAGTAAATGGGGATCGTCTTTGTTAAAAAAGGAAGATATCGATAAAAATCTTGCTTCGGAAGTTTTAAAGTGAACTTAATTTGAAGAAACGGGTGGTTTTATTAGGAGTTGCATGTCTAAAATAATTTCCGGAAAATACATGAGCAGCAATAAAACATACGCTGGGATATTATTAAAACATTCTAAATGTATCTAATATATTTTTGGAGCAAACTAAAATTCATACAGATCGTAGGAAAACAATCTTTATAACATCAGCAACCGTTCTCGATATATAGGGCGTTGTTCAAAAAATTTATAAAAAGATATAGAAAATTAAATAATAGTAAGTATCGTTAAATAGGATCACTTTGCATATGCAATCTTATACGATAATTTCATTAACACTGTTTTGTGAATCAAGTTTATTCATAAAATAGTGCCAAACGGATAACAACAATGTTTAGAATAATTTCTCTTAAATAATAACCTGAGATTTCAACTGAAATATAAATTCATACTATGGGTTAAAACATGTTGTGTTGAAAATGTATAAAACATGTATATTGAAAATGTATGAAACATGTATATTGAATTTATATGTAAATATATTCAATTTTTAATCTTTAAAGCTTATATATAATCCTCCCAATTTATTCCCATCGTTCTTTAAATATTTCCCTTTTGTTTTTTTATATATGTTTTAAATTTGTTATACATATACAAAAAGTAAATTATTGGAAAATAATTCAGATAATTTATTTTTGAGATTCAGCTTTAAAAACAGAATGTGCAATGCTTTAAATGGAGGTTGGATTCAGAAAAAAAATTATTCTTAAAAAACAAAAAAGAAACAAAAATATCTAAATGCGGAATCGCTACTGTAACTGGAGATCGTCTTTGTTAAAAAAGTATGTTATCGATAAAAATCTTGCTTCGGAAGTTTTAAAGTAAACTTAATTTGAAGAAACGGGCGGTTTTTATAAGGAATTGTCTGCCTTAAATATTTAAATATTTTCCGGAAAATACATGTACAGCAATAAAACATAGGCTGGGATATTATTAAACATTCTAATTGTATATAATATATTTTTGGAGCAAGCTATAATTCATACTGATCGTAGGAAAACAAACTTTATAACATCAGCAACCGTTCTCAAGATATAGGGCGCTGTACTAAAAATTTATAAAAAAATATAGATAATTAAACAATAGCAAGTATTGTTAAATAGGTTCAATTTGCATATGCAATATTATACGATAATTCTGTTAACACTGTTTTTGTCAATCAAGTTTATACATAAAATAGTGCCAAACGTATAACAACAATGTTCAGAATAATTTATCTTAAATAGTAACTTCAGATTTCAACTGAAATATAAATTCATACTATGTGTTAAAACATGTTGTGTTGAAAATGTAGGAAACATGTATATTGAAAATGTATATAACATGTATATTGAAAATGTATAAAACATGTATATTAAAAATGTATAAAATATGCATATTGAAAATGTATAAAACATGTATATTGAATTTATATGTAGATATATTCAATTTTTTTTTATCTTTGAAGCTTATCTATAATGCTCCCAATATATTTCCCTTGTTCCTCAAATATTTCCCTTTCGTTTTTTTATGTCTTAAATTTGTTATACATATATAAAAAGTAAATTATTGGAAAATAATTCAGGTAATTTATTTTTGAGTTCCAGATTTAAAAGCAGAATGTGCAATGCTTTGAATGGAGGCCAGATTCTCAAATAATGTTTATTCTTTAAAAGAACAAAGGAACCAAAATATCTAAATGCAGAATCGCTATAGTAACTGGGGACCGTCTTTGTTAAAAAGTAAGATATCGATAAAAATCTTGATTTGTAAGTTTTAAAGTTAACTTAATTTAGGGAAACGGGTTGTTTTATTGGGAATTAATGTCTTAAACATTTTCCGGAAAAAAACATGTTAAGCAATGAAACATATGCTGGGATATTATTAAAACATTCTAATTGTCTCAAATTTATTTTGGGAGCAAGCTATACTTCCTACAGATTGTGTCCATTCACGATATTAAAATGGAATCTGATTTATTATTTTTAACTAGATCGTGACTAGTGTATCTAAATAAGTACCTGATGTAGTTTTGTATTTCAAGACCCTTCAGAAACAGCTGGTGTCACATCTGGATCTTTGCAGACTTTCAATTGCGGGATAGAATCTACCAGGGCGCCTTATTTCTCCTCTCCTGTTTCATGAAATTGGGAATTTTGAAAGCTAATTTCAAACCCGACAGAAGAGCCTAATTACCTTGAAGCACATTCATAGTAACGAAACCGTATTTTTAATTTCTTCCCGACCCCCGAAGCAGGAGAGAATATTTTTCTTTTATAGTCTTTCCACGCGCCGGATTCTCAGAGGATCCGATATCACTTAGATAGTTGGCTATTTGCAAAAATAAATTTAGACATAAAACCCAGCAATAACTAAATGCATATATATCAATCTTACTATTTTTCAGTTATAAATCTGTCATGGCAGGCAGAAACAGGTTTATGTTTCCATTATTCTACGTTAATGTATAAAATGTAAAATATATTTGATAAAATTAAACTTAACCATACTTATCGCTAGAAAACATTTTATTGAAATCGATTACATAATTAAGGGTTCTTTCTAAATTTTCGTTTAATATTATATTTCGCTATAGTTATCAATCCCTCCCTAGTAGTATTTAATATTGGTCCAATATTAGAAGAATATTATATATCTTGCCATTACATCGGGAATATTTCCAATATAATTTCAATATTGGGATTACATTCGTCTCCAATATTGGATAATATTTTCATTACAATACACCGATATTGGTGTTACATTGGAAATGTTAGCTTAATATTGCCCCAATATTTTAGGCGAATATTGGGTCAATTCCGTAAAAATATCCTCTCTTTTATATTAATTCAATAATATTGGAGCCAATAATAAGCCAATATTGGTTTGCTATTAGGGATTTTCAGAAACGTTTTCTTTTGCTAGTTCTATTAAATTACTTTTACCAGTAAGTTAATGCATGCAGTTTTGAAAGATGAGCCCCAAATTTTGCAAGGAAAACGCACTTGAATAAAATGTTTAAACACTGTCTGTTGGGAAGTAAGCATTTAAAATGCCTCTATTTACAATTTAAATAACTAAAATATAAGATTATTCTAAAACTATCTATCAATCAATGTCACGGCGAACGTAATTCTAGAGTTCAAAATTTCGCAATATAATGTCCCGCCCTTCATCCAAAATAACAAAAACATACTTTGAATTTCAAATTTTTCTGCTGACGTTTTTCGTCAACATAAACATTTTATTTTTTTCCAGTCGATGATTTCGGTCAAGATGGTCTTTTTAGATTTTAACGTCTCAGTGGTTGACAAAATGTAGGTTTTATGCCTTAAAATGTTGGAAGAGACATGTCACGCTTAATTTTTAATTTCCTTATATACAATAACGTATAAGGAAAGTTTTGTGTATCAAGGAAAGTATTGTGTATCAAGCGCCCCTGATCACGAATCGAACATATTTGAAGTGATGCCTGTGTGTGTGTGTGTGTGTGTGTGTGAAAGTATGTGTGCGTGCGTGTGTGTGTGTGTGTGTGTGTGTGTGAAAGTATGTGTGTATGTGTGCGTGCGTGTGTGAAAGTATGTGTGTGTGTGTGTGTGTGTGTGTGTGTGTATGAGTGTGTGACTCAAATTTGGTCAATCAGAAAATTTTTATTTTTAATGCAACAAGATCACTAAAAATAACCCGCATATCTGTATCTTTAAAATCAACTATTATGATAAAGGAAAAAAAAATTATGATAAAGGAAATGAATTATGATAAAAGAAAAAATCTGACTATGTCACTTTTCCGTACCATGTGAAAGGCTGTTTCATCAGTGAAAATAGGGATCATAAACAAATTGACGATCGAAATTATTTAGATCAAAAATACGTTAACATGTGTCAAAATTTTTATCACAAATGCATCTAAATAAAGCATGATACAGGCAGAGGTCATATAAAGCAGTGGTACTCACTACGCGGTTGGGGCACATAATTCAAATATGCATACATTAATAGAAGACCACTGATATAAAGGAACAAATTTTGTTACAAATACTAGTAATACAATTTACAAAACGCAATTAACAAACATTCACATAATGTTTTCCTTCAACTCCAATGCACAACTGAGCTCTGCTAAAAATGCTTCTGCAAATAATTTGGAGTTCTTCACCACTAATATTGTTGCAAGCATCAATTATATTTTGTTTAAATTCAATTGTGTTTAGTGGCCGAGTATTATAAAGTAGTGTTTGAAGACGATCCCATGAGTAAAAATCGAGAGTGGTTAAATCAGGGGATTTGGGGAGTCCTTCAAACCAATTCACTGTTTATCAAAGTTTCCGTTGAGCCAGTTTGTCGCAATTATAGCTTGGTATGCAGGCACGCCATCTTGTTGATAATACATGTTTTTTAGAAGCGATAATGTTGCCTTCTCTATAAAATCCGTTACAGTACCGATTCAAATAAGCTGCATGTATTTTTGAGCTGTAAGAATCCCTTCATAAAAAATCTGATGTGGGCAACACATGACTTTCCTTATATAATGTAATGGATTTGCAACTTTTACAGTAAAAAAAAATAGGTTTTTCTTATAGTAGATACTTATATTCTTTCCAAGATATTGAATTTTCGATAATTAGTCGTCATTTTCATTGATTAAGCGTCATTTTTATCCATTTGACGAGATTTTCGTTAATTTAGCAACATTTCGAAAATTCGCCAAGTTGGCGATATTCCGCAAAAATCACCGCCAGAATCTCGCCAAGCGTTATGGACGAAGAAATAAGTTATTCTTACAGCAGATAAATGACTATTGGCGATCAAATACAAAAGTATTACTCAAAGTATCTTTTTTCATGAATGGAACGAGCTAGATCCACGAGAATGATGTCACCCAATTTATCGCATGGTATTACATATGAAAAGTGAACATGTTTCTCAATAAGAAATATTTTTTTTTTTATGTTTTATGACTTTTGGATACTTTTTTTTCAAAAATGTGCAATATCTCGAGACAGGTTCATGTTAGGGTTCCAAAATTTATGTCAATCGCTTTCTAATGAAAAATTACATAAGAAATGTCTATTTCCGTAACTTTATTAGCGGTTTTGATTTTTTAACGATTTTTTCAAAATTTCACTCGAAACTTTAGGGGGCTTCTGAACATTCGATTGCGTATAAAAACAATAGGCTTCCAGTGTTTACGGATTCTGATTTTTGTACCAAATGTCGTTCGAATCGGTCCATTCGTTCGTCAGTTATCGTCTCCACAGACTCACTGGCACATGCACACACACAGACATCACTTCAAAAATGTTTGATTCGTGATCAGGGATGCTTGAAACGTGCTATCCCATCGAAAACTCGAATTCGAATTTTCGACCCCGTCACTAGACTTTCCTTATACATTATGTATACAAGGAAAGTAAAAACAGAGCCAATCAGTTTTCCATTCCAAATTCCGCACCATATAAACACAATAAACTTTCTCTGCATAACTTTCTTTTCGTATTATCCCAATAATGATCGTTGTGAGTATTGATTGCTCTATCTTCCGTAAAAAAAAAAAAAATATATTCATCAGTCCACAGGATGTTCTTAACAATGTTCGAATTGATGTCTTGTTGGATTAACAACCAGTTGCAGAATGCTGCACGCCGGTCAAAATAGGATGGATAAAGTGCTTGAAGTCCATGAATACAAAATGGACGCCATTGGTATTTTCCAAGTGTTCTCGCACTTGACATCCTAGGTAGCTCCAAAGTTGTGCTCGCATTTCGAATGATTGTTCGTGGGTTGAAAGAAAAAGTGTGATGTCAGTTTCTTGATGATGTCAGTTTCTTGGTCCTCCGTGTACATACGATTTCTTCCAGGGTCAGGTCTTGGATGAAATCAACCGGTAGTTCTTAATCTCCTCATCATCCGAAAAACAAATGTACCTGAAATTTCAAGCAAGTTTGGATTTCGCTGTCCAAAATCTGGAGTAGTTTCTGCAGTATTTTTGTTACGCAGAGCATAAATTATTGTTAATTCGAAAAGCTCGATATTTGTTAAAATTGAAAGCTTAGTATGTTGTTGAGACTGTCTGTGGGACATATGGGAATGTAAATGAACAATATCACCCAATTAGTTTTGGATTGAACCCGGATTGAAAATATGATATAAATTGAACCCTATGGGACCTAATTTTTCAAACATTTTTAAGTGAATTTAAAATTCAATTGCTTCGAAAATCTTAGAAAATACTCAAATTTTCAGCAAAATATAAAATTTCAGCAGAATATACTTGGTAGTTTTTTAAATAAAAATTTAAATAATAATTGCACCCATATTATAGGAAGAGATCACGTGACCAACTTCGAACTAAAATATAGCATCCATCTTGTGTCAAAATCGTGATTTTTAAAGTTCGTTTTAATTTATATTTAGTGTTGTGTCCGTCCTAAAACCGCTTTATTTTTGCTTAATTTCTGTGCATCAATGTTTGAAATAACGCAATTACAATATATTTAAGTTTAAATTATCTTCAAACTTTGATTATTTCTATAACGAAACCTGACTTTCATTTATGGAGATTGTAAACGCGCCAAGCTGTAAGATGAGTTGTATAGGAATCACTTAATTTCTGTAAAGCAAAATTATTTAGAGCTGGAGTCTGCGATATAGTTAATATGAATGAAACAATCATTGATTTTACATAGAGAACAGACAGTTTTATGCAGACTTTTTCGGTGAAGTTTTAAGCACAAGGTTAAATTACTTTTAGCTTCATTGTTTCAAATTTTTAAGTAAAATAAATTATTATAGTAGGGTGATGAATTAAAGGAATAGAATAAAAGTTTATGAATGAAACTTTTACTGCTTTTTCATAGAGAGCTAGGCTTTATCTTTCAATAACGTCATTTGAATAAAGGTCATTATTTTTGATGAAGTTTTAAATTATTGTAGTATTGTGCTAATTTTAAAAATGAATGCATCGCATTTTAAGAATGTTTAACAAAATTGCATTGCAGTTGGGAAGTGTTTCATAATCAATGCTTTATGCAGGATAGATCTTTCTTGTTTTTTAATTATTTTACTATAAACATTTGAAACGGCTGAATTAGAGTAAAAGGAAAGAAAATATCGTCTGTGAGCTACATTTCTAATTTGATATAAGGTTCCCATTCACAATATTTAATTTTCAATTAAATATAACCCTTCTCAATTTTAAAGATACAGATATGCGGTTTTTAACAATGATCGTGTTGCAGTAAAAGTAAAAATTTTCTGATTGACCAAATTTGTCTAAGGGTGTCGTATAAATATTTAAAAAGTGTCACTTTTTCAAAATTAATGTAAAGACTATTTCATTAACGTAGTCTTATTTTTTACCTTACTTTCAACATTTTTGCAATTTACATTGTCCACTTATCTCCAAAAGGTATAGAATTAAAGCGCCATTTCAGTCTTTTTGGGACACCCTGTATACAGGATCATGCACTATCGAATAAAAATGATTGCACTACCGCTAGCAGATAATTTAAGAAGTTAAGATTACGAACTCGGCATCAAAGCGATAAAATCCCATTACAAAGTTGTAAATTTTGTTAATCGACAATAAATCTGTTTCAAAATGTAAGAAAAACTTCGGCAACGTATTGCAGCACAAATACACTATTAAATTTATTTTATTTGTGGTGAATACATTACTTAGCTTTTCCTTATCATTTGCACAAAGTGACTTTTACTTTCTACTAGTTATTGTTACAGAACATATTTAGTATTTGACACAATAGGGTTATTATCGAATGATTTTCCTATTCAAGAACGATGCAATAAACAACACTTAAATGCCCAGGAATCAAATGTGCAGTCCGTTCAAAATAACCTTCGTTCCACAAGGGTTTCTACAATTATTCACCAGGGTTACTGCAATTATCAGAGAGGGTTGCTGCAATTATCCGGGAGTGTTGTTGCATTTGATTTCGAGAAAGAACATAACTGTAATTTCGCAAGCATTAACAGGCACCGTGTTACAGTCTCTGATGATACGACTTTTTCGACAGGTATGAATTTCGTGCATTCCTGATGTTGATTCCTTCTAACCAGATAATCTTCAACAACGTTGCAGTTGCCATTTTTCATCCACCGTGCTTCGTTACCGTGTTTGTAATTCTAATTTTAAAATCCGTCACGATGATTGGTGTAATATATTTTATTCGATCGGAAATTGTCACTTTGCTATATATAGATCTAAAGTGTACACACCTTTCCTTATAATGTCAACGGCCCTACCATGCTGACACCGGTTCTCGTTACACCGGTTCTCGATAGATCAACGAAGTCAAGCAGCATCGGGCGCGGTTAGTACTTGGGTGGGTGACCACCAGGGAACACCGCGTGCTGTTGGCACATTTCGGACGCGGTAGCCCGGTGGTTTGCGCGCTGGATTTGCACGCTGCCACAACTGCCGCCGTGTTCATGCGGAGTACGATAACGTTAAAAATGTGGGTCCGTAAGTCCTTTCGAGAGGTTGGTGGTAGGGGAAGGAGGGTACGGTCGCTGTGGGTGCCTCCCCCACTTCCGGTCTAAATTGGGTGGCACTTCCCGGCCGTCCAAACGGTTACCTTACACCTTTCTAGTAGGTCGGGCGGTCTGGGTCTCAACAACGACACCTTTCCTTATAGTTATTGGGGTACTTCGCGCTTTTTAAAAGCCCTATAGAGTAGAGAAAGTAAATAAATTTAAAATTTCAAGGCAGACATTTCTTGACAAGATCAAATACCTAGACATTAAAATGAATTCTAAAATTTCTTTATAGTGACTACCGAAAGAGCTCTATCTACGCAGGTGGCCTCATCTTAGGCACTCCGTCATTCTATTCATAAGGAGAAACAGGTTCACGAACACTTGTTTGCTCTCGCCCCCCGAATGGAATTCAATCCCAAGAGACACACCTTAAGAGCAAGCTTACCAACTCATTCTTAAAGCTAGACAAGCATGTTAATTGCATGACAACAAACAACGTCATAAACTAACACAGCTGTAGTGTCATCGTAAAGGCATTAATTTTGACCTTGGGAGTAGGTTAATGTTCCCGTGGTGGAATGACGGGTAGAAAACGAAAATATAACTTTTGTACTTTTTTCGAAATGCAGGCCTTTGTTCCATCTTCAAATATCTGAATAACGAAAAAACAAATGCTTCTAAATAGTGATTGGATTTTAGATGATGGAATGATGAATTCTTCTATCGTATGTGTATAAATTTGTTGTCGCAAAAGCATAACTTTCGCTACAAATAAGCAAGTTTGAATATGCTTTGGAAATAATAACATAATTTGGTGAATTCTTACAATACCCCGTTAAAAATTGATTGGTTGTTTGTGATATCTATGAAAACGATACCGAATATAAAAAAACTGTTTGATTATTTTAATCCATTAACTTACAATGTTTTCAAAACAGTCAATCATTTCATAGAAATAATTTTATTTTTGTTTCACGACGAGTTTTATGAAATAATTTTTGATTGATTTTTAAACATGAATATTATAAATAATATATTATGAAGCACTCAGAAACATAGAGTGACGGTAAGCTACAGAAAATTTCACTACAGAAATTCAGAAAAATCAACTAAATTCAATAAAAACAAGAAAGATGAATCATGCATAAAGCATTGATTATGAAACACTTTCCAACTTCAATGTAATTTTATTTAAACATCTGTAAAATGTGCGATACATTCCTCACTAATATTTAAAAAATTATCACAATACTACATTAATTTATTATATTTGAAAACTTAAAACTTCATCGAAAAAAATTAACTTCATTCAAATGACAGCATTGAAATATAAATTGCCTGGTTTAAACATCTCTAAAATGCGATACATTCCTCGGTAACATTTTTAAAATTATCATAATACTACAATAATTTATTATATTTGAGAACTTCATAGAAAACAACTGAAATTCATTCAAATGACATCATCGAAATATAACACGGCTGGCTCTCTCTATAAAAGCAGCATTTCATTCATAACATTTTTCCATTCATTTCATTCATCACAATGTTATAATTAATTATTTTATTTAAAAACTTAAGACCCTGGAGGTACGAGTAATAAAATTCTATGCTTAAAACTTCATCGAAAAAAACGTCCAACTCTGTAAAATCAATGAATATCTCATTCATATCAGCTATATTGCAGACTCCATGAGCTAAGTAATTATGCGTTAAAGAAATGCAGCAATTCTTATACAACTCATTCTACATATTTTGCTGTTTACATTATCCATAAGTGAAAACTAGGCTTCGTTGTAGAAATAATCAGATTTGGATGATCATTTAAACTCAAATATATTGTAATTGCGTGGTTTCAGTATGTAGATGCTCATAATTTAAGCAAAAATAAAGCGGTTTAAGGACGGATACAACACTCAATATGAATTAAAAAATACTTTAAAACTCACGATTTTGATACAAGGTCAATGCCATATTTTATTTTGAAGTGGGTTACGTGATCCCTTCATATAATGGCCAGTGATCGTTTCATATAAAATGTGTAATTATTATTTTAGTTTTTATTTAAAAAAACTACTGAATATATTTTGCTGAAATTTTTTTTTATATATTTTATGGCGTAATTTGAATATTTCCTAAAACTTTCGAAGCAATATTTGAATTTTAAATCCACTTAAAAAATGTTTGAAGAATTAGGTCCCATAGGGTTCAATATATTTCATTTTTTCAAACCGGGTTCAATCCAAAACTAATTGGGTGATATTATTAATTTATATTCCCATAGGTTCCACAGACCGTCTGAACAACATACTAAAATTTTATTTTGATCAAGTCATTTTTACGACAGTCATCGTGCTAACGGACAGACAAAATGAACAAAGTCATAAACACTATTCAACTTTGTTGTAAAGTGTTAATAAAAAGTATTCTCTTCCAAAATAACCGAGAAAAGCATCAGTAGTATAAATAATGATAGGCGTGATCTTGATCTTGCTGGTATTACCGCTCTGTCTTATTACACACCAAGTCAGTTTATAGTGAAGTGATAAAATCAAATAGTAGTGATTTCAACCCTGCAACATCTCTTGTGGAGAATTGAAATGAGTTATGATTACGATCTCGTCAACAAAGCGAGATAGGCGGAAAATACCAATTACAAAATTGAGGAGTATATTTTAATGAGTAAGAATTAACCTTAAATCTGTTACAAAAGTTATGCATTTGGTAAAATAGAGTAACTAGAGAGTGGCTATCCTATTCTGGAATGACACAAAATACAAAACTTAATGAACAGAGATCTGGGCTCACACTGTGCCAATGCGCATGAACACTGTGCCAATGCGCATGATTTATGAATCCCCCTATGCGCATATTTCCTTGCGCGTTTTTCCTGCCTTTGCAATTGTATGGCGTTTTCACAAGAATGCATTCATAACGTACATTTGCATATGTTTTTAATCCATTTAATTCACTACTCTATATATGGATGTATCACAAAACATATTAAAGGAGATGTCACTACGTTTTACAGGTGTATTTTGCATACATTTAATACGTGCAATAAACACGGCAATAAAGTTGTCATACGAGGTATTTATTTCACACAATAGAGTTATTGTCAAAGACTCTGTCCTATTTAGAAATGATACGATAAACAACATTGGCATGAACAAAATCCGGTGTAGAGTGTGCTTAAAATGTCCTCCATTAAAGACATTGCACATTTGAATTTCAGAAAGAATATGACCGAATGCTTTGAAAACATTGTAAATGCCACTATGTTAGAGATTTTGATCATATAACTTATTGCTAGGTATTTATTGCCTGTGATATACACTTTTTGTTCCTTCTTAGTATAACATCCTACTTATTGGATATTAGTGTAAAACTTTTCAATTGGCTGTTTTCGTGCAACTCGCTTTGCAGTCGCGTTCATCATCCCAGCTTCTAAAATTTTCCACTAGAGGCACTGTGTTCAGATTTATTCAATCCGGCACGGTCAATTTACTTCAGATATACCCAACGTGTACACTCATGGACCAATATTTACAAAGGTACTGATGGGATTAAGGACTTTTCCTAGGAACTCTGTATTCCATTGTGAAGCAAAAATGTAGGAACTAGGAACTCGAATTATGTTCATCATAAACGAAGAGTTTCTGTAACGACGTGTGCGATCTTGCATCAAACGTGCGCTCATTCAATTTACTCATTAAGTAAAACAGGTTCATGGACACTTGATTGTTCTCGCATCAAATCCGTAATCTTTCTCCTGACACACCTTAAAAGAAAAGTGTTCCAAGCATCTCCCAAATGAAAGCGTTGGACAAGCATGTTAATCGCATGACAAACAAAAAAAAACAAAAAATGAAGCAAAACAAAGAAAAATAACGACGCCATAAACAAACACAGGTTTTTTCTTCCTTTGTGGTGTTTACATTCGCCTTCAGAATAGGTTAATGTTCTTAGACGTTGATGAAAGGAAAAACCAAATAAAGAAAACATATTTTCTTCAGGATATTTTGTTAGCATTACAGTTTTAGCTTTCTTCCGTTGTCGAATTTGAATCGCTATAAATCAGAAATTTTTATTATTTACAATCATAATGTTTGTACTAGGTGGTAAGTTCTTTCCATGACGCGGTGTACAAAGTCGTGAAAAAGATTTCCTCCCATGCATACGCCTGCAGAACTCACGCTCTTAATATCCCCAGACACAATCGAACCAAGTTCTTTTCAGTATTAATAGTTTTATTTATTATACAACTCCTAACGAATTATAAAAATTCGCCTACCCTAAGAAAAGGCAATTAATTTGCAACTACGTATAGCCTCCTAACAAAAATATGTGTTTTATTATTTGAAAACTCACTATATTGTGAATAAAGAGCATTAACTTCTTACACCAGATATCGAATTTGCATAAATTTAGTGACATTAACCTAAAGTAGATGAATTGGTGACATTTTCCCAAAGTCGACAAATTGGCGGCATTTCATCAAACTTGTCGCCTAGGCCGCCATTTGAGACAGGCAGATACAGAGATAGAAATATTTTTATTATATAGTATAATGAAGACATCCTGTAGTAAAGCATTTTATAGGTTCAAAGCATCATTTTCACATTTCTGTTAATCTGTATGAGAATCGGCACAAAACTTATAAGGTTTTGTGGCCTCCATCTTGATGTCTATTTAGAAAGTTTATTGGTTTCCAGTTATAAATATGTATCATATTATATGGAAATTATTTAAAAAATCTGATGTGGGCAGCACGTGACGTTGCCTGCAGACGCAAATTCATATATTCTTTATTTCTTTAATAATTCATTAGATTGAGTTTAATTGAAAAAAATAACACTGAATTTGCATTTTTAATTTAATTTTTGTTTTTATTTAATAAGGGGACATTTTTCCAAAAGTGGCGTAATTAATGCAAAAAATCTCAAATATCTCGAGAACGGTTAGTCCTAGAGTAATATAGTTGTTCTTATTCTTCTTCTCCTCATGAAAAATTACGTATAAAACAAGTATTTAATTGATATATTTCAACATACGTAGTTTTTTTTTTTAGATTTTGGCGATTTTTGAGGGCCATGTTGTAAAAAAAGGCAGGTTGTTATTTTCAGAATAATACCAACATCTGATCAGCACCATAGTATCCCACAAGTAACTTATCTACTAAATTTTGTGAAATTTGGCCAATTAGTATTTTAGCTAGAGTGGATACATGACATTTTTGCGGGCCATTTCGTAAAAAAAGGCAGACTGTTCTTTTCCGATTAATACCAAAATCTAATCAGCACCAGAGTATCGTACAAGTAACTTATCTACCAAATTTTTTGAAATTTGGTCAAATAGTCTTTTAGATAGAGTGGATACATGAAATTTTTCGGGCCATTTCGCAAAAAAGGCAGGTTCTCTTTCTGCGAATCGTACCAAAAACTAATCAGCACCTGGATCATACCAAAGTGACTTACCTACCAAATTTTATGAAAATCAGTCCATAAGTTTTTGAGTTAAAGTGGATACATACATTACATACACACACAGACAGACTGACACACACACAGACATCACGCTAAAAATTGTTTTTTCGTATTCTACAGATCTCGAAACGTGCAGATCCGTTGAATACTCCAGTTTGCTGTTTGCATTTTAAGTTTTGCTGTTTACATTAAGTTTTGCTGCTACATAAGTTTTGCTGCTACATAAGTTTACATTTTACATAAGTGAACAAGAAAGATCAATCATGCATAAGCATTGATTATGAAACACATTCCAACTGAAATGCAATTTCATTTAAAAAATCTTGAAATGTGATACATTCAGTGGTAATATCTTTTACATTATCACTGTACTACAGTAATTTATTATACTTAAATATCTAAAACGGTATCGAAATATAAATCATCTGATTCTCTATGTAAAATCAAATAATATTTAATTCATATAACTTGTATTCCAGTTTCCAGAGCTAAATAATTTTGTGTGAAAAAATTCAGCAATTCTTATGTAATTCATCTTACAATCGCTTCAGTTGTTTGCATTCTGCATAAGTTAAAATTGGATTCGTTGAAGAAATACTAAAAGTTTAAGGATCATTTAAAATCACAACTATTGTAATCGCATAGGCTCGGAATTTAGATACACAGATAATACACAGATACGCAGATAATATATGTGTGTGTGTGTGTGTGTGTCTGTATTCAAAGTATTGGAATCGTGCCGAAGATCGGAACTCGAATTTTCGAAGGATCTACACGTTTTGGGACTTCCAGAACACGAAAAACTATTTTTAGGAAGACGTCTGTGTATGTAAGAGTGTATCTGTGTATATTTCTGTGTGTTCGTGAGAATATTAAATCCACTCTAATTGAAAAACTAATGGACCGAATTTCATTAAATTTGGTAGGTATGTTTTTTATGGGAAATCCTGATGTTCATTAGATTATAGTACGATTCGTCATAAAAGAATCTGCCTTCTTTGCGAAATGACCGGCAGAAATTGCCTTTATCCACTCTAGCTAAAAGTTAATGGAACAAATTTAACAAAATTTGGTGTACAATATTTCAATGACCCACAAGTGATTTATATACCAAATTTAACAAAATTTGGTACAAAAATTATTTGTAGGTCATTCTAGTATGATTCAAGAAAAAGGAACGGGCTATTTTTGCGAAATGGCCCGCAGAAATCGTTAAATATAAAAATAAAGGACTACGTCTGCTCAATTATATCAATTAAATTCCTATTTTATACGTGATTTTGGACAACAAAAAGAATAAGACTAACCCCATTACTCTAAGACTAGCCGTTTTTGAGATATTCCAGTTTTTTCGCGTTTTCGCTACGCCAGCTTTGACAATAAGTCCAGCTATTAAATAAGAATCAAATTTAAGTTTAACGTGCAAATTCAATGTCATTTAAAATAATTATGGCTGTTATTTTGTGCAGATAAACTCATATTATTACTGAAGAAATAAAGAGAACGTGAATACGAGTCTACAGGGAATGACATGCGCTGCCCACATCAGAATTTTTAACAATATTACACCTATGATTTATAGAAGTAAACGGGGATTATTTGCAGGACATTTCGAAAAAAATGCATGATCTATATTTAAAGATCCACCAATTTTTGTAGAATAAAATGTTCAACTAATTTAAGATGTGTTCCAAATTTTAACTCTCTAGGACGTAGGAAAGTGCATTAAAAATGCTATCAAATAAGTATATCATGAAGAGTTATATAAAATAAAAAAAAAATTTATCTTAAAATGTGAAGCCTCTCTCATATCTCTTTTCTCTTTCTGGAGGATATCCCAAAAGTCAGAATTTAATTGAATTTGTTTTTTTCCGTATATTAATTAATTTTAATTAAAAAGCTACATAACATATTTTACTGAAATTTTTTCTATATATTTTATGGGATACATTGAATATTTCCTAAAAATTTCGAAGCAATTTGTGAATTTTAAATTTGCTTAAAAAAAGTTTGAAAAATTAGGTCCCATAGGGTTCAATGTATTTCATTTTTTCAACCCGGGTTCAATAAAAAACTAATTGGATGATATTATTTATTTATATTCCCATAGGTCCCACAGACCGTCTGAAAAACATACTAACATTTCATTTTGATAAAGTCATTTTTACGGCAGTTATCGTGCTAACGGACAGACAGACAGACAGAGACAGACAGACCGACAGACAGACCGACAGACAGACAGACAGACAGACAGACAGACAGACAGACAGAATGAACAAAGTCATAAACACTTTTCAACTATGCTGTAAAGTGTTAAAAATAGGCTTCGTTGTAGAAATAATCAAATTTGGATGAGCATTTAAACTCAAATATATTGTATTTGCGTTGTTTCAGTATGTAGATGCACAGAATTTAGGCAAAAATAAAGTAGTTTTAGGACGGATACAACACTCAATACGAATTAAAAAGAACTTAAAAAATCACGATTTTGAAACAAGATGGATGCCATATATCATTTTGAATTGGGTCATGTGATTGTTTCATATCATGGTCACGTGATCGTTTTATATAAGAGGTGTAAATATTATTTTACTTTTATTTAGAAAACTACTGAATTTATTTCGCTGATTTTTCTTTATATATTTTATGGAACAATTTGAATATTACCTAAAATTTGCGAAGAAATTTGTGGATTTTAAATCCGCTTAAAAAATGTTTGAAAAATTAGATCCCATAGGGCGCAATGTATTTCATTTTTTCAATCCGAGTTCAATACAAAACTTATTGGGTGATATTATTCATTTTTATTCCCATAGGTCCTACAGATCGTCTGAACAATATACTAAAATTTAATTTTGATTAAGTCATTTTTACGGCAGTTATCGTGCTAAAGGACAGACAGACAGCAGACAGACAGAATGAACAAAGTCATAAACACTTTTCAACTTTGTTGTAAAGTGTTAAAAAGTAATGAATGGATATTATTCTTTATGATATTCATATAAATTTTGGATTTGAATATGCATTTATAATATAAGATTTACAGTAATAAGATTCTATAAAACATTTATTGTGTCAAATACAGCAGGGTAAAAAAACCTGTATATATCCTTAGATAGTCAGCGTAAAACAAATGTGGCGTTTATATAAAAGGTTAACTCTAAATATTCTTTTAAGTACAGTAAATTTCTGCAGCACTTTGAGCGATATTTCTTACTGCAAAATCCTTTTATAAGAAAAACATGCTTACATTTTGCAAAAATGTTTACAAATGAGTGTTTTTGGATAAACGCATGAATGATTTCAAATACAATTTAGTTTATATATTCTCCTCAAAATAAGGAAAAGACGTAATTTCGTGAAAATATAAAATAAAAATAGAGAAATGGCAAATTTTGCTGCAAGAATGGAAATTCAAATTCAATGGGAAGTATTTTGTACCGAGTTTTAGAAATGTGGAAGCGTCTTATGTCAAGGATATGAATCTCAAGAACTTGTTTGGCATATATTTAAGGTTTTTAAGAAAGTCTTAAGATGTCTGGTGTTATTCAGTGATTTTTATTTGTATGCACAGGTTCAAAACTCATACCAGAAAATTAAAGTTTGGAGGTTTTATAAAAATATAACTCAACAAATTAACGCGTCAATAGAAAATCATATTTGTAGAGACTGTAAACTAAAACTGTATAGAATGTTTGCACATTCCCATTATTGATCATGAAATAAAATTTTTCAATTTCAATAGATATTTAACTATGGTAAAGCTAATGTTATTTCAGCAACTAGATATAGTGTATGTGGAAAAATCAACACTTTGAAAATGCGCTATAGACGTAAATGATAATCAAATAGCATATTTTAACGAAAACAAGTCATATTATGAAGTCATATGATGACAAATGGTGCATGCACATTATTTGTGACGCAAATATTAAGCATTTTTATTCTCTTTTGTATTCATGTATCGTACAGTCATACAAGTTTTCGAAAAAAACCGAAGTGTCATCTCCAGAACCAGAAATGGAAATCCTTAGTAAACCCCACTATTCTTTCAAAATTTCAATATCTAAACATTATCTACATCCAATCTACAGAAATAGATGTTTCAGAGACATTTTTACTTTCCCTGCAATACATGGTAACGTAAAGGGGAAATATTGGAATCATGTCGAAAATTGCAACTCGAGTTTTCGACGGATCTACACGCTTCGAGACCTCTAGAATACGAAAATACTATTTTTAGCGTGACGTCTGTGTGTGTGTCTGTGTGGCTGAGTGCCTGTCTGTCTGTCTGTGCAATGTATGTATCCACTCTAACTAAAAAACTAATGGACCGAATTTCATAAAATTCGGTAGGTGAAACTCTGGTGAAACTCTGATGCTGATTAGATTTTGGTAGGATTCGTAAAAACAGAACCTGCCTTTTTCTGCGAAATGGCCCTCAAAAATTTCATGTTTCCACTCTCGCTGAAATACTAATTGAACAAATTTCACAAAATTTGGTAGATAAGTTACTTCTAGCATACTCTGGTGCAGATTAGAATTTGGTGTGATTCGGAAAAGAACAACCTGCCTTTTTTTTACGAAATGACCCTCAAAAATCGCCAAAATCTAAAACAAAAAGACTAGGTATGCTCAAATGCATCAATTAAATTCTTGTTTTATACACAATTTTTGACGAAGAAAAGAGTATAACACACTCCATTATAATTTAGGACTAACCGTTCTCAAGATATTTGAGATTTCCTGCATTTTTGTTACGCCGATTTCGGAAAAATGTCCAATTACCAAATAAAAAACAAAAATTGAATTAAAAATGCAAATTTAGTGTTATTTGGTTCAATTAAACTCAATCTAATAAATTATTAAAGAAATAAAGAAGATATGATTTTGAGTCTGCAGGGAATGTCATGTGCTGCCCACATGAGATTTTTTGAACTGGAATTAAAAAATTGTAATAACACCTGGTCATAATACCTACTTCATACAATATACTACGCAATTATAGGAAGTAACAAGTTGCATTCCCCCAAAATGTGTCCGTATATTTAGTGATTTAATCTTTAAATACAGAATTGAAATATTAGAACTTCAAATGAAAGCACGCTTATTCTTTATTACTTCTCATCTCAGTTTAGCACAACGGAAATTAATGAATTCCCGTTGTTCACGATTGAAAATTCGGAAATTTTCACGATATTAATAGTAATCTCACTGAAAAGACTCCTTACATAAAATACAATGGAATTATTTTCTGCTCTATGTAATTTAATTATGGAAGACTGAAAGCATTTACATCTCGGCGAATACAAATATATTCGACGGATAAAATTATATCTTAATGCACTGAGTTTACGATTGCATTAATCTAAACGAAACAAAATTACAACGAAATGTCTTACAACGAAATTTAAATAGTATATTACTTCAATATATTAATTTATATTACTTCAATAATTCCATAATACAATTATTACAACGGAATTTAAATATGTATGACTTCCATATATTAATTTAGATTACTTCCCTAATTGTTTGCACTGGTGCGTTAATTTATTTAATTATGCACTGTGTCACTCCATACGTAAAACTGTAGGAAAATTTAAAAATAAAATTCATTTTATAAATATGCCTGTTTGTTCGGATAAATTTGGACCCAGATTCTGGTTAATATGTACTCGGGTTTATAAAATCAAGTTAAAGATTTATCCTAAAGTCTATAATCATAACATCTGCATAATAAATGTCTAATGTGATTTTGTCTTTCCAAATCTTTCATTAAGGTACTAAATGTACAGGCTGGTGCAACATCGGTCATCTTGACTTCCAGTTGAAGCGATAGCTGCACATGGTGGAAAGGGGGTTATCTCCTCGACCTTTTTTCGTCTCGGTATCTCGATAAAATCAAAACGTTTTAGACTACTTTCTTGATTGATTGGTAAAATATTTTGAAAGCAGAAGCATTCATTTTACAGCTAAACTGTGCATTGGATATCAGCCATGTAACATGCGAGCGCATTGAAATGGCACATGAAGACGACAACTGATTGGGCCGGTTGGAGTCAAAATGGTGGTTGCGTCAGCCTGGATATTTAGGATTCTTACCCTCCAGCAGTTTCACATGACGTAGAAGACTGAATGTGTATTTGCAAATATGATCGACGAACGCAAAATGGACTAGGCAATATAAACAGGGTTGGATTTTTTTCAACTTCAAGAGAATTTTTGCGTGCCCAATGACTACCCCACATTGACTAATTTATTTCACTCTACGCCTGTCGCGTGTGGTAAAAACTAAGTGTTATAGTATCGATTACGGATAGAAGCTAATAGAGACAGATTTTCGATTTTTATCCCGATTGCGGACATAATATGGGGGACAAGCTCGAAATGTCTTTGCAGACAGTAACCCAAAAGCCACTGGTGACCATCTCCTAAAGCCCCTGGTGACCATCTTCAAAAACCCCAGGTGACTGAAATTCTACAAGCTTTTACTATTGACCATGGGGCATAACCTAATTCAACCAATTTTTGACCTACTATTTTTGACGCTAAGCGCCATTTATTGCTATATAAGAAACTAAATAAAAATTTAAAATTTTTAAGCATGTTAATAATTAAACATTTTAAGCATGTAATTTTCAAGCATGTTAGTTTAATTGTCTTTGACTAATTCCAATACTAGACACTGTGAGTCAGAATATGTCCTCACATGAGACATTTTTATTGCAATATTTATGGTGCCTAGAACGGCTAACAAAAGTTATAGTCTGGCTGGCACCGGAGTTTACAACAAAGTGAACTTTGAGGTCAAATACAATAAATTTGGGTGTTCCAGGCCACAGGGGCTAACAGGGGCATTGATATGTGAAGTGATGCCATTGGGTTCAGAAGAACCAATGAGCGCCAAGGGTAAGAAGGGCGGAGCTACCTCCCCCCTCCCTCCGAAGGAACCACAAACCAGTCTCATACGAAGTGTTGTTGCAGTAAGTTTCATACGAAATGTTGTTGCGGCGAGTCTGATACAAAATGTGGTAGCAGTTAGACATATACAAGGAGTGCAGATGTAAATACACATACGGTTGCAGAGTTGAGTTATAGAAAAATGAAAGTTGCTGTTGGAGATGCAGAGTCTGGAATAGACGGAAGACAATGAGCCACACACCAGAGAGTTATGGCCGTAATTGCAACAATAAAACTGATGCAAGCCTCAGTGTTTAAACAGGCCCAAGATTAAACTTGAAGGTATGTCCTCACGTTCCCAGGTCCAAGCCACTTTAGAAATCTAACTATTTCTGGTCACATATCTCCCATTACTAGAGTAATTAAATGATAGTTGATAATTATGATAAATTGTTGTTAGTGATAAATTGATGTTGTAAATAAATTATATTGTTTAAGTTAAATAGGCTAATCTTTTTATAATGGTTAATAAATTCTTTTCAGGACTTACACATAAGCAAAATAATTGGAGGGTTATTGCGGCACAACGACGAGCAATGTAGTTTAAATGTTAATTCCACTTTATGAGATCAACGGCCATGGTTTTAATGATTAATAAACAATTAATATTAATATAATCTTAAAACTTTACTCATTTCAATTCCACGTCCCACATTTGATGTTTTTAATGAATTTAATGATTAAAAGTTACTTGTAATTTCGTATTGCCACAGACACATCATAAAATAATATGACTGACTGATCTGGTCTCACTCTCCTTAATGCTTTTGAAATATCAGCCGAAGGCTATTCAATGATTTAATGAGAACAAAACCAGCTGGTACATGTTGTTTTTTTAACAGTATAATATTAATTTATGTTTAAATTGTGAATTTATTTTTAAATCTATAATATTTTAGCGGTTTTCATTTTATATACCACTTTATTCTAAGCACGAAGTTCTTCTAAACTCAGAGCTGTTTATGTGAGTTATGACTATCAAAATTAATTCAGTTTGGCAACCTTACTGCTAGTACATATATCATAAGTTGGCGTCAGTTGTTATTCTCTGCTGATACATTCTAATGAGGACTAAATAAATCCAGAATTATGTTTTTACCACAGATGTTATGCTTCCTTGATCAATTAATTATATTTGTATCTCATCAGCAGATTCCATGTTAAACACAAATAGTTTTAGCAATGGTTATTGCTTTCTGAGTTTTTCAAAATGATATCTTTAACTTTTTGATTACACTTTAACAAAAATTAGAAACCGGTTTCAAAAGTAAAAACACTCTTCGTATTCAAGATAGAGAGACGGAGAATCCAAGTAAGCAAAAGGCAATAATACGTCGATATTCTATTTTACTGGTGAATTTCTGCATCGCTCTTTCTCGGAAAAGTAAACTATAATTTGTAATTGAAGTTAGTTGCTTCTTAAAATGTTATTGATATATTTTATTGCTGATTGATTAAACCAGTGGTTTAAATTACATATGTATTTAAATTTAGATTCCATGTCCTGAAAATGATATACCTGAACCGAAATATTACATGAAAATAGTTTTCCTTGGATATTTTTTATTATTCAGAGACCTTAAAACATGTCTAGGAATACATATAGCATCTTATTTACATTATAAATTACCGGAGATAAATTAATGAGCCTAAAAAAGCGATTGAGGAGATACATAAAAGAGAATACAAATTTCATTCCTTCAAAAATGCAAACGATAAAAAAATTCTGATGTCGGCAGCTCATGACTTTCCCTGCAGACTTATATTCACGTTCTCTTTATTTTAATGAAATTTAATTCACATTTAATTCAATTTTCGTTCTCATTTGGTAACTAGACTTATTTTCAAAGGTGTCATAGAGAAAATAAGAAAAACTGAAATTTCATGAGAACGGCTAGTTCTAGCGTAATGGGGTTGGTCTTATTCTTTCTTCATTAAAATTTACGTATAAAACAAGCATTTGGGGGATATATTTGAGCATACGTAGTTTTTTATTTTAGATTTTGCGATTTTTGATGAGTCTTTTTTCAAAAAAAGACAGGTTATTATTTTTCAAATCGTACCAAAATCTAATCAGCACCAGAGTGATCCACAAACAATTTATCTACTTAATTTTGTGAAATTCGGTGCATTAGTTTTTCAGCTAGAGTGGATTCATGTTTATGCGAGCCATTTCGCCAAAAAGGTTTTTGATCTCAAATCATACCCAAAACTAATCAGCTCCAGATTCGCCCACAATTGACTTACATACCAAATTTTTTGAAATTCGGTCAATTAGTTTTTTAGTTACAGTGGATACAAAATCTGTACATACACACAGACAGACATACAGACAGACACACAGACGCACACACAGACACACTGACAGACACACACAAAGACGTCACACTAAAAGTAGTTTTTTCGTATACTAGAGGCCTCGAAACGCATAGATCCGTTGAAAACTCGAGTTGCGATTTTCGTCATGATTCTAATACTTTCCCTACACATTATCATGTATTGCAGGGAAAGTAATAGTTTTCAATGAATATTAAGTAATCGCTATGTTCACAAAGGTACGCTTGGAATTCTTCCGGATGTATATCCGAATCTATGTTCCATCTAGTCCAATATTTTGAGTTTAATAGTAAATTCCAATCACAAACAAAATATTATATCATGTTGCAAAATATCTTATTAGAATTAAGGTCTTAATTTGATTAGGCTTAGCATTAAGTTGGACTCCTAAACAAATATTAATTTGGACGTCTTCTTGCTTCAGAAGTTAATCCAAATGCCTTTCTGTCCCACAAAATTGAAAATACCGGTGATTAATTGGGTATTATATCTTCTAATATGATCAGATACAAATTGATGTGATGAGTCATTGCAACGAACCTGTTAGTTTTAAGTAAAAATTTCTGATGTGGGCATTTCATGATTTTCCCTATAGACTCAAATTATTTTTTCCTTTTATTCTTTAATAATGTATTAAATTGAGCTCAATTACACAAAATAACAATCATAATTACTTGAACTTAGCTAAATTTGCAATTTTAATTCAACTTTTATTTCAATACGGTAACTGTGAGTATTTTCAAAAGCGGCTTAGCAATAATGGAAAAAATCTGACTTGGGCAGCACATGACTTTCTCTACCGACTTATATCCACGTTCTCTTTGTTTTAATTAAATTTAATTCACTTTTAATTCAATTTTCGATCTCGTTTGGTAAATGGACTTATTTTCAAATGTGGCGTAGAGAAAAGTAACTGGACTTATTTTCAAATGTGGCGTAGAGAAAATACGAAAAAACTAAAATATCTCAAGAACGGCTAGACCTAGTGTAATGGGGATGGTCTTATTCTTTTCTTCATTAAAAATCACGTATAAAACAAGCATTTAATGGATATATTTAGGCATACGTAGTTTTTACTTTAGATTTTGGCGATTTTTGCTGGTCATTTCGCGAAAAAAAGGAAGGTTATTTTTTTCCGAAGCGTACCAAAATCTAATCAGCACCAAAGTAACTCACAAGCGACTTATCTACGGAATTTTGTAAAATTCGGTCTATTAGTTTTTTAGCTAAAGTGGATACAGGCTTTTGAGGACCATTTCGCAAAAAACGGCGGGTTCTTTTATCACAAATCGAACCCAAAACTAATCAGTACCAGATTCGCCTACAAGTGACTACCTACCAAATTTTATGAAATTCGGTCCATTAGTTTTTCAGTTAGAGTGTATACAAAATCTGCATAGACAGACAGACATACACACAGTCACACAGACGTCATGCTGAAAATGGTTTTTCTCTTATGCTAGAGGTCTTGAAACATGTAGATCCGTCGAAAACTCGAGTTGCGATTTTCGATATGATTCCAATACTTTCCCTACACATTACCATGTATTGCAGGGAAAGTAAAATCTCAATTATATCGAGAATGGCTAGTCGTAGAGTAGTGCAGTTGGTCGTACTATTTATACCGTTAAAAATACGTATTAAACAACCATTTAATTAATACATTTGAACATACGTAGTTTTTATGTAAATATTTTGATGATTTTTGCGAGCATTTTAGCAAAAAATGGCAGGTTATTTTTATGACAAATTGTACCAAAATGTAGTCATCACCAGAGTAACCCACAAGTGGTTTGCCAATAAAAGTTTATGAAATGTGCTAATTTAGTTGAGTTATAGCGGATACCTATACATTGCATAGACATATACATTCTGGATGTACTCATATTGTGGATTTAGGTGTCACTTTCGATTATATTTTTAGCTTTCAGAGACATATCGATAATATTATTAAAAGAGCCTACCAAAGACTTGGTTTCACCTTAAGACGATCTCGTGTTTTTCCCAGGTCTAATACTATTATCTGTATTTATAATACCCTTGTTAAACCAATTTTGGAATATTGTGCAGTGATCTGGTACCCTGTTTACAATCTGCATTCTCAACGAATAAAAGGCGTGCAAAATAAACTTTTACGTACAATTGATTACAGGTTGAGTGACCATTATCCTTATGATATGCATACGAGTGAACTCAGACAAAAATATAATTTAATGTCTCTTAAAAAAAGAAGAAAATGGTCCTGTCTCTTGTTTTATTATAACGTTTTAAATAATACTATTGATAGACCCACTTTACTTTCTTGCTGGAATTTCATATACCTGTTAATAATACTAGACAAAAAAATTTGTTTCACAATACTACTGCTAAACACAATTACCTTAAATGCTATTCTATCAATAAATGTATTGATCTATATAATACATATTGTACTGATATTGGTATATTTAATTTGACTCCTGCCTGTTTTTGAAAAGCCTGTTTGAATGTGCTTGGCATGTATACTACCTAGTATTCTTGTATTTTATGTTCTATTCTTTTTATATTTGAGTGGCTTCTGTATTTTATGTTTTGTTCTTTTTATATTTAAGTGGCTACTGTAACTGGATTTTATCTGTAGTTTCCACGTAAATCGAATAAATTAAATTAAAATTAAATTAAAATTAAAATATATATACATACTCACACAATCATCACGCTGAAAATTGATTTTTATGTTTCACAGGACCTAAAATGTGTAGATCCTACGGAATCTCAAGTTGCAATTTTCGACACAATTACAATACTTGTGCTATTCATTACCATGCATTGTAGGGACAATAATAAAAATGTAATTTTTTTTTCAGAAAATCCTTTTATACTTTTGTTTCCAGAAAAAGCTAGATATTTCACAAGGAAAGTTTTATGTTGAACATATCAGATTTTTACTATTACCACGTTGACGGAATCTTTTCTTTCGGACAGAGACTTGACAAATAAATATATTACGACAGAACCGATAAATATATTCAAAGCCTAACATTCCTTGAAGAGATAAAACTTTGTCTTATTCAGAAGAACAAGGTGTGGACAAAAGAATGTATAGACATCTTGCGAGAATATGACAAAGAAGTGACATATCAAGAAAACATTCGTGTTTGACAGAATACATTCATGATTCTGGTATTGTTGTAAAACGAGCAGAAAAGTTCAAAGAACTGCAAAAATAGAAAAGATATTCCATGGCAATGTATGCACGACTGATTTGAATAGGAGACTCACTTGTTATTTTTATGCATTCATTTTCGAAACACTATTCGTATTTTAAATCATGATTTATAATTACCAACAATGTTTACTTTCTCCACAATACATGGTAATGTATAGAGTAAGTATTGGAATCGTGTCGAAAATAGCAATTCGAGTTTTCCAGTAGAAAACTCGAGTTGCGATTTTCCAATACTTGCGATTTTCGTCACATTTCCAATACTACATTCCTTTTCGACACATTTCCAATCCTCTACTTCCTATGCATTACGATGTATTGTAGGGAAAGTTAGAAAAACAAAGTTGAGAAGATAGTGTTTGTAAAGAACCTTACTGTCCCAACCGATAATCGAACCACAGAAGTTATACTGGCCAGCAGACGCTCTAAACGTGCTTCCACACGTTTGAGAACTCTAGAAACTATTTTTAGTGTGACATCTGTGTGTATGGTTTCTCTGTGTCTGTGTGTATATCGGTGCAATGTATGTATCCACACTAGTTAAAAAATTAATTGACCAAATTTCACGAAATTTGACAAATAAATCATCCGTAGAATACTGTTTTGCTGATTAGTTTTGGGTATGCTTTGGAAAAAAGAGCCTAAATTTTGTGAGAAAAAAATCGCTAAAAACTATGATACTTTTAATGATTTGGTGCAAAAATTGTCGAAAACTAAAATACATGAATACGAACGCGCAAATGCCCGTCAAGAAGATGTTTGTCCTATATGTGATTTTTGACGACGAACATAAAAAAATCAACCCCATAATTGCAGGGCTAACCTTTCCTTAGATATTTTAGTTTTTTGGATTTTTAATAAATTGTTTTTGAAAATATGTCCAGTTGCAAAATATAAGATAAATATATTTAAACCGTGAATGCAGTGTAATTTAAAAAATATCCATGTTATTTCACTCACGTTAGTGAATTTTGAAAGAAAAAAGAAATAATTCGAATTTCTGGCTGTAGCGAAAGTCATATGCTGCCAACATCACATTTTAATTAAATACATATGAAGAAAAGTAGTTTAATGGTGTAGGTTAATTTAATATTGTATTTAATACTGTAAAGTAGATGATACCATGCTGCAAAGATATAGATTTATACCTTTATCTCAATATTCTCTTGCTATTATTGATATATACACTTAACAAAAAAAGGTAAAATATCTGATATGGGCAGCACATGACTTTCCTTATATAATGCAATGAATTTACTTCTCCTACAGTAAAAAAATCTGATGTGGGCAACACATGACTTTCCTTATATAATATAATGAATTTACTACTTTTACAGTAAAAAAATAGGTTTTTCTTATAGTAGATACTAATATTCTTTCCAAGATATTGAATTTTCGACAATTAGTCGTCATTTTCATTGATTTAGCATCATTTTTATCCATTTGGCGAGATTTTCATTAATTTGGCAACATTTCAAAAAAGTCGCCAAGTTGGCTACATTCCGCCAAATTCGTCGCCAAAATCTCGCCAAGCGTTATGCACTAAGAAAAAAGTTATTCTTACAGCAGATAAATGACTATTGGCGTTTAAATACAAAAGTATTATTCAAAGTATATTTTTTCATGAATGGAACAAGCTAGATCCACGAGAATGATGTCACTCAATTTATCGCATGGTATTACATATGAAAAGTGAACATGTTTCTCAATAGGAATTTTTTTTTATGTGACTTTTTCATAATTTTTTTGAAAAATGTACAATATCTCGGGAACGGTTCATGTTAGCGTTCTAAAATTTATGTCAATCGTTTTCTAATGAAAAATTACATAAGAAATGTCTATTTGCGTAACTTTATTAGCGGTTTTGATTTTTTGACTATTTTTCAAAATTTTATTCGAAAATTTAGGGGGGTTCTGAACATTCGATTACGTATAAAAACAATAGGCTTCCAGTGTTTACGGATTGTGATTTTTGTACCAAATTTGGTTCGAATCGGTCCATTCGTTCGTCAGTTATCGTCTCCACAGACTCACTGACACACACACATACTTTCACACACACACACACACACACACACACACACACACACATACACACACACAGACATCACTCCAAAAATGTTTGATTCGTGATCAGGGATGCTTGAAACGTGCTCGCCCGTCGAAAACTCGAATTCGAATTTTCGACCCCGTCACAATACTTTCCTTATACATTATGTATATAAGGAAAGTAAAAATAGATTATTGTTATAGAAGATATTTATATTATTTCCAAGATACTGAATTTTCGTCAATTAGTAGTTATTTTCTTTGATTTAGCGTCATTTTTATCCATTTGACGAGATTTTCGTTAATTTAGCAACATTAAAAAAAGTCGCCAAGATGGCGACATTCCACCAAATTCGTCGCAAAAATCTCTCCAAACGTAATGGACGGAGAAGTAAGTTATTCTTACAGCAGATGAATGACTATTGGCTTTCATATACAAAAGTATTACTCAAAGCATCTTTTTTCATGAATGGAACAAGCTAGATCCACGAAAATGATGTCCCCAAATTTATCGCATGGTGTTACATATGAAAAGTGAACATGTTTCTCAATAGGAAATATATACTTTTCATTTTATATAACTTTTTGATAATTTTTTTGAAAAACATACAATATCTTGAGAACGGTTCATGTTAGCGTTCTAAAATTTATGTCAATCGTTTTCTAATGAAAAATTACGTGAGAAATGTCAATTTGCGTAACTTTATTAAAGGTTTTTATTTTTTGACGATTTTTTCAAAGTTTCACTCGAAAATTTAGGGGGGTTCTGAACATTGGATTGCGTATAAAAACAATAGACTTCCAGTGTTTACTGATTGTAATCTTTGTAATAAATTTCTTTCGAATCGCTTTATTGGTTCGTCAGTTATCGTCTCCACAGACTCACTGACACACACACATCACTTCAAAAATGTTCGATTTTTGATCAGGGATGCTTGAAACGTACCCTCCCGTCGAAAACTCGAATTCGAATTTTCGACCCCGTCACAATATTTTCCTTATACCTTATGTATATAAGGAAAGTAAAAATTTGCTCATTACATGCCCTCTAGTAAATATTTTATTTTAAGTAAATGTTCTGAATTTTTAATCTGATAGATATTTTACGTGTTAATACTATAACAATATGAATGACTCCATGCCTGGGATTATATCCCCTACCGAGAAAATTTTAATATCACAATACGGAAATATTCACGAAGGAAACTTTGAATTGAATTGTATTTTATTGCGATTGAAAGCATTCCCTTTGAAAAACATTCCCATATACAACAACATTCACGAACCTGGTTCGCTCTTATTATGGATTGCCTTCATTGAATAGCTGATTTCAGCAATAACAGAAACCAATTTCTCTGTCACTGGTTTATGGCCTAAAACATCAGGGCTGCATCAAAAATAGGTAGACTACGACGTTAGTTAGTACACTTGGACCAATTTAAACACTTCTATACTACTATTCCCCCTAATGCCTTATTGAACTCATTGCTACTTATGATTCGCGAGTGAGTAAAATAGCTCATGAACCGATTACCTGAGAATTGGAAAGCATAAGCGTACAAAAGACGGATAAAAAGCGATTGTGCAGCGAGCCGTCACCCCCTCTTCTCGGAGGTGACGGGTCCTCCAAGTTAGTGAAGATAAAGAACAGGGAACTGAGCCCCGAGCCAGTTAGTATCAGCGAACAGGACACATGGAGGTTAGGTGGGGTGACAGATCTTAAAAAGCGAGTTGCGAGGACTGGAGACCGTCAGCGAATAACGAGAGCTCCGCAAATATAACAGAAGGACTCGCAAAACGAACTCTGGGAGTTGACGAGCGTAAGATAGCCAGAGACACGAAGGTGCACCGAGTAAGTCGGTGACTTAGTCGGTGCTCTGTGCACCGACTAAGTTGCTCGCAAAACCTGATCCGGGGATTGGTAAAAGCCCAGTGAACAAGGAACCCGCGCCCAATGGGCGTATAACGCAAGATCTCGCGAATGAAGAACGAAAATTCGAAAAACGAAAGATCTCGCTAAACGAATCATGGAGGATGACGATCGTCAAGAAAGAAGCCCTAACAGGTGTAATATGCTTTTAAACTGCATTACGGACGGCAAAACGCACAGTTCTGAAATTTTACATACAGATCCGCAGATGGACAAGACGGGCTTTTAATTTTTATTTAGTTTAATTAAATATTAAATTATTACGTTTCGCATTGCCATTGTTAGAAAATATTTATGTTATGGAGCCTGAATTTCAACATCTCTGCGATTGGTTTATGCCGAAAACCTTACCTCTGCATCAAAAAACGGTAGGCTATACCTTTAGTTAGTACAATTGGAACAATACTGAAAATTATATGCCTTATTGGTTTACACTTTGCGGGCGGGATGAAAGAGATCGCGAAGTGCGAGAACATAAAGTTGCTGAGCGTCACCGAAGAAGAGACTGACCGAAGAAATTACGCAGCGAGCCTCGGCGAGTAGTGAGTGACCATGAACAGGGGTCGAAGCCGCCGACTCCGGTAGTTGGCGAGCGAAAGCAAGCAAAGGAAATGATGTCAAGTTGGGGTTCCACAAAGATAATGATCTTATTGAGCTCCACGAAGCGAGTTTTGGAGGTGAGCATCAACAAGTAAGGGGCGAAGTCCCAACGGATGTAATGCGCATCGAGCCCCGGCGATCCATGAGGTCAAAGAACAGTGGATGAAAACCTTGAACCCTGGGAGTTGACGAGCATCATCGTGCAAGAGACACAAATGTAGTCGTTTGCATCGGGCGGATGAAAGAGCTCGGTAATTAAGATTCGAGGCTGAGTGAGTGCCAATAAAAAAGGGACGGCATCCAACGGCCGTATTATGTCTGCGTAAAAGTTGAAATGAAGGAGCTTAGCGACCAAGAGGCTGAGTCCCCTAGTATCCTAAATTATCGAAAAACAAGCAAATTTAAAAATTTAAATTGTTAGAAGTTAGCAAATATATATTTCAAATAAAAATTATTAAACGTAAACAATGCATTTTATATTTTGCATTATTCAAATCTAAACAGTATTTTTTTTTCAATTAAAACAACCAAAAAATAATCAAATAAATTATATTTTAAATTTAAACCTTTTTCGTAACGAAACAATATTCTTGAGATAAGTCAATTTTTGTTGCATTTAACTTTTAATTTTATAGATTCGTGTTTTATAGTTGCATATAATATTTTTCGTCAATCTGTTTTGACAATCATGTACTTTCACATCGAGAGAAAAAAATGTGCCGAAAAAGCGGAGAGTTTTCATGTTTGACATCGGATGTTGACAAACCGCAGAGATATCTAAATTTCTTTTGAATATTCCATTTTCTTCGAAAGATATCGTGTCTGAATATTAACAGGAAAACACACCATTGAAGAAATGTTTGATTCTTATTCAGGGACGCTTAAACTCTGTAAATCCATATAAATTCGTGGGTTGGATTTTTGATTCCATCGCAATTCATTACTTTTACAAATAATATGTATTATAGAGATCGTTTATATAAAACGTCTGTTTATAGTAAAACTGCCATTATGCATTAACCTTTAATGCATTAACCTTTTTTCTTTCAACATTCATTGATTCTAGTATTTACTTCAATGACTTTGCAAAAATAATGTATTTTTATATCTGAAAATTATTCCGAAAGATAAAACTTTCTATTATCAAAAAAAGACGAAAACAAGTCTTCAAAGCCTTCCAAGAACGTGACAATGAGATAACATACCAAGAAAACATTTCTGTTGGAATGTATTCATAACCTTTGCATTGTTAATAAATGTAAATAACAGTTCAAAGAACCGTAAAAATTGAAAGTAATTTCAACATGCATGCATGATTGATTTCAAAAGAACGATTTTTCGACATTTTGTTGCATTTCTATCAGAAAGAATGCCACTTTTCACATATGTATTAAACAAGAATGATCAATCATGCATAAAGCTTTGATTATGAAACACTACCGAACTGAAATGCAAAATGTCATACATTCAGTGATGATATATTTAACACTTTACAACATAGTTGAAAAGTGTTCATCGTATTGTTCATTCTGTCTCTTTGCCTGTCTCTTTCCCGTTCATTCTGTCTCTTTTCGTTCGAACGATAACTGCCTTAAAAATGGCTTTATCAAAATGAAATTCTAGTGTGATGTTGAAACGATCTGTGAGACCTGTGGGAATGTAAATGAATAATACCGCCCAATTAGTTTAGGATTACCCCCGTGTTTAAAAAATGAAATACAATGGACCTTATGGGACCAAATTTTTCAAACATTTTTTATGCGAATTTAAAATCCACAAATTGCTTCGAAAATTTTAGAAAATATTTAAATTATCCCATAAAATATACAAAAAAAAAGCATCAAAATAGGTTTGGCAGTTTTTGTTAAAATAAATATTAAATTAATAATAACACTCAGATTATATGAAGAGGTCAGGTGATCCACTTCAAAATAAAATATGGCATCCATTTTTCCCACTCACAAAATCGTGATTTTTAAAGTTCTTTTTTAATTTATAGTTAGTGTTGCAGCCGTCCTAAAAAGTTTAATTTTTGCGTAATTTTAATGCATCTGTATTCTGCGCCAACGTAATTACAAACATTTTTAATTTAAATTATTATTAAAGTTTGATTACTTCTACAACAAAGCCTAATTTAAACGTATGTAGTATGTACACACCAAGCTGTTAGATGAGTTGTATAATAATTGCTGAATTTTTAACGCAAAATTATTTAGCTCTGTAGTCTGGAATATAGTTCATATGAATGAAATATTCATTGATTTTACCTAGAGAAGCAAACGATTTTATAGCATTTCTTTTTTCGATAAAATTTTCGATAAGTACTTTTACCTCCACGATTTTAGGATTTCATGTATAATAAATTTTTGTAGTATTGTGACAATTTTAAAAATGTCACCGCTGAATGTATTGCATTTTAGAAACGTTTAAATACAAACGCATCGCAGTTGGAAAGTGTTTCTTAATCAATGGGTTATACATGATTTATCTTTCTTGTTTTAATTGTCACAGAACTACGATAATTTATTTCACTTGAAAATTTAAAACTACAAATGACGTCATCGAAATATAAATCGTATGGGTCTCAATGCAAAAGCTGTGAATATTTCATCCATACACTTTTATTCCTGACTCCAGAGCTAAATAATTTTGCATGAAAAAAAAATCAGCAAGTCTTATACAACTCATCTTTTAATCACTTGTTTACATTCTGCATCCATTAATATCAGGCTTCGTTGTAGAAATAATCAAAGTTTGATGATTATTTAAATTCAAAAATATTGTAACTACGTTGGCGCAGAATATGGATGCACAGAAAAAACCAAAAATAAAGCGGTTTTAGGACGGATGCAAGACTAAACATAAATTTAAAAGAACTTTTAAAATCACAATTTTTGCTCTGGAAAAAGAGATGGATGCCATATTTTATTTTGAAGTGGGTCACATGATCTCTTCATATAAAGGGCGTAACTAATATTTTTATTTTTATTTAAAAAACTACCGAACGTATTTTGCTGAAAAAATTTTTTATATATTGTATGGGATAATTTGAATATTTTCTAAAACTTTCGAAGCAATATGTAAAATTAAAATTCGCTTAAAATATGTGTGAAAAATTATGTCCCATAGGGTTCAATGTATTTCATCTTTTCTATTCCGATTTAATACAAAATTAATTTGGTGATATTGTTCATTTACACACATTCCCATATATCCCACAGATCGTCTCAACAACTAACTAAAATTTCTAAATTCAGTTTGATAAAGTCATTTTTACGGCAATCAATGTACAAACGGACAGATAAAAAGACAGATAGAATGAAGTCATAAACAATTTTCAACTGTGTTGTAAAGTAATAAAAATGAAGAATATGTTTATTTGTCAGTCTGTTTGGGCGCGATGCTGCGCGATATCTACCACTCTTACCTGTCTGAGGTTTCGCATATGCTATCAACTATACCTGAATAAATGCAAATCTAATTTCGTTTCTCAAAATTTTCATTATATTTTTTAAATGAAATAATAAATGTTTTTAACGTGTTGACTTCGGCCATATGCAAAACATAGAACCGGCTAAATTGCTATTTTTATGATCCTATCGTCAAAATTTTCACAGATGTGTAGAGTGCAGATGTTCTACGAGGATACAGCTATGCATGACAAGAAAGATCAATCATGCATAAAGCATTAATTATGAAACATTTTCCAACTATGCATGTCTAACATCATAGACATCTCTAAAATACCATACATTCAGAGCAGATATACAGTGACTTCCAGGAGTTAAGCACGCAATGCAAATTTTCATTTTTCGAAAGCGTGTTTGTATTTGAGTGGGCTGAAATGTGCTGTGGATGTAGATGGCAGTATGTAAATACCGTATGTTACAGCCAATCACGATTACCTCTCCTGATAAATGCAAATTTGGCAGTCGTTGAAGACGCCAGCATTCCAAATGGTCTAAGGAGGTGAATTTAAATGCTGATAAAAAGTGTTTGTAACTTATGTAGGATTATTTTTTATGATATTCGTGTTTCTATGGCTAACAGAAGACGGATGACAGATTGTGAGCTTTGATGTGCTATCGGACGCATTGAAGAAGGTCAGTCAATCAAATGTGCCGCTATTTTCTTAGGCGTTGAACATTTGATAATTTATCGATTATGGAAACAATTCCAAACAAGTCAAGCAGTTGTCCTGACGCCTGTCCAATGGTTACCACCCCGTCTGATGATCGGTATACTGCTATAGTAGCCAAGCGGAATCGACGACCGACCTCCACAACTGTTACATCCACGGTTGCAGCGGCACTTGGTAAGACAATATCTACCAGTACTGTGCGCCGAAGGCTCCACGTAAAGGGACTATACGCCACAGTACCACGGTTTTGTGTCTCACTAACCGTCCAAGTCAGGGGGGCAAAATTAAAGTGATGTCGTCAATATGTCAATTGGACTGTCTCAGATTGGTGCAACGTCCTGTTCACGGACGAGTCCAGATTTGCCCTGAAATCAGATGATAAGCGTGTGAGGGTCTGGAGAGAACGAGACAAACGCAATCAGGCCAAGAACACCATCGAACATCACGCATTCAGAGGTGACAGCGTCATGGTGTATGCAGGAATATCAATGGGATATCGCACAGAGCTGCACATCTTTAAAGGCTGTTCTGTGATGGCTGCATTCTGTAATAGCGGAATAATGGACAATCCCCTTAAGGATAGGCGCATGATGTGGTGAGGTGAATTTTACACATAAATACAAAAATGGAACACATAAATACACTAAATATTACTCACTAATAGTTACACTCAGCTCAACCGCGCTTCGTATAGTGGGGTCCGATTGGACATAAGTACATTGCATTCTCTAATTAAAGAGTCACTTCCTTTTTGTGGCCACTAAACAATTTATTAAAAGAACACATGGAATCTCAATGAACACTAATAACAAATACACACAATTACAGTTACTTCCCAATTACCCAGCTTGACCTCGGGGTGTACGGTTAATTTTACATTAATTTCTATGTTTTTTAAATTATCCAAAACTTGCATTTAATTATTTTTAAAGAAAACAAAATATAAAATTCATTGGGCAAACATCCCATGAAGCTTAAAGTTACCCTTGAACACTGTAGATAACATCAAAATACTGTTACACATTACTTATAAAACATTTAAAATAAAATATAATTTCCATACCTTCATTACAGAAGAAATGAGACTCAAATGTATGCTGGTATCAATCCCTCTGCACATTGGAAATGGGTGGCAAGATTATTTGAAAGGTTAGTTCAGTATTGGACGTTTCATGAAAATCACTGTCAGTCTGAGCAGCTCGGTTGAGGTTAATCAGGTGACGAAGTTCAGGCAAGGATTGTTCCGGATATGGGCACTCTGTCCACTTCAATTCTCCTCCTCTTAACGTTGGCTTGCGCCCAGTGGATCGTGATAACTTGCGTACAGGCGCTACCATAAGTCAAGAGCAATTACGTAACTATCATCATCAGCAGTATCAGACCGGCTAAGGCTGAAACAGGGAATTCTCCACCTCCTAACGTTGGCTTAGGCCCAGGGGATCGTGAGAACTTGCGTACAGGTCCCACCATAAATCAAGAGCAATTACGTTTCAGTAAAAATTATCTGCCACGAACCTCACTGAATCCATTCGATGACACCCAGTTGACGTTCGTCTGCTGCATAGGAGCCAGGGATTGAGGCTCCGCAAACACTCCGTCCATGCAGTGCCACAGTTGCCACGGCTTGAATGTGGCTAAGGGAGCAAAGGTCCCTCACCACGCCGTTTAGAGGCAGAGCTGTGTTGCACTGCGACACTCAAAAAATATGACGACTTTTCTTTAGTTCACTGGTCGCCACCGCCCGAAGAATTGTGCCCTCGCGCTGAATTAGGCACTGGCTCATTTTGGCTACGAGTCGCCATAGATCACCGGGCACACGACGTCGGATCCTAGCAGAAAGCATTGACAGCCCTAGATAGGGGCCACGGATACCGTGCCTGAAATGCATCAAAATGCATGCCGGATCGGGCTTCACAAAAAACACAAGTGCCACGCACTTGGAGTGCTATTCTCTCGAGATCAGAAAAGCATCTGAATTTCTTACATTTTACTAAAAACTTCCAGAAATTTTTAGACGAGGGGAACGACAAAATAGGGAGGAAGTCCCCCAATTCCCATTCGCTGTTTCCCAAGCGCAATAAACAAAAGGCGGTCCAATTTTGCTTCACACCAATGGTTTTCGAAGCGACGCTCATTTTTTACGCGCTCCACTAAAAAAAAAGAACCAGAGAGCTTTCTCCAAACCGGGTGGTCCAAGGATCGGACCCCGACGCGAGCCACACCTGACAAGGCTATAAATCTTCAGAGATTTATAGTTCAACTTTGGCATTTTCCTGCAATTAATTCTCTGAATATTTACAATCTATGTCAAGTGCGCATACAACCCAAAGGAGCCCAAAATCCCAATTTCGTCTGTGCAGAGACATATAGCTATATACATAATACAAAACCATTATATACATTTCAAGTACATTTCAATTGCCCTTTTCCTCCCAGGGTTACGTATAAAAATATGGGATTGCTTTATCACACATGACCTATGTAATCAATTAAATTATAAAACATTATATTAGAGTACATAATTTAAAAATACCGATAAATAAAAATTGCGAATTGAACGTTTTAGGAAAGTTACATGAGCTATTACATCAACTAAAATGAAAAACACTTGATCGAACAACATTAAAAGAACCGATAAATAAAGATTGCGGAATAAAGCAACAGCCATTTTCGAAAAGCTACATGAGGTATTTAAAAAACTAAATTAAGAAAATTTGACTAAACTATTTAAAAAAATATCCATGAATAAATTACTGCGGAATAAAGAAAACAAGAAATATCAATCATGCATAAAGCATTGATTATGAAACACTTTCTAATTGTAACCAGTTTTATTTAAACCTCTCTAAATTGCGATAAATTCAGCAGTGATATTTTTAAATATATCATAATACTAAATTAGTTTATTATATTGGAAATCTTAAAACTTCGTCGAAAAAAATGAACTTTATTCAAATGAAGTCTTCAAAATATAAATCGTCTGGCTCTCTATATAAAAGAAGTAAATAATTCATCCATAACTTTTATTCCATTCCTTTTATTATGCAGTGACATTTTAAAAATTATCACAATCTATATAATAAAAGGCAAAGTCTGTGTGTGTGTCTGTTCGTCTTATACACAATACGTTCAGCGACTGCGCGTCGGAGAGCTACGAAATTTGGCAATCGGAAACACGGGGGGTGAGAAAGGGATAAGTGAAAACCGATTTTTAAAATTTGAATTATTTTTTTAGTTACTTAATGTTTTATGCGATTTCGACCGTTTTTTTCCGTTTTACCCCTTTTTACTCCACTATCCAGACGTCGTAAAAAAAAACAAATCACACCACCAGAAAGAGCAGACAATTGCGAGTGAAATATATCAATTTCAAATTTCAGAGACAAATTGTAATATTTTTTAAAGATTTTAAAACAAAAGTCACTTTAGGTTCGAAAAAACGAACTTTGGTTTTCAAATACTCACATCGCAAAAAGTACTAATGATTTCAACTAATAATTTACATTTTTAGAAAGGTCAAAGATCTGGCATTCTTACAAGTCCAATCTGGTCAAAAAATAATGAAAATTGCCCGCAAAGTCGCAATTTTAAAGACGTCATGATTTTAAATTTTTCGGCAATCCGCTAAAGTAGTTCTTCACCGGCGTTGAGTTTTATCCCCGTTTCCATGGAGACCGCGCTTCCGGTTTTAAATTAATTAAGAGCTTAGCATATGTATTGTATACATCGGATGAAATTATTATATTTATATGATATTTTAAATGGATATTTTAATTTATGGATATTTTAAATGGATATTTTAATTTATGGATATTTTAATTTATGGATATTTTAAATAATTTAAATGATTGAATTATGGGGGATTGAATTAAGGTGATGTATTTGCAATTATTATACTTATGGATTGGTGGAATGATATGGATTCTTTAAATGGATATTTTTATTTACGGATATTTTAAATGGATATATTTTAATTTTATGGATATTTTAAATGATGGAACGATGGATATTTTAATAGAGTTTAGCATGTGGTCATTATAAAATTTAAATTAGCGCGCGGGAATTGCACTCGGTAGGCCCGGGTTCGATTCCCGCCACTGCCTAAACTGCCGTTGTGTTCAGGCGGAGTACGATCACGTTAAGCACGTGGGTCCGTAAGTCCTTCCGAGAGTGTGGTGGTAGGGGAAGGAAGGTACGGTCCCTGTGGATGCCTCCCCCACTGGGTTCCGGTCTAAATTGGATTAATAAAAAAAAGTTATGGAAATTATAGCGGAGTACGCAGTAGCCCAGTGATTAGCGCGCGGGAATTGCACCCGGTAGGCCCAGGTTCGATTCCCGCCACTGCCAAAACTGCTGCCGTGTTCACGCGGAGTACCATCACGTTAAACATGTGGGTACGTAAGTCTTTCCGAGAGGTTGGCGGTAGGGGAAGAAGTGTACTGTCCCTGTGGATGCCTCTCCCACTGGGTTCCAGTTTAAATTGGGTGGGACTCCCTGGCCGTCTAAACAGTTACCTTACACCTTTCCGGAAGGCCTTCGTTCCGATCGTTCAACGTGTGATGACGCACTTTTTCGCCTTCCGGTATTTTATGCTTTGAATGCGCGATTTTTAGTCTATACGAAAAATAATTGTATACTTAATATCGTCCCTCATAAGAGCTTTAAGCAGATATCTTCGGTTTTATGCTGCTACTCACGGTTGGTGAGAAAACTTAAGTTTTAATTTATAATTATTCCAATGTAACTACAAAGCAATTGTATTGGGATTTCTTCGGATTGTGTCCAAATTGGACCAATCTTACATCTGTTTACATATCTTTATCTTATTATTTTTGTATATATAAGTGTATATTCATGTTCTCCAATGTTTAATCTATTGATAGTTTATTTTTTACTGTGACCCTGAATAATGTATGAAATTACTGTTTTAAAACTTCATGTTTTCGCATTTTTCACTTTCGGTTCTCCGCTTCCCCCCTTTTTCTGTGTTGGACTCTGTCCTGGCCCTGTACTCTGCTTTTCCCGTCCCCTTTTTTGGTAGTGTATCCGCGCAGCTGCTCGCACCTCTTCCCGCCTGTCCTCTTCTTCCTTTGAAGAATTTTGAAAATATTCTTAAATTAATGTTTTGGTATCCTGTTTTGTTTCAAGCACCAGATGTTTAACATGGGATTGTCCATTTGAAAACTTAATTTTTTTTTTTTTTTTTTTTTAAATTCCACATTTTTTTTTAATTTTATAATCTCCGTCCCAGCATTCCTTCATCCTGGATCCTTTTCTGTTTAAATTAATTTTTCTGGCCGGCTTCGACCGAATTTTTGGCATAGGCCTTTTAACATTGGTCTTTTCTGTTACGGTTTTGTCAGCTCTGTTATCCTTTCAGCTTTGCTTTTAAATAATACGCATTTTCAAGATATTCGCAACATTTTGCTCTTTGATTCGACATCCTCTTTCAAGATATAACTCCAGCTTTGATTCACGCCTCTTCAAATGATATTCTCAAAATGTATAGGGATTATATGTTACATAGAATGACAATTAAAATATATTATAAAGTTTTGGGAATATGTATATGGTAAAAACTACATCTTTAGAATTTATAAATCTATGGATAAACTGTTGAATTCTGGTAACACCTCCTATAGTAAGTGTTTTCTGAGAGTATAATTGACTTCTCAGATAGGTTATTGATTGTTTAGTTGATTGTCTAAGTGTTAGTATTTGATTATTGTATTGCTTTTTATGTATTATTCTGTATTTATAACTATCAAAAATTAATTATGTCCTTAAACATGGAATTCCTCTCCACTGCAAACTTTCCACCACTTCCTCTACAACCTACAGTAACGATCTCGCCCTTAATATTAAGTCCCAACTCCAAAAGCTTTAATACAAAAAATGTACAAATTGCTAATAACATTAGTACAACCAGTGAAAGTGTGCCTACTACCAGTGAATGTGTTTCTACAATTAGTGAAAGTGTCCCCACGGGTGGCCACTGTGTGAATTCTGCTGAAGTTAGTGTGGTGGCGAATAGTGCCTCTCCCATCGTGGACACACCTACTACCGGAAACGCAGTACGTTTTACAAACTTTAAGTGTGCTTCTCGCACCTCTAGAATTTATGAATCACCTGCATTTTCACACTCAATATTACCTCCTCGACTTCCTCGCTACAGCGGAGGCTCTCAGCCAACTTCTAATGTCTTCCCCCTGGCTCCTTTGTCTTCCTCAACTTCAACTTCCTCTTCTCAACCTCCAGCTGATGATAATAGAACTCCTAAAACTTTTGCTACCTCATCCAGGCTTTCTTTGACTAAAATGGCTCCTCCTCCTGCTTCGGCTGTTTCTCCCCCGCGGCTGCTGCCCTCTCCTCCTGTGTCTACTCCTCCGGTTGCTCTGGTGTCTTCTGCTCCCTTGCCTGCTTCTCCTCCAGTGTCTTTTAATGCTGCAGCATCACATCACCAATCTGTTATCTCTCCTCCAGGTTCATCTTTAAAAACTGCTTCTCCTGTTCCTGTTCAAGTTCCATCAACCTCTTCCAGCCCGGAGTCCTGCATCACCGATGCTTCATCCAATCTAATCAACATTAATAATGAGCATCTCTTAAAAATTATCTCAAATGTCACTAAATTGAGCAACTACCTACACCGAAATGTCAAGATGTCTGCCGGGCAAAAAGCTTACATAGATGATAAAATAAAAGAGATCCGAATTGCCGGATATACATTGGAAAGTAATATTTCTTCCTCTCCTCGTCCTCGTCCTGCTATACCAAATCCTGAAACCTTTACAACTCTTACTAAATCTATTAACGAGGACTTGGCACATTTCAAATCAATGATGCTTTCTGAATTTCGCTCTTTCGCTTCTGCCATCCGGAAGGACATTCCAAACCTAGTGAATGATCCACCTCAATCTTCCAGAGGACCTCCTAACCGTGCTGCTGCTTCGTCTTCCTCCTCTGTTCGTCCACGCTCTACTACTACCACATCTTCTTTTTTGGCTCCCCGCTCTTATTCTAGTGTCCTTTTACAGGGGAAGGACCGTTCCTTAGGAAATGCTGAACTGAAGAAAACTTTATTTTCCCTCCCTGTACCTAAGGGAGTAAACGTTAAGAATGTAACGGCGCTTCCAAATGGAACACTTAAGGTTACTTGCAGAGAGGGAGACCCTAACAAACTGGTCCCCCTCTTCATGAATTCTACTATTAGTAATCAATTTAACATCAAGAAACAGGAGGATAAAAAGAGAGCAATCATAATGTTCAACATTCCTCCAGAGTACAATGAAGAGAATGTAAAAGCTCTAATATGCAACAACCATCAGGACATCAAACCCGGAGAAATAAAGATCCTCAAGAATTTCAAAGCTAGAAGCGGTAACACAAACTGGGTGTTTCTTGTGGATTTAGTCTCAGCATCAAAAATTTTGGAAGCTAAAAAAGTCTTCAATCATTTTTCCTTTTTCTACGTTAAAAAGTTCATCTCTCTTAAGATTTGCTACAACTGCCAAGGCTACGGCCATGTGGCCAACTTTTGCCATTTTCCCGTCGGTAATTGTGGCATCTGCACCCGTTCGGGACACACATATAAAGAGTGTAGGGCGAGATCCCCGGTATGTGTGAATTGCACTACGGCGAACAATGATCACCCTGAACTCAATTACAAAATTGACCACTCTGCGTATGATCGCAAAAACTGCAGTACCTTCAAGGTCGAATTAGCTAAAATTAAAAAACTTCAACAAGAATCTTAGGTTGATTTCATATCAAACCTACTCTGCAATATATTTTGTACATATTGTTGTATAAACGTGTAACTAAAATTGTATATATGTATATATGTAATCTGTACCTTCCCCCTTTTTTCCCTTGCCGTAGAACTCAAATGTTCCCGCTCCTTCCCCTGTCCGGGCTCTGGCATTTTACTATCTTACTTTTTTAATGTCAATTAAATGCATCCAAATTAATACCAACCATTCGTTGGTGGCCCATTCCAATTCTATTAAATATGCAATAGACAACAAAATAGATATATTGTGCCTTCAGGAGCCATATGTGAATAAGGAAAAAATCTTATCTCCCCCCCCTGGCACCCTTCAATTCTCTTCCCTTTCATTAAAAGCCATAATATTAATTTTTAATACTTCTCTCTCCGTTAATTTCAAATTTAAAACTTCTTCTTCAATTTTTATCGAAATTCTTCTCCCCTCAGGCAAATTTCTCTCTGTTGGGAGCTTATACTTCCCTCCTCATGATGATTTTACCTTGTTATTGGCAGAACTTTCACCTTACGATTTCTTTAACAATGACACCCTTCTCCTTGGCGACTTTAATGCTCGTACTCGGATGTGGGGTTACAATTTTACCGACCAAAGGGGCCTTGATCTTATAGATTTTTGCATAAGTAATAATCTCCTCTTGTGTAATGATCCCGGTTGTGGTCCAACATTCGAATCCCACACCGGTATTGGTTATCCCGATCTTACATTATTAAACTTCTCCCTCTTTGATTCTCTGCAGAGTTGGGAAGTCCTCTCGAGTGATTCTCACAGTGACCATAAATTCATTCAAATAATATTAAATATTTCCCCCCTTTTAAACGATTCATTCTTTTTAAAAACCCAATATGGAATTGGGAAATTCATTTATAACTTTAAATCACACCTTCAACTCTTATATTCCCTCTTAGATAAAATAACCGATAGTTCTTCTCTAGATAATTACTTTAAAACTTTCATAGACCTGACACAAAACTGCGCCCTTTCCTTCATAAGGAAGAAAAAATCTAAAATTACTAATTTCTCCTGGTGGAATCAGGAATTGTCGAAATTTCGTAACTTTGTAACTGCTCTCTTTAAAAGAATTAAATCACTCGAGAGGAACTCTGCCTCAACCGGTGAAATTAATGCTGCTAAATTACTTTATAAACGCAATAGGGCAAAATATAAACTATTAATTAAAAAATCGCGCCTAGAATCCTGGAAAAAATATTGTTCTGGCTGCACCCAAACCTTTGGCTCTCATTTCAAATTTTCTTTTCAAAAATTTAAAAAAATTACAAATTTAAATCTGCACTTCCCGGATTCTCCCTCCCTCAGCCACCATGATAAACTTTTACGTCTTTTGGATCACCACTTTAAAGAGGATATAGATTTTCAAGGTTTTCCAACTTTCTCAGTCCCAGAAGGAGGCTTGGGAGTTGTCTCTGATGTGGAGCTCCTTTCAGTCTTCAACAATTTAAAAATGGGCAAAGCTCCAGGACTGGATTTCCTGGACTTTGCCATCTGGAAACAGCTATATAAATTTTTTCCCTCTCTTTTATCTAAATCTATCAACTTCTGTTTAAAACTTTGTTACTTTCCCTCCTGCCTCAGGAACGCAAATATTTTATTTTTTAACAAGCCGGGCAAAAATCCTTCCCTTTGTTCCTCCTTTCGTCCCATTTCCCTCCTTCCCACTTTTGGTAAAATACTAGAAAAATTTTTTATAACAAAACTTAACTTTTGGCTGTCGACTGAGGGAGCTCTTCATCCCCTGCAGTTTGGGTTCAGAGAGCTAACCTGTTGCGAAGATGCCGCTCACAGGCTGATCGAATCAATAAAAGTCCACAAATCCAAAAATTTTGTATCGTTAACCACCGTGGACATCTGCGGGGCTTTTGATAGCCTGAATTGGAATATTCTACCACAAGCCTTTAATAATATAAACCTTCCACAGAATTTTCAATCTTTTTTATTTTCATATTTGACAAACAGACAAATTTCCATTTCTGATAAATCTCTCAAACTTAATAAAACAATTTCGATGGGAGCCCCACAGGGTTCGGTTATATCCCCTACCCTGTGGAGCATCTACTTTAACGCTATTCTCAATCTTAATAATGATCTTTATCACATTCAAGCCTTCGCGGATGATCTCGCGGTGGTTACTTACGGTGTTAATCTTTTTACCCTTCGCTCAAACACAAACAATTTATTAAATTTAATTTCCACAACCCTTTCTAACCTTAAACTCTCAGTCTCACCAGAGAAATGCAAAGCTATAATATTTAATAAGAATAGAACCAAAATACGTAATAGGCCCTCCTTTAAAATCTTAAATTATAAAATACCTACCTCCCGCTCTCTTATCTACTTAGGAATCACTATAGACGATAACCTTAAATGGAGTACACACATTTTTAACCTAAAGGAGAAATGTTATAAGGTTGCCAACATCTTTGGGCGGGTGTCTGGCAGTAACTGGGGGGTAGACAAATCCTTTTTAAAAATTTGGTATTTAACGGTTATCGAAAAGTCTTTAATTTATGGTGCGGGAATTTGGGGCGGGGCATTAACTGGGGACCAGGTCAAAAAGCTTCTCTCTCTTCAAAGGATTTTCCTATTAAAAATTTCTTCTGGTTTTCGTACCACTTCTAACATTTCTCTATACTCCATCACTGGTATCCCCCCTATTCATATCATAATAAACACAAATTTTAAAAAATATATGTTTTGGAAACATCGTATTAATCTTTTTTCTAATCTGCCCGTCCCTGCCCCTTCCTTGTTTGACTCTAACCGCCCAATTTCTGCTATTCCTCCCTCTCAACGTATTGCTAACCTTGTCCCCCTTCCTCCCTCCTCTTTTTCTAATTTCAATGTTTATACAGATGGCTCTTCCATTGATGGAAACACTGGTTTTGCTGTCTGTGTATTCAAAAATGAAACACTTCAAGACACATTTACCTTTAAACTAGCCAATGGGAACACAGTTTTTCAGGCAGAAATTTCTGCCATTGATTATGCTATTGACTGGGCCTCATCAAATAATACAAAAATTAATATTTATACTGATAGTCTTTCTTCCCTTTCGGCTTTTAACTCTATTAAAAATAAATCTAGTTATCTCTCAAAAATTAAATTAAATGCAATTTCTAATAAAAAGCTCATTAATATCCGTTGGGTTAAGGCCCACTCTGACATCTCGGGGAACGAGACTGCTGACAAGTATGCTAAAATTGCTACCTCTTCCGGCTCTCCCTTTTCCCTTCCCTTCCCTTTTTCCCTTCTAAAAAATTATTGTAAACAAAACATCTCCCTTCATTGGCAAACTTTTTTAAATTCTTATATTTCCCCCCGGACGCATGATCCTGCCCGCATTTCCTCCTTTCTCCCCCGGATCAATCCTTCCCTTCAAATCACAAACAAATATCTTATTTATTTTCTAACTGGCCATGGCCCATTCATGGACTACTTATTCTATTTCAAACAAAAATCTACATCTAGCTGTACTTGCGGCGCATTTGGTGACGCCGATCACTTTGTTTTTGCTTGCCCCCATACTAAAAAATTTCATTTAATTAAACCCTCTCCCGCAAATTGTGCAGTCTGGTTCTCGAGAGTCAGCTCTAATAATTCTTCCGTTGAAAAATTAAAAAACTGTGTTCTCATTGCTAGAGACATCTCAAACCAAATTACCTGATCAGCTTGTGAGTTTGTCCCTTTATTCTTTTCCCTTTGGTCGGTCTCCCTGTGTTTTTTCTGGAGGTGTTACCTTTGCTGTATCGCTGTATTTGTTGTCTTGTATTTGCTGTACTTGTCTTGTGATGTTTTTGGTGGTTGTTTTAGTTGTTTACTCCTCGTTTTGTTTTCGGGAGTGTTCTTGTTACTCCACAGCTTTTACCTAAAGATGTAACATTTGTCACCAACATTTATTTTACTTTTTATGGTGCTGCTCACTTTTAAAAAAAAAAAAATTCACAGAAGTTCCAATGTTGTGAATCAGATATGTAAATATCCTGTAAATATTATTATGATTCTCTAATTAACGTTGCTTTGGACCGTCGGACGAGGGCCAGTTGAAGTTGGCTTCCGCTGACTCCTTTCCCGGCCGTCCAAATAGATGCTCAAGTCCTTGGTGACGAGTCGGACGGTCTGGGTCTTCAACACCTTTCCGGTAGGTCGCAATAGCGAGTTTGCCACGGTCAGAATTTTCTCGGGTAGCGAACAGGCTGTTCGCCAAAGGCGGCTAGTTCTACAATAATTTATTTTGCTTAAAACATAGAACCATGAAGATAAATATGTTTTCTAACTCCATGCTTCAAACTTCATCGTAAAAGGCAAAATACTATAAAATCGTCTGCCTCTCTACGTAAAATCAATGAATGTTTCATTCGCATCAGCTATATTCCAGACTCCAGAGCTAAATAATTTCTAGTTAAAAAAATTCAGCAATTCTTATACAACTCATTTTACAGCTTGATGTGTTTACATTTTGCATCTTAAAATTAGCCTTTGTTGTAAAAATAATCAAATTTTGATGAAATTATTAAAAAATAAAGCAGTTTTAGAACGGATGCAACACTAAATCTAAATTAAAAAAAACTTTTAAAATCACGATTTTGACACTTGAAAAAAGATGAATGCCTTATTTTAGTTTGAAGTGGATGGCGTGATCTCCTCATATAATATAGTTGCAATTAAGATTTTTGTTTTCATTTAAAAAAAGTACCGAACATATTTTAATGATTTTTTTTATACATTTTATGGAATAATTTGAATATTTCATACAATTTTCGAAACGATTTGTAAATTTTAAATTCTCTTAAAAACGTTTGAAAAATTAGATCCGGTAGGTTTCAATGTATTTCATTCCTTCAACCAGGGTTCAATTCAAAACTAATTGGGTGATATTATTAATATTTATTCCCGTATGTCCCATTTGATAAAGTCAATTTTACGACAGTGATCGTGTGAACAGTTAGACAGACAGGATGAACAAAGTCATAAGCACTTTTCAACTACGTAAAGTGTTAATAAAAGGAAATGTATGTCGGTGTGTATGTGCGTTCTTCAGCGGGAAATCATATCGTTGTATATCCCTGAAATTTTGCACACAGGTACTTCAAGACCAGGAAAGATGCACCTCGTTGAGTTTTATCGTTTTGTGGTCCTTATAGGGAAACCTAATCGTAGTACATTCATGAACTTTGGTACACGAGTACTTCCGGACCAGTACTTCTGGAACAGGACCACAAGTACTTCAGGACCTCAGTGAGCTTTATCTTTGTGGTTATCATAAGCGGGCATAATTTTAAATAATTATGGCTTTAAATTTTATTCACAGGAACTTATAGCGAACTCTCGAAAACCAAAGAATTCTTTGTCAATACGCAGAATTATTACAAAAATAAGTAAACAAACTGCTGCGTGAACGCCTTACACCACGGCGATCGTGCAACGACGGGTACATTTTCTAATAATACATAGAACATGAAATTGAAAAGTATTGTGCCACAGAAAGCGCTGGTTAAATCTCCAATTCTCGAATTTTGATGGAAACACACGTCTTGTATATTCCCGAACACGAAAGCATGATGTTCGGAACAATTTCTCTATACCTTGTATGTAACCGTTTGTGTCCATGTGCACGTTCTAGTAAATTAAATAGGCTATTTAATGAAATTAAATTGATAGACAATTGATTATTTTCGATTGATTATATTTTACAAATGATTTTATTTATACTATTATATTTTGCTGTTACACAACAATAAAATGAACACTCCCATATCACTGAACACTTTTGAAAGTGGAAAATACTACAAATGTAAGAATAATTATTGCTTTGCGTCATAATAAATTAAACTTCTGCTTGTGGAAATAAAATTTTCAATACTTCTTTAAAGAAAAAGAAGAATACGAAAACTAGGTGGCTATAGTAGTTTTGAGGGCGTTTTATAGTCCTCCTCTTTAGGCTAATAAACATTGCCGTCTTATAACACCTCTAAGGAAGAATTTCCTTTCATTGCACAAAAGATTCTGTTTCAGTGCACAAAATAACTCGGATTATTATTTGAAATGACTTCGCATTTGCTGTTTTTGTCCTATTTTCGTTTTCACTTGGGGACTAGACGTATTATCAAAAACGACGTGGCAAAAATGGATTAAAAAAACTAAATTATTTCGAAAACAGTTAGTCCTAGAATTTTGGAGTTATCTTAATTATTTTCGTCGTCCAGATTGCGTTTTAAATAGGCATGTAATCGATGCATTTAAGCCGGCATAATCTTTCATTTTAGATTTTGACTATTTTTTGTGTCATTTCGTAAAAAAGCTGGATCTTTTATTCCCCCTGCAATATATATGGTAATGTATGGATAAAGTATTGGAATCATGCCGAAAATCGCAAACACGTTTCGAGACCTCTGGAATACGAGAAAACTATTTTTAACGTGACGTCTGTGTGTGTGTCTGTCTGTGTGTATGTGTGTCTGTGTGCTGGCTGTGTGTCTGTCTGTGTATATGTGTGTCTGTGTGCTGGCTGTGTGTCTGTCTGTGTGTCTGCGCAATGTATGTATCCACTCTAACTAAAACACTAAATGGACCGAATTTTATAAAATTTGGTAGGTAAGTCACTTGAGTGATACCCTGGTGCTGATTAGTTTTTGGTAGGATACGTAAGAACAGAACCCAGCTTTTTTTGCGGAATGGACCGCAAAAATTTGATGTATCCACTCTAGCTAAAATACTAATTGAACCAATTTCATAAAATTTGGTATATAAATTACTTGTAGGATACTCTAATTAGATTTTAGTACGATTCGGAAAAGGACAACCTGCCTTTTTTGCAAAATGGCCCGCAAAAATCGTCAAAATATAAATTAAAAAAAAACTACCTATGCTCAAATATATCCATTAAATGCTTGTTTTATACGTAATTTTTAACGACGAAAAGAGTAAGCCCAACCCCATTACACTAGGACTAGCCGTTCTCGAGATATTTTAATTTTTTTCTTTTTTCTCTACACCACCTTTGAAAATGAGTCCAGTTACCAAATGAGAACGAAAATTGAATTAAAATTGAATTAAATTTAATTAAAATAAAGAGAACGTGTATATAAGTCTGCAGGGAATGTCACGTGCTGCCCACATCAGATTTTTTTTTTTCAAATCATACCAAAATATAATAAACACCAGGGTAAATCACAAGTGGCATCTACCAAATTATATGAAATTTGATACACTTTCTCAGCTAGAGTGGGGACATACACACACATACACATAAACACACGCTCAAACACACACGTTAAGCTAAAAATTTGTGTCCGGGGTTCCAGGGTGCTCGAAATGCATCATCGAATACTGGAGATGTGAATTTCTGAACTTTTCCAATACTTACCCTATGGATTACCATGTATTGTAGGGAAAGTAAAAATTGTAATCTAAATATGAATAACATATATTCAAATATATAAATACATTTCAACATTTGTGTATGTAGTGTATATGTAGACTTGTTCTACCTACATGAGATATTTCCCTAATATCACATTTTTCTCGAACTCTCGGATTAAGTACGAATACATAGTTTATTCATGGCAGCTTTTAGAAATGTTTATAGAGAACTATTAATTACTACGTCAATCAAGAGCGGTTCAAAGTTTGTTTAAATCGGTGGATGCAAATTACATGGAGAGTAATGAGCGGTTGCGTTCTTGACATATCCCAAGCTCATTAAGGCACTCGTTTCAAAAGATCCAGTTCCATGCAGGGAAGTAGTTCATAAGTTCCGCCCATCTATCATTCGCCTCCAGTAAAACACTTTAACAATTCAATTGGAACATTCATCCAAGAATAGGAATTTGAATCAAGAGACATCTCTATGATATGGGAAATATTTCTCGTGGTCACACACAGTTTATGCGCACTAATCACTTACTCTTCTGTGTATATTTTGTTCATTTCTTAACACTTGTGATTATTTAGGGCGTATTACGCCTGCGCGTGTAGTTTCAAATTAGGCGCTTAGTTAGGCATAGGCATTTAGCGGTTGTAAGCGCCCGCGCATCGGGCCAGCTGTGCATGAAGCGAACTTAATAATGGCGTATCACGCCCGTTTTGAGGGTGTGCCCTGATTGCATAAGTTGATGTTGATTGATGAAACCCAGACCGTCCGACCTACCAGAAAGGTGTAAGGTAACTGTTTGGACGGTCGGGAAGTGCCACCCAATTTTGACCGGAACCCAGTGGGGGAGGCATCCACAGGGACCGTACCCTCCTTCCCCTACCACCAACCTCTCGGAAGGACTTTCGGGCCCACATGTTTAACGTGATCGTACTCCGCATGAACACGGCGGCAGTTTTGGCAGTGGCTGGAATCGAACCCGGGCCTACCGAGTGCAACTCCAGCGCGCTAACCAATGGGCTACCGCGCCCCCCTGATTGCATAAGTGAAATAACTGAGTGGCTTATTATGATCCCGATAACGGTGTGTTTACTACAAAACTCCCTGCACCTGTGCAGGTGTTCAAAGACGTCCATTGCGATGTCTACTAGTATTTTGCTCGTCTGCTTAATTGATTGCTAAAAGGCAGATGGGATTTGATTACGCTTTCTGACAAATAAACTGAATGAATTTAATAAATCCCTTCTCTAAATCTTGAGCAACACCGGATATCTTTTCTAATAAAAATGTGGTTTAGAAACGTATAAGGATTTGTGAATATCAGATGAATTTCGTAAACATTTAAAGCCAGATACGTGGCTATATTAATTCCTTCAGTTACAACAATATATTACTTAGCGGGGGAAGACTTATTGATTATTGCAGTCACTTATTGATTATTCACTTATTGATTATTACAGTTCACTTATTGATTATTACTTCACTTATTGATTATTACAGTTTAAAAAATGTAGAACAAATTATACTTTCTTGCTTCAATGATGTTATCAGCCTTCCTCGGAGATGCATAAGTAGAAATGAATGAATACCGTATCGCCATGCTGCTCCCTTTGAATTTAAAATGACTCACAGATTAGAAGTGATTCATATATACTGGCTTATCCTTAGAAATATGAGATGTTAAAAAAGGTGCCGAGGGAAATTTTTTCAAGTTTCGATTACGCCCTTGCATGCCCATCTCACAGACACACCTGACAAAATAAATAAACTGATGAATAAATGCACATATTAACCTACAAATGACTTACTAAATTTTAGAAAATTTGGTCGTATTGTTTTGAACTGGAGTGAATACATTAACTTCACAGACAATCATATAGAGAGAGACAGGCACACACACAGAAACAATTAAACACACAGAAACTATCATACACAGAGACAGACACCCACAACTACAGACACACATGAGAACGTCACGGCAAAAATGTTCTATTTGTTTTCTAACGTGCAACAAACAGGTAGATCCGTCGGAAACTCGTATTCAAATTTTCGGCCCTATTCCATTCATTGCCTTATACAATATATTATAGGGAAAGCAAAATGAAAGAACTGTTCATGTGACCAACAGTACTAATGAACAGCACAAACTTTTGTAACAGTAAACACGCATATTTGGTTTGAACTTAGTGTGGTGCACAGCATAATTTAATTTGCGCTTGAAGTTAGTTAAAATTAATTAATTACATTGCGTTGTAACATGAAATGCTGCTTTAATCCACCATATCATCTTTAGTGTGAGTTCCTGTAAAATAATCATTAACATACTACCATAATTAACTGCCTCATTTTAACTTTAAAAAAAAATCATTAAGAACATTTGGGTAATTATGTAATTTATTACAACAACTATCATATTACTTTGCGGAGGAGATAGGATATGTGAGACCAGGTAAATGATCTTTATCAAAATGGTCTATGATTTGCTACAATTATTGATAGAAACACATATCTCCAATTTCGTCTTTAGTCCTACAAACATCCACCTTTGCCTCCATTACGACGGCACACTAGTGTTAAGCACAACTGAATCAATTCTTATCACCTCTGCTTACATACGATGTGTAAGTACATTAAATAATAGTATTTACTCTCCATAAGTACATTAAATAATAGTATTTACTCTCCATAAGAACATTATATAATAGTATTTACTCTCCATAAGTATATTAAATAATAGTATTTACTCTCCATAAGTAAATTGTCCACACATGCGTGCCATAACGACCAAGATATAAAACTGAGCTGAGCGAATTTTTTATTAAGATGATTACTTCTAACGGTATGCACCATATATTGTTCAATAATATTCAATTTAATAAAACAGGTAACTTAACAATTTCATTCAAGAGTGTTAAATTCCCTGTCTATGACTGGCGTAGATACGAGTATTGTCTTATAATTATCATGAAATAACCAACTGTGCTTCACATTCACAAGAAGTTTGTTTATACACACACCAACAAAATTACAATGTCCACCCAAAGCAGTCTGGGTTTTATTTTACTGTGAGCGATGCAATTTGAGTTGAGAGTAATGAATATTGCATACTAGAGACATTCCGGATAATTAAACGTGAGCGATGCAAGTTGAGTTGCTAGTAGTAAATATTGCATACTGGAAATTTTCCGGCTAATTAGGTAACTCTTTCCAATAGATTCGATGTCCTACGACGGAGAACTGCCCAAGTTCTCCGCCTATTCGTCATTTGCTCCAGTTAAATACTTGATATTTCAATTACTGATGAAATTCAAGTATAGAATTTAGCCGTTCGGGAGTTTCTGAAACTCGAACTACTACAGCTATTTAGAGAGAAATTCCGTATGAGGACACTAAGAATTGAATATTCGAGGGATAATAACATCCCTGGATCCAAGTGGATCTTGAAAATGATATTTTAATTTTCTTATTTAAGCAGTGGTATGCGTTGGCATAAATTTCAACTATTTTGGGTAGAAACAACTCCAGCGCAGAACAACACGGAATTCGCTGAAATTTTAAATTATATCGAAATAGCGGTAGATATTTTATGTTAGGAATTGAGAAGCGGTATAATATCTAACAATTTTTGATGTAAGATTTGCATGTCCAATTATTCAAAAATCCATTTGGTACGTAGAGTGTGCCTATAATGGATGGAATGCTCGCTTCTGCATTTATGCTGCTCATTAAAAACAATGCACTTAAACTTCGTAATTCATATTCTTCTCTTATTTCGCTTTATTGTCGAGTTCGTGTTTGTAACTTCTTCAATTATCAGCTAAAATCGATGCAACTACTTTTATTCCATTGTGTATTGTTGCTTTACTACAGATAGATCTAACGTGTATACATAGAAAGCATATTTCTTAGTCCGAAAAATAATAGTCAAACTATAAAAGATCGAGTGGCATATGTAAATGCATTTAATACTTAAGGTATCTAATTATTCTAAACATGTACTTGATTTAAAATATTGTTATCATTTGAGATTGTTAACAGTATAGAGACTGTTATCATATGGAAATTTAAAGAATAATACGAATCTCATTTAAACGTGTTTAGTATTTTTTTTTTTACTTTCCTTATATACATAATGTATAAGGAAAACATTGTGACTGGGTCGAAAATTCGAATTCGAGTTTTCGACTGGAGAGTACGTTTCAAGCATCTATGATCACGAATCAAACATTTTTGCGATGATGTCTGTGTGTGTGATTTAGTGTGTGTGTGTGTGTGGGGGGGGGCAGTGAGTCTGTGGAGACGATATCTCACGAACAAATAGAGCGATTCGAATGAAATTTGGTACAAAAATCAAAATCCGTGAATACTGGAAGCCTATTGTTTTCAAACGTAATCGAAAGTTCAGAACCCCCTAAATTTTCTACTGAAATTTATAAACATCGTCAAAAAATCAAAACCTTTAATAAAGTTACACAAATAGACATCTTTTATGTAATTTTTCCTTAGAGAACGATTGACATAAACTTGAGAACGCTAGTATGAACCGTTCTTGAGATATTGAATATTTTTAAAATAAATTTATCAAAAAATCCCATAAGTTAAAAAAATATATATTAACTTTTGAGAAACATATTCACTTTTCATATGTAACATCATGCGATGAATTTAGTGACATCATTCTTGTGGATCTTGCTCGTTCCATTCATGAGAAAAGATACTTTGAGTAAAACTTTTGTATTTAAACGCCAATAGTTATTTATTTGCTATATGAATAACTTATTTCTCCATCCATAACGCTTGGCGAGATTTTAGCTCCGAATTTCGAGGAATATCGCCAACTTGGCGACTTTTTTTTAAATGTTTCCAAATTAACGAACATCTCGCCAAATGGATAAAAGTGAAGCTAAATCGATGAAAATTGCGACTATTTGACGAAAATTCCATATCTTGGTAAAAATATATGTACTATAAGAATAACCTATTTTGTTTTTACTGTAAAAGTAGTAAATGCATTGTGTTATATAAGGAAAGTCATGTGCTGTCCACATCAGATTTTTTTTTAATATGAATCCCAATCCTATTGTCGTGCTCCAAAATTTTCCTCTAACACATATTATTATTTTTTCAAAAATAATATGGCGGTATAATTACAAGGTATAATTTAATATAAAATAGACCAACATAACGTTTTGAAATTCCACATAGAAATACAAAAATTGATAATAAAATATTAATATGGAAATATTTCTTGATAAAAAATTAACTGCGAAGCCGTAAATAAATATTGCGTGCAAACAAAATAAAAATGCAAATACTTTATTGTTTATTTTAGTAGTTATATGTTCAGGTATGAAAATTGTAGCCTTGCTTCAACAATGATATGGTTAATAATGACGAAATGCAAACATTCCAAAGAAAACTTCTTGATCGATGCATTTGTTTGTTTAACTTAAGTGGATCGTTATACGAAACAAAAAATTAAAGATGAATATTTATCTTTTTATTACCCTATGTATGTCAAAGTTCTTGTTATCATTAACACGGTTTGAGAACAAGGGAAGTAGATGTTAGGATTTAATGTTCTCATGTGTAAAGAAGGTAACTGTTTGGGGACCAAATGCTTCACTGATAATCTATATATTATTTACCTAACTTGTTTTTGTCTTGTCCGGAAAGGAAACTATTCGGATTTTCACTTTCCAAAGTAAAATTTTTAGCAAAATTTCGAAGAATCTGTTGGAAATTTCAATTTTATCATTACAATATAAAATTTCTTATAATTTTTTGTATAAATTATTAACATTTTTACTTTCCCCGTAGAAAAGTAAAATTACCAATATAACGATTCCTTAAAATTATATCCATTTCTAATTGGGAAACGTACACCAAATACGTCTATTCAATACGTATATACGATATTTTTGTATTTACGTATTGAATAGACTTATATCGTATATTGAATAGACATATATCGTAATACGTGTATACGATATTTAACGATATTTTCGTCAAACTGGGGCGATACTTCTCTAGATTATTCACCAAATTCGCCAAATATATCACCAAGTGTTACAGACAAATGGAAAGAAAACAACCTCTCATATGCTAGAAGGTCACGTCATATGACGGAAATCAAAATTTGCAAATATTACTTCCCATTTGGAGTCATTTTTATCAATTTGGCGACATTTTTACCACTTTGGCAACATTTAAAAAGTCGCCAAGTTGACGACGTCCCGCTAACTTGCTCGCCAAGTGGAGGATTGGGTTATTCGTATAGTCCACTTTTATGTTCTTAACAAGATATTGAACTTTCATTAATTAGTCTTCATTTCAATGATTTAGTATCAGTTTAATCAATTTGGCGAATTCTTATCAATTAGGTGACATGTTCGTCAATTTGACAACATTTTAAAAGCCACCTGGTTGGAGTTATTGCAACAAATTCGTCACCAAAAATTTTCCAAATGTTACGGACGAAAAACTGGTTATTCTTATTGTAGATTCTCATATTGTTTCCAAGATATTGAATTTTTGTTAATTAGTCGTCATTTTCATTGATTTAGCGTCATTTTTATCAATTTGGAGATATTTCCGTTAATTCGGTAACATTTAAAAAGTCACCAACCTGGCGATATTTCGTCAAATTCGTCGCCAAAATATTGTCAAGCGTTATGGACGCAGAAATAAGTTATTCTCATATCAGATAAATTACTATTGGCATCTAAATACTAAAGTATTACCCAAAGTATCAATTCCCGTGACTGGAACGAGCTAGATCCATGGGAATGATGTCAAAAATGTATCCATGATATTACATATGAAAAGTGAACATATTTCAAAATAGTTAATACTTTTTTTCTTATTTTATGTGAATTTTTGATAAATTTATTTGAAAAATGTGCAATATCTCAAGAACGGTTCATGCTAGCGTTCTAAAGTTCATTTCAATAGTTTTCTAAGGGGAAATTACATAAAAATGTCTATTTGCGTAAGTTTTGATATTTTGATGATTTTTTCGAAATTTCACTCGAAAATTCAGGTGGTTCTAGCATTTAAAAACAATAGGCTTCCGGCATTCACGGACTATAATTTATAAATGCATCACTCGATTCGTTCGTGAGATATCATTTAATCATTCTCATTGACACACGCATCACTTTAAAAACGTTTAATTCGTCTTCAGGGTTGCTTGAAACGTGCTCCCTCGTCAAACACTCGAATTCGAATTTTCGATCCCGTCACAATACTTTCCTTATACATTATACTATGTATATAAAGAAAATAATAAAACTAGATAGAATTTTAGTAATTGGATCGATTGAAATCAAATAAATTGAAGATTTTCACCCCATTCTTTTCAATTCAGGTAAGTGGGAATTCCTGTATCAATTGTGGTCGTATATAATCTACGGAGGAATTAATAGTTTGAAATTGGATTCATTTATACTTATCTATACATTCCGTTTCAGATTTTGCCGAGTCCACTTCAACGATAAGTGTTTACGATTCCGTCACAGTAGCTCAACGATCAAGTCGACTGGTCAGTACTTGATCCGTTGTTTGATTCCCGGTTGGGACAACAACGTTCTTTACAATGGCGCCCTAATAAATTATTCCGGTAAGTTAATGCAAAAATAATGGAGACTTGAAACTGATCCTGGTACGATAAAGACGGATTCAGTGGATTCTGGTATATTGAGAGAAGATTTCAAATCGGGAGGACAGCAAATGTGCCGGACGCTAACTTGAAGGATAAAAATAAAAGCAGAAAGCTAAACTGAGGTAAAAATAGCAAAATGTGGTACGTTAGATTGTCAGTTTCACGTTAGAGGATAGAGAATGTAGAGTCCATTTTGACGGTAAGAACTTGAAATTCCTTTTCAATTGCGGGGATCCGTGGTTCGATTCTTTTTTGGAGCAGCAAGGTTCTTTACACTGGCGACGGAATAAATCAACTTGTAGGTTATTACAAAGACGACGGAGGTCTGAAAATGACTCTGGTATAACTAGTATGGATTCAGAGGACCCTGGTATAGGGAGCTCGGGTTTCAATTCGGGAAGTCTACGGCTACGCAGGAATTTAACCTTGAGTATAAAAATAGCAGCAGAGGCTACCCTGTGGTAAAAATAGCAGAAAGTGGTCTGTCAGATTGTCAGTTGTACGCCAAACTGACATTAGAAGGTAAACAAGAAAGTTCAATCATGCATAAAGCATTGATTATGAAATACTTTCAACTTCAATGCAATTTTATTTAAACATCTCTAAAATGCGATACATTCCTCGGTAATATTTTTAAAATTATCACAATACTACATTCATATATTATATTTGAAAACTTAAAACTTGATTGAAAAAAATGAACTTCATTCAAATGACTGCAATGAAATATAAATTGCCTGGTTTAAGGGTCTCTATAATGCGATATATTCCTCGATAATATTTTTAAAATTGTCATAATACTACAGTAATTTATTATATTTGAAAACTTCATCGAAAACAAATGGAATTTATTCAAATGACGTCATAGAAATATAGCAAGACTGGCCCTCTCTATAAAAGCAGCACTTCATTGATAAACATTTTTCCATTCATTTCATTCATCTCAATACTATAATAATTTATTTTATTTAAAACCATAAGACCATGGAGATACAAGTAATTAAACTCTATGTATTAAACTCTATGATACAAGTAATTAAACTCCAATTAGCCGCTCGATGAGTCTATTCCATATTGATGTAATGTCAAAAAAGTTCCATGTTTCCATTGTCCAAGTATGATTTTTGATCATTTCCACATCTTCATGTTAGAATTATATTAGTAACTCTCATAAGGATACATCAATTTCTTCATACTGTTGTGATTTTTGTTTTGAGCACAGTATAATATCTCATTGAAATCCTCATATTATGCTTACATTTCAAACAACTTAAACATTTTAAGTACTCGAAACATATAAGTGCTCTGTTTTACGTCACACGATGCAGCAATACGTAAGTTGATATTAGTAGTTTTAATAATATTTTTCATTAACAGCAGTATTTTTAAATTCACCCAAGTTCATAAATGAAAATTTTAGAAAGAAAAATAGGAATATATAGAGTGGATATTTGCAACGCTTGACGATACATTTGGAGAACTTGGATTGAATATCGCCAACTTAGCAATATTTCGCCCCAGATTGACCCCTAATTTCGTTAAGTTGCAAAATAGGGTCCAAATTGATGAATAAATTATCAAAATATTTTAATACAAGTAATATATTGCGTATTGTGGATGTTATCAATATCGATAATGGCCAATGTAACGTTGCGCGAAATATAAGTTAATTGAATTCTTCGACATAATTTCACTTAAAGTGAATCCTAACAATCACCAAATGTATAATTCAACACTAAAAACATTGTGCCTTAGATATTAGGTATCATATGTTCACTATGAATGAAGTATATTACATTATATAGGGGAAGTCTTATGCAGTCCGTATCAGATTTTGTTCGTTTAATATGGAACTTGTTTTGCTACCTTGTATTATAATAACCAATTCAGGTTTCAAAGCCGGTTGTTTCTTTATTTACGTTTTTTAACTTATATACTGTAGTTAGATCATTTGATTACCGTTCTTAACGTTTCTGTGTCACGTAACTTAGGTATTTTTTATTTCCAGCTTACTTTATTCTTTAAATAGGTTTCAAACCTCATATGTTGCCATTATGTTTTAACCATTCCGTTTGATGTAAAGTCAAGTAATTTTCGAAAAAATATAATTCTCTGTCTGCAACTGTTCTTTATAATGAAGGTGTTTAACTTATTTTACCAGATATATATTTTTGTTGTTTTCATCCTGCTGAGTTCTCCTATCCAGATATTTTCTCATTTATTCTTCTTATCCAGTTATTTTATTCCACGTACTATAACTGATATTTTCCTTTTCAGATGAAATCCGTTTATTTTAACTTCCAAATCCTTTCTTTCTTTGATCCCAGACCATTCGACCAACCAGGCCGTTCGACCTACCAAAACGTTCGACCTTCGTAGGGGTATGACATCTGTTCGGACGGCCGGGACAGGACCACTCAATTTAGACTAGAACCCATGTGAGGGCGACATTCGCAGGGAACATACTCTCCTTTCCCTACCACCAACTTCTCGAAATGGCCTTAAAACTCACAAATGCAATGTGCTCGTGCTCCGCATAAACACGGGGTCAGTTTGGGCAGCGCCAGGAATCAAACCTGGATCGTCGGAGTGCAATCTTCAGCGTTAATAACTGAGCTATATCGCCAGCGTCTGAAACCTATTGTACTTGTTCTATTTATATTTTACCTGTTTGTTTTCATTATTTGTTTATATTTTTATTAATTTTTAAGAATGTAACTTTTGAAATCAATTATTCCCTTTGTTTTCTGTTAGATGTACGTAATTGTATAGTCTTGTAAAGGGTGTCCCAAAATTCATGCAAGATTTGAATTTTGCGCCATATGTGCGACAAAGTGTTGGCAACGAAAAAAAAGACAGCGTGACAGCTGACAGTCTAGGGTTACTAAAAATTGAGCGCTACACAAAAGAACAACGCGTTTTCATTGTTGAGCAATATTAAAAAAATAATGAAGGTTTGGCAGCTACAGTTCGCAATTTTCGCAAATTCGGCACCGTGGTCAGGTATCATTTTGGGACGCTCTCTACAGCGTATTTTAACGAAAGATTTGCATCTTCATGCTTACAAAAGTCAATTGACTCAAGAACTGAAGCCTACTGACTACGTACAGCGAATGGAGTTCGTTGAATGGATTATGGAACGACAACAAGTGGATGCTGATTTTTCGAACAAAATCATCTGCAGCGATGAACATTTACCCGATATGCTAATCCATACGTAACCCCATACTGTATACTTTATGAATCAATAAACAAATTACAATTTTTAAGTATAAACCTGTGTTTTCTATCAAAATAACTTCTTGCGTGAATTTTGGGACACCCTTTATATTCAAAATTGCATTTATTGCAAGTATGCAAATCAAATAAGCTATCAAAACATTAGAAATGTGACATTAATAATCTGCAAGGAAGAACAGACGTAATATTGATTCTTCAAATGTCCAACAGACACATTTCTTTCACAAATATTTAACATTATAAACTTCTCACAACACAGTTACATTGAGCCTTTATAAAACATGTTGCCCGATGGATAAGTTAATTGATTTTCTAGCTCAAGTTTCTCATCATAAAAGAAAACCCGAACAAAGGAAAAATTACTATTTTTGAGATGGTGTAAAGAGTGCTTTTTGTAATTTCCGCATTTCAAGTATAATGAATGAAAGGAATTTCTTAGTTTTAATGAAGCGGAGTGTGATGGAGGAAGTGTTTTGAGAACGTATGCTTCGTTGATGATGTAACAAAGAGTTAAATGGTTTTTTTGTTTAAGATGACTTAAAATTTACAAATAAATATGCCATGATTACGAAAAGATCTTGAAACATTTAGCTGGTTCAACATATGCCATTATTTTATTTGTCCTTGTAGTCAGTTACATTCAATTATTTATACTGTAGCATACAGCATATGTTTTACATAAAAAGGCTAGGTAATGATTTTGACAGGAATAAATAATTGTGTTTGGGGTCTAAAAACCTGATTTTGTGAAATATTTGAATATAGATATAAATTAAGTCGCTCAAATTACTGTAAACATATCTGAAAAGAAAAACGTGGTTGAAAGACACATTATAAAATAACTTAGTAAAGGTATCGAACGATTCCGGAGCCCAAACCAGTCTGTTTTGGAATATAAATATGAATCAACCACACAAACAAAGGCGAGCCCCGGTGTCACAAAAAAGCCGTCCTGCTATTTCACCTAAATATGCTATACTTCGTGTCTCTGTTTCGGTGACAACTCTGTTTCTGTGATAACTCTGTGTGGTACATTTTTTCTCCTGAAAGATAAGGTTGTTTCTGTCTCCGAAATAAATTTATTCCGTTGCTGATTTGTTTTACGCTGTATTTTTTTAAATAGTTAAAATAATTATAACTTTAATTTTATTTTAATTTATAACTGTGATCTTGTGCATATATTTGATTGCCTGTATAATACGAACACAATAATTAAAAATTAAAAAAAAGGTATTGCTGAAATTTCATGAATTTGCATTAAACGTAGGTAAAATTTATTTATTCTACATAGTTAGATAACAAATCTTTAATGATCAAATTGAAATCAGCCAAATATAACTTTAAAATTCCTGCTTTCAGATCAAATTAAAAAAAACACAGAAAACGAAATTTGTTTTTGAAAGAAATCTGGTACATTTTCTCTGCTTTATACTGTTGATAATTTTTATGATATTTTATTTCCATTTTTAACAGGAATTTGACTAATTTTATAGAGAATAAGTGGTTTTAGATATTTGCCACATTATACAGCTTCATACTCATGACGCTTAATATTTAGATCAAAAGAACTTCCCTCGTAAATCGGTGCAGGAATTAATGTATTTCTTATTCAAATGGTTTTCATGAGAGTGTGTGAGAAAACTAATCACGTATTTCTTACATTTCAGTCTTAGAAAATAACGTATAGAATTAGTGTTATGATTATCGTGTTATAATAACACTGAAAATGGATTTCTAGATTTTAATGTAGTAACTTTTTTTTTTCTTTTTTATGTTGGCAACAAATTTGTTAGCAGATAAATCAGAATATATGAAACAAAAAATATCTAATAAATATAAGAGTTGAGCTATTTTCAAGAAAAAAAAAATCCACAATATAATTTAAACTCAAAAATTATTGTTAATCCTCAGGGAAATTTTTACTTTTCCTATATTTTTAGTACATAGAGCAGATCTCTACGTCTTTTACGCCGAGTCATTTTTTATGGAAACATATGCAGGAACAACTGCACTTAAAGAGTGATAATATAAAAAGCATATGTGATTATGTATTCAATACAAAGACTTGCTTGTTCTAATTACGAATCTGACATCGCAGTCTCGTTCAAAACCAGATAGATTTGCAGTAATTTAATTACAAATGCGTGGTACTATCGGCATTATATATTTTACTATCACATACATATATACATATATATTGTACTATCACATATATACAGGATTTCTCCTTGAATTAAATATTTCTTACAATCTGCGCAGTTTATTTCGTGTTAGTGAATTTTAACAAGAGCAAAATCAGGTGGTTCACTTTTGATGGTTTCTGCACTCAAAATATGCTGTAAAACGGTTATCATTGAAAAGCGAAACAGCCAATTTGAACAAGTTCTATATTTGATAGTACTCGTGTTTTATTTATAAAACCTAACAAATAAATTTGCCTTAAAAACTAAAATGTATTTATGGCACTTTTTTCCATTTCTGAAAAACGAATATAAGTATAAACATGTAAGTTTCTTACCCCGGTTTCTGTTGAATATATTTTTTAAACAAAATCACATTCAAATAATTCTTTCGAATTACTAAACGTCAAAACGAAATGAAAAATATGGGATAATTTGAGTGATGTACTTGCAGACTTTTCTACCATTTCTTTGGTTTCATAGCTGCGATTTCAAGCAAAGAGAAAAGAAAACGGACGTTAATGCCTCTAGAAACAGATAATGTGTTTCTGAGTATTTTCTGTGGGATCATCCCTTGTAAGAAACATATTACCTAAATATTTTATTATTTTGGGAATTATGATATGCATTTTTTATTTCACGAAATATGGGATATTAGCAGCAGTTTCTGTGGCAGCCAAAATTCTTTCGTCACTGTATTATACTACACATTGTACAGTACTGCTTTTTTAATGCCACGTTTGTTGTCCACGTTTGATATTATATTTGTTTCATATTCTGGAAAGTAACATTTTCTTTCATCCTATATCTGTAGTTTGGAATATATTCACTAACAAGGAAATTACTAACTAACCTTGTCATTACGAAAAAATCTGATGTGGGCAACACATGACTTTCCTTATATAATGCAATGAATTTACTACTTTTACAGTTAAAAAATGGTATTCTTGTAGTAGATACTTATATTCTATCCAAGATATGGAATTTTCTTCAATTACTCGTAATTTTCATTGATTTAACGTCATTTTTATCAATTTGGCGAGATTTTTGTTAATTTGGCAACAATTAAAAATGTCGCCAAGTTGGCGACATTCCGTTAAATTCGTCGCCGAAATCTTGTTAAGCGTTATGGTCGGAGAAATAAGTTATTCTTACAGCTGATAAATAACTATTGGCGTTCAAATACAAAAGTATTACATAAAGTATATTTTTTCATGAATGGAACGAGCTAGATCCACGAGATTGATGTCACCCAATTTATCGCATGGTATTACATATAAAAAGTGAACATGTTTCTCAATAGGAAACATTTATTTTCATTTTATATAACTTTTTGATATTTTTTTTGAAAAATGTGCAATATCTCGAGAACGGTTCATGTTAACGTTCTAAAATTTATGTCAATCGTTTTCTAATGAAAAATTACTAAAGAAATATCTATTTGCGTAACTTTATTAGCGGTTTTGATTTTTTGACTATTTTTTCAAAATTTCACTCGAAAATTTAGGGGGGTCTGAACATTCGATTGCGTATAAAAAGAATAGGTTTCCAGTGTGTACGGATTGTGACTTTTGTACTAAATTCCGTTCGAATCGGTCCATTTGTTCGTCAGCTATCGTTTCCACAGTCTCACTAACACACACAAACACACACATACTTTCACACTTACTTTCACACTTACTTTCACACACACACACACACACACACACACACACACACACACACACAGATATTACTTCAAAAATGTTTGATTCGTGATCAGGGATGCTTCAAATGTGCTCTCCTGTCGAAAACTCGAATTCGAATTTTCGACCCCGTCACAATACTTTCCATATACATTATGTATATAAGGAAAGTAAATATAAAATGGTAAATGAACTTACTAAAGATAATGCAAGAAATATACACGAAAATTACAAAATAAATTTAAACGCTTATGAATTATAAAATATTACAAGAAAAGAACTAATACAAATTTTAGAAAAACGTCAAGCATGATATTTCTGAAAATGACGTCACAAATAACAAGAGGTTTGAATTGCATAGAGTCGAGAATGCTGTCGCCAAGCATAACTCAAAACTTGAACAGGAACAAAATTACAAATTGATTCACGATAAATATAAATAAACAGGGATTCATAAAGGAGAATACTACGTGGATTGTTACAACGAACCAAAAGGAAAGTTTTTTCAAAAAAGTTGGTTCGTTGTAACAATCCACGTAGTATTCTTCTTTATGAATCCCTGTTTATTTATATTTACCGTGAATCAATTTGTAATTTTGTTCCTGTTCAAGTTTTGAGTTATGCTTGGAGACTCATTCTCGACTCTATGCAATTCAAAACTCTTAAAAGTTATTTGTGACGTCATTCTCAGAAATATAGTGCTTGACGTTTTTCTAAAATTTTTATTAGTTCTTTTCTTGTAATGTTTTAAAATTCATAAGCGTTTAAACTTATTTTATAATTTCCGTGTATATTTCTTGTATTATTTTCAGTAAGTCCATTTACCATTTTATATTTCATGGAAATTTGCTTTAAACTGGTCTCTCTATATATAAACATTCCATGTTTTTATTATTCATGTAGTCACTGATGAAGGGCGTATATACATCCGAAAGCGCTCTGACAGCTTTTAACATATTTTGTACGTCTTTTAGGATGTGTTAAATAAAAGACCTTTCGTTTTTTAAAAACCCCTTATCCTTGATTTTATCTATTGAATGCAGACGTGATACCAATCTTGATTATGAATTATATGTATAAAAATTTTTGGTAAGTTTATGAATTATTCTTTAACAATAACAAAATGATTATGTATCCCCAACTTTATACCCGTTAGCGCCTTTTAAATGATGCTATTCTAAAACCAACAGACCATTTATTTTCACACCATATTTGAGAGCCATATATCTAGCTCTGAAACGAAAACTTAAATATAAACATTAAATGCAATTTTACCGCAGTTTCTGTCGCATCCCCTTCCTGTGATGCAATCGCATTCGAATAATCGCCTTAAAATTCCATGACGGAAGCGAAAACAGAAGGAAAAAGCGAGGACAGCCTAAGTGATGTACGGTCTGTCTTTTCTATCATTTGTATGGTTACATAACTGAAATTTCTTCCGAAAACTGAGGAAGGAAATGCCGCTGGAAAAAGTTAATGTATTTCTGAGTGTTTTCTTGGAAGACTGTGCCTTGTAAAGCCTATATATGTAGGACTTAGGTTGACCATTTATTTAGCCTCAAAATCGTAGCGTTTTAAAATGAGATAAGAGGTGGGAGAGGGGGGGAGTGAAATATTTTATGTTATGTACTCATTTTATGCTTTTTATTGACATTGGTTTCAACATATAAGCGGATTTTTAAAATAATTCAACTAAATATTTTTCTCAAAAAGTGAATTTCAAAAGAAAATATATGCATTTTGTTTGCTTGTGCATTAACTCAAAATAAAAGAATTCATATTAATTATTTTAAGCATTAAAATAATTAATATGAATTTATTAATTGCTGTATAATAATTACTATGAATTTATGAATTTATTAATATGAATTTATTAATATGAATTTATTTTAAATTTATGTCACACCGTGATATAGTAGTACTAAAATAGTATTCACGGATTTTAATAAATTTATTGCTTTTAAATACATGTCACTAATAATTATTTACAGAACTATTTTGAAACGTATACGAACATTGCCAGCACTATTCTTGGAAGTTATATTTGATAGTTGATGAATTTCAAAAGTTTCACTTTTCGATAAAAGCAATTCATAAGCGTGAAAAGATTAAAATTATCGGATGTCATTTAAAAATATTTATATCACATTTTAACAAATTTCGGCGCTGTGGTTGCTGCAACTGGAGTGGATTAGAGAACGCAGTTGGAGTGAATGTGAACTGAAGTGAAGAACTTATCATCGCAGAATTAAATCAAGAAATCACAAGTTAGAATGAACGGAAGCCTAACCGAAAAAATGGTTATTCGATACCTGTCAATATCCTTGTAAATATAATTAAATGTAGCTAAACATACCAAATACACTTATCCTAGATCTCTAAGAGTGTGTCACGATAAACTTATTGAAATTATATCCAAGAAACTGAAAAAGAACTCTAAGAGTAGCAATAGTGAAAATATAACACAAATAACAGAAAATAACATGGTCTATTAAAAAATGCAATAGTCATTTCGTTTACACTGTATAAAAAACCATACCAAATTCCATGAATTTCATGTTATTATTTGAAGAAATATCGCACTCCTCGTATAAAAGTAAAAATACCTGATGTGGGCAACACATGACTTTCCTTATATAATGCAATGAATTAACTACTTTTACAGTAAAAAAAAATAGGTTTTTCATATAGTAGATACTTGTATTCTTTCCAAGATATTAAATTTTCGACAATTAGTCGTCATTTTCATTGATTTAGCGCCATTTTTATCCATTTGGCAACATTTTAAAAAGTCGCCAAGTTGGCGACATTCCACCAAATTCGCGCCAAAATTTCGGCAAGCGTTATGGACGGAGACATAAGTTATTCTTATAGCAGATAAATGACTATTGGCGTTCAAATACAAAAGCATTATTTAAAGTATCTTTTCTTTTGACTGGAACGAGCTAAACCCATGAGAATGATGTCACCCAATTTATTGCATGATATTATATATGGAATGTTTCTCAACAGTTAACACATTTTTTATGGGATTTTTGATAAATTTATTTGGAAAATGTACAATATCTCGAGAATGGTTCATGCTAGCGTTCTAAAGTTTATGTCAATGGTTTTCTAAGGAAAAATTGCATAAGAAATGTCTAATTGGGGAACTTTTTTAAAGGTTTTGATTTTTAATGATGTTTTCAAAATTTCGATGTTTTGAAAATTTAGGGGCGGGGGGGGGGGGTCTTAACATTCGATTACGTATAAAAACAACAGGCTTCCAGGGTGATTTTTGTGCCAAATTTCGTTTGACTCGCTCCATTCATTCGTGAGATATCGTCTGAACAGACTCACAGACCCCCCCCCCCCCCAGAGACACACACACATTCACACACACAGACACACACACACACACAGAAAGACATCACCTCAAAAATGTTTGATTCGTGATCTGGGATGCTTGAAACGTGTTCTCCCGTCAAAAACTCGAATTCGAATTTTCGACCCCGTCACAATACCTTCTTTATACATTATGATATAAGGAAAGTAATATGTAATATTTTGAAATCGACTTCTAACTCTTAAATAAGTTTATTTTTTTATTAAACTTGCAGAAATAATTTACTCATTTGACAATAGTAAACAAATTTAATTTTTCCTCCATTTTACATCATACATATTCAATCTAAAAAACGGCACATGACATTATGTGAATACCATTCGTTTTTCAAACAAATTGCAATTTCTGCTTTCAAAAATTTACAACAGAGTTAAAAAGTGTTTAGGACTTTGTTTATTATGTCTGTCGGTCTGTCCGTTCACACGATAACTGCCATAAAAATGACTTTATCAAAATGAAGTTTTAGTATGTTGTTAAGGCTGTCTGTGGGATGTACGGGAATGCAAATGAATAATATCATCCGATTAATTCTGTATTGAACCCGAGTTGAAAAAATAAAACACATTGAACCCTATGGGACCTAATATTTCAACCATTTTTTAAGCAAATTTAAAATGCACAAATTCCTTCACAAATTTTAGTAAATATTCAAATTGTTCATTAAAATATAAAAAAAAAATCAGCAAAATATCTTAGGTAGTTTTTTAAATAAAAATTAAAATAGTAATTACTCCCATATAAAATGAAGAGTTCAAGTGTCCCACTTCAAAATAAAATATGGCATACATATTTTTTTCTAAATTAAAAATCGTGATTTTTATTTCTTTTAATTTATATTTTGTGTTTCATCTATCTTAAAACACCTTTGTTTTTTAGTACTGTTTGTGCATCTATATTCTGCGCCAACGCAATTACAGTATTTTTTAGTTTAAATGATCATCAAACTTTGGTTATTTCTACAACGAAGCCTTATTTTAATGGATGCAGAATGTAAGCAAGTGATTGTAATGATGAGTTGCATAAGAACTGTTGATTTTTTTACTCAAAATTATTTAACTCTGGAGTCTGGAATAAAAGTGTATGGATGAAATATTCACTGTTTTTACATAGAGACCCAGACGATTTAATTTCGGTGACGTCATTTGAATGCAATTCATTTTTTCTAAGAAGATTTAAGTTTTCAAGTAAAATAAATTAGCGTAGTTCTGTGCTAATTAAAAAAAGTATAGCAGCTTAATGTATCGAATTTTGCATTTCAGTTAGAAAGTGTTTCATAACCAATGCTTTATGCATGATTGATCTTTCTTGTTTATACATTTCGTGATTTCGTAAAAAAAATATTCCGAAAGTTGAAAGATTTTACATGGTCTGTCTTTCCTGAGAACAAAAAGGCATCTTGACGTTGATCGATTGAAACAAGTATTCCTAATTTCATTCAATGTGCCTATGATGTTTCAGATTTATCTTTCTCCGACTAACAGACACACCAACAGATACCGTAGGCTCACATACATAATTCAAAAATTGGTGTAAAGAACCTTGCTGTCCCAACCGGGGATCGAACCTTGGATATCCACACTGGCCAGCCGACCATCTACAGTTGTGCTACTGGGAAGAAATTGCAAGCTCTTATAATAGAAGTGGATTCTGCATTTTCCACCCTCTAGTGTTAGATTGGTGGGCAATTAGCAATCTGACTGACTACTTCCTGTTATTTTTACCTTAGATTAGCCTCCTGCTACTACTATTTTCACACAGGTTAGTATACTGTATGGTCGTTTACCTCTCAATTTGAAATCAGCGCACAATCTTCCATAGTCCACTGAATCCGTGCTAGTTGTACTACGACCATTTCCAGACCTCCGACATCATTGCACTAACTTACAGGGTTGTCCCTGTTCGGTTGCCATTGTAAAGAACCTTGTTGTCCCAACCGGGAACCTTGTTGTCCCAACGGGGAACAATGCTGCCCCAACCGGAAACCTTGCTGCCCCAACCGTGAACCTTGTTGTCCCAACCGGGAACATTGCTGCCCCAACCGGGAACCTTGCTGGCCCAACCGGAAACCTTGCTGCCCCAACCGGGAACCTTGCTGGTTCAACCGGGAACATTGCTGCCCCAACCATCTCCGAACTTGACAGCTTGCCGTTGAGGTACTGGGACGAAAGTGAAAGCTCTCATAGTCGAAGTGGTCTCTGGGATGCTTGGTTCGTATATATCCATTAAAATACTAGAGTTCTATTTGAGATAAAATCTTATTATTTTCACTTTATATATATTTATAATGTTGAGAACTAGAAACATAGCAAATGTAAGGAAATTCTATTTCTTCATTTCGCATTGAACCGTAGAGTAATCGTACAGAACATTTTGAAGCAAATCCTTTCCTATAGAGCACATACCTGGATGGTGGAAATGTGTGGCAAATTTATTATTTAGTTTAATATATATTTATTGTTTATTAATTAATTTTGGAAATTATTTTCTAAAATTTTTTGGTATTGTTCACTGCATATTGCGTTGTGTCTTGGATTAAACACACCTTTTTTTCTGCAGCGGAACAGCATGGAAAGGTACGTTCCACTGTTAGATAATTCCCTTATTGTGGAGGTTAATAAATAGTTATGATTAAATTTAACCAATTTGTTACTCACACTTAAATTTCCCAAGATAATACAATAATATTTAATTACTTTAAATCGTACATCATTTAGATTTATGTAATGCCAGACAAAGAGTCATTATTAAACTTTGTTAATGACTTAATTATAGTTAACGTTCCTTTTTTGCACACATTCTCACCATCTTATCTCCATTGCATTTCTTGCAGAGCCCATTTCGACGATAAGAGCTTGCAATTACATCCCAGTAGCTTAACCTTAGATAGTCTGCTGGCCAGTAGAAGATATGAGGTTCGATTCAAAGCAAGGGCAGCAAGGTTCTTTTCACACTCCATCTCCTCATCTCTGTCAATATATAATTGAACTCCTGTCGAAAGTCGCAACTCGAGTTTTCGACGTAATTTACAAGTTTTGGGACTTCTAGAATACGAAAAACATACTTTTAAAGATAAATCTATGTGTGTGTGTGTTTATGTATGTGTATATCTATGTATGTGTATGTCTCTGTATGTGTGTATATCTGTGTATGTGTCTCTGTGTGTGTATGCCTGTGTGTCCGATTGTGCAATATATATATATATATATATATATATATATATAAATATAAATTATTAAATCCAAAGTAAGAATGTATGTAGTAACTCATAATACACTATTCCAAAATTTTCTACAAATACAAAGAAATAAAAGAAATTAAGACAAAAAGAGGAAATAATAAAGCATAATGCAAGTCATAAGGACAAAGACAATCAACAAATTTCAAAAATGAGGAATGCAAATAAGAAAACAAAACATCAAGCAAAAAAGCTTGCACATGGATGAGATTTAGGCTTACGAGTTTAGGCTTACGAAATGTTCATTTCGAAAAAATTCTCGTCGGGTATATATATATATATATATACTCTAAATCAAACCCCAATTGACCAAATTTAATAAAACTTTAAAGGTAAGTCACTTGTGGGTTACTCTGGTGCTGATAAGATTTTGGTACTATTCGAGAAATATGAACCCACCTTTTCTCCAAAATTACCCATAAAAATCGTCAAAGTCTATAATAATAGACTACGTTTGCTCAAATGTATCAATTGAATGCTTGTTTTAAACACAATTTTTGACGATGAAAAGAATAAGATCAACCACTGTAAGGTTTGTCATTCTTCAGATGTTTTAGTTTTCTTGCATTTTTGCTACGCCTCTTATAAAAGTACAGTCATTTGCTAAATGAAAGCAAACATTGAATTATAAGTACAACTTTCGTGTTATTTCAAATACTTATGCTTGTTCTTTTGTGCAATTAAACTCAATTTAATTAATTATGCATGAAAAAAAATTAATTTGAGTATGTAAGCAAATTTATGTGCTGCCCATATTAGATTAATTTTAATAAGCTGAATTAGCTCCGCATGTTTTGCTGCTAGGTGTTATGAAAGAATTTTCAATCATTCTACTCATTTGATTATTTTGATGATTCATGATTAGTTCAGAACTTTTGGTATGGTAAATAATAGTTCGTGAAAAAATAGAAACTAGGTATATTTTTAAAATGTCCAAATTTTGTTCAAACGTGGTAGGTCTAAATAAATTTTCTACCTAGAAGAGTGAGACTACAAAACTAAAACTAAACACTGCCCCACCCACATAAGAAAATTGACTTTATAGAATAAGTAATCGTTTTGAAACGAAACACATTTTTAATAAAGGTCTTAAACATGTAACGTTTAGCAATACAAAGAGAAGGGAAACACAGCAAATGTATCTCAAATGTGGCCCATATTGTGTCTATTGCTCTTCTAGAACATTTACACAAACTTACCCATGACTCATTAAAGGTTGACATCTACACAAAGATTAATATATTCATTACAATTTTCAAAAAGCAGAGAAACTCCTGATAAACTGGGTTCTACACATAATTTGATTAATGCATAATTGATATACAGAGTGACCCAAAAGTTCTTACATAGATCTCTCTCTCTCTCTCTCTTACAGTCCAAAAGACATAACAATTACAAGTATCAGATACAAGTATTTATCATAGTATTAAAGTTGGTGTTCAGAGTTCTTGCCATCCTCAGATATGCATGTCTTCAATGTCGAAGCATGGATTGGTTAATACGTTCAAAAATGCCAAGGACGTTCGCGAATACGTTCTGCTGCCTCACCGATTCTACCGACAAGATCAGCGTCACATGTTTGAAGGATTTTGTAAACAAGGCTTTTGAGGTAACCTCGCAGGAAGAAATAAAATCAGTGAGTTACAAGTAGATGGACTGCGGTGACCATCTGACTGTTGTGGTCCCTATTGAGATAGGCCTGCACATCCTGGCTGAAACATTCACAGTTGCGTATGGCAAGAAATTTGAACACCTACATTAATACTATTATAAAATATTGTAATTGTTATGTCTAATAAACATGTATTGTATTATCTGCCTTTCGTTCTTTTTGTTTCTTCATGCATCTGTAATACCCCACGGTGGCGTTTGCGACCACATGTTCCTATACAAAGCAGGCTTGTTTTTGTATGCCTGGTCTTCCTTTAAAATTTGTTTAAGACCTTTCGGACCACCCTGCATATATATAATAGCAATTTTTGATAGAAAAAGAAGTGATGAAACAAACCTATTCTATGTAGACGAAATAAGTCTTCACAGTCAATTTTATTGATCACACACTTAACACAAACACTGGAATTTCATTACGTATCTCAATTCTGGGACTTAATAGAGATGTAGAACATCGAAACTCCGAACTTTCACACAAATGATGCAAGGCTCATATCTCAATACGCCCAACGGTTGCACCGAAAAAGAAAATGGCATCAAAACAACCACCACGATCAGAAGAATCCTCATTATTATGAGAGAGTTATGTACAGGTAACAACGGGTCTTGTATTTGGTGAGTCATCTTAACAGTCTGGGGCTCTAGAAGCCAAAATCGAAGGAAAATGTTTCGTTTTACTTTTGCGAAACTTCTATGACGAATTATTAAATTCATAATGGTTAATCTCGCCAATCCAACTGCTCCCAGATTACTCTTCGAAATGATACAGCAGAGCCTTTATTTTAAGTACCAGCTGATAGACATTATTGCTCTGACTTTTTGGGTTATGTTATTCAGAAATTAATGTAAAACAGTTTTAAAAAAATTAGATGTATTCATTCTAATGATGATACACCAATGAAATTCCACATAATAGTAATGAATACGGCAGATTATGTAGAGTTAGACATTAGTATAAATGTTAAAAAATCTGATGTGGGCAGCACATGACTTTCCTTATATGATGCAATGAATTTACTACATTTACAGTAAAAAAAATAGATTATTTTTATGGTAGTTATTTATACTCTTTGCAAGATATTGAATTTTCGCCAATGAGTTTTCATTTTCCATGTCGTCATCATTAATGAGTCGTCATTGATTTAGCGTCATTTTTATCCATTTGACGAGATTTTCGCTAATTTAGCAGCATTTAAAAAAGTCGCCAAGTTGGCGACATTCCACCAAATTTGTCGCCAAAATATCGCCAAGCGTTATGGACGAAGAAATAAGTTATTCTTACAGCAGATAAATAACTATTTGCGTTGAAATACAAAAGTATTACTCAAAGTATCTTTTGTCATGAATGGAACGAGCTATTTCCACGAGAATGATGTCACCAAATTTATCGCATGGTATTACATATGAAAAGTGAATATGTTTCTCAAAAGGAAATATTTCATTTTTATTTTATATGACTTTTTGATAATTTTTTTTTAAAAATGTGCAATATCTTGATAGCGGTTCATGTTAGGGTTCTAAAATTTATGTCAATCGTTTTCTAATGAAAAATTACATAAGAAATGTCTATTTGCGTAACTTTATTAGCGGTTTAAATTTTTGACCATTTTTTCAAAATTTTATTCGTAAATTTAGGGGGGTTCTGAACATTCGATTGCGTACAAGAACAAAAGACTTCTAGTGTTTACGGATTGTGTTGTACCAAATTTCGTTCGAATCGGTTCATTCGTTCGTCAGTTATTGTCTCCACAGACTCACTGACACACACACACACACACACACACACACACACACACACACACATACACACACACACATTCATACTTTCACAAACACACACACAAACATCACTTCAAAAACGTTTGATTCGTGATTAGGCATGCTTGAAACGTGCTCTCCCGTCGAAAACTCGAATTCGACCTCGTCACAATACTTTCCTTATACACTATGTATATAAGGAAAGTAAAAATGAATTTTTAAAAAATGTTTGTAAGTAGGTGAACAGATATGTGCCACAAAAGTTGGGAGAATACTAAAATATACATTTCTATGAAAACATGTAAGCGGGACTTTACTTTATGCAGAAGTAGCAATTTTGCTTTTATATCTAAAATCTACTGTGATCAGAACATGCAGAAAATAAGAGATTGCCTATCGAGCTGGATGTGGGATCTGTATCCAATGGCATGGTACGTATTAAATAAAATATTTCAAGAAATTCAATTCGTAAACTAATATTTTGAGAACTATTTTATACTATTTACCTCTTGAATGATATTTATCGCATCAAGAAAGTCATTCTCTAGGCACAATAAGTCTTAGTGGAAGTACATAAAGTTTTCACAAAACATCCATTTAATTGGGAGTAATTTTTATTTTTTGTAAACAAACATAATTGCGTTTTTCATTCATGTTTATATAGAATTTCAGCGCTTAACTAGAAGATAGATATTAAATGAAAAAAAATTTAATTTAAAATTTCTCTATATTAGTGTTGAATAACAGCTTTAATGTACCACCAATAGGAAATTCAATATTTTCGGATCACCTTAAGAATAACTCTCCCAAAAGTTTTCATTTCTTGGGGATTTAGTTTATTTCTATCCTTAAAAGAAGAAATAAAATTACTTGTGAATTATTAGTAACTTATATATATGTATCTTTAAATACATTAAGATTTGTCATTGTACATTTTTCTCAATACACACACACACACACACACACACACACACATATATATATATATATATATATATATATTTCAAAATGAAAAGAGGTATGGATGGAAACAATGCACCAAAAGATGGCCGGGGGGAGTTGTGACCCCCTCACCCCGGTTAAGCATGCTTTGCGTCGCGACAACACTCCCGGAGAACCGGTATATTGCAAAATAGAATACGAATGTATCAATATAACAATACACACGATCACATAAGCAATGGACCTAAACTATCCCGAAGTCACAACTCCCCCCGGCCATCTTTTGGTGCATTGTTTCCATCCATACCTCTTTCATTTTGAAAATATTTTTAATCCTCTTTTTAGTGCAGCTTTGCGCCTTTTAAGTGTGATTTCTGATGATTTTACAATATTATATTTCACGGTATTTTCATATTATATATATATACATATATACATATATATATATATATATATATATATATATATATATATATATATATATATATATATATATATATATATCGGGTGGTCAGAATTAAAACACCCCTACTCTGAGCTCTCTATAGATCGAACTACTCAGTGCAAAGGCTCCAAAGTTGTTGAACATACTATTCAAGACATGGGGAAAGGGATTACGTGAAAAAAAATTAGTTCCAGATACACCGATAGGTGGTGTTGTACAACAGAAAATATGCTGATTACACATTGCTGAATACACAAAATACACATTTTATTCGAATGTACCAAACATTCATATCACAAGGACCTTATTGATGTAGGGAATGCTGCTCAATATGGTTCCCTTCTTCAAGATGTTCTCGAAGTGCAGCTGCAGCATGCCCTTTGTTTTCATAAAACAGCTTCACAAGCAAAGCGCATTCCGGCAGTGTGACAGTCATCGCTGATAATATAGTATAGAACGTATATATTGGAATAAAAAAACTAATAGATATTGTAAAAAATTTTCCACTCGTCTACGCAGAATATGGAATGGTTTTGGATACGTATGAGTCATGAGCAAAATGTATCACGATGTGTATTTGATAAAAGTTACAATGATATGGTATGTAAATACTGAGAAGGCATAAACTTCACGTTCAACTACTTAAAAAATATATGATATGTACAACCTTTATATTTAGCGACTGGCAACGTTGTGAATAATAATTTTAATAATATTTTTGCAATGGCCCGGTAATACAGCAATAAAGGTAGCTGTAGGATCGATATCAAGTGACCTTTAGAAATGAACTCTATACTGAGATACTTCAAACCTACAAGAAGCGATGTAGTGGAAAAACAAAATAACGTGTGTGGTTTACCTATAGATATAAACGACAAGTGTTACAAAAATAACACTTTGAAAACAAATACCGACAACGATAAAGTATTTTATTATAAGAATATGAAAGATTTTAAATATCTACGTTGTAAATCTAAACGTTGTAAATTGTGTCCTAGTGCTGATTCCAGACAAATCACCCTTGACAAATCCAATTATAAAACATTCTGCAAAGTATATAATTGCGTATATTGCTTATACTGCAGTGTTTGTGGCATGAAATATATAGGACAAACCAAAAATTATCTCAATATAAGGATAAATTTGCATCGGAGTCAAGTTAAAAAAGTGAAAAATAATACGACCTTTGATACCAACTTGGAGTTAAACCATTTTTCGGAACACGGTTTTGAAAATGTTAAAGTAACAATTCTTGATATTGTAAAAGATCATAACGAAAGACTTTGGTGGGAAAATAAGCATATACAACAATATAAAACAGTATATCCATATGGATTAAATACTATCAACTTTAATAACACGCACAATTTGGAATATAGTACAGATGTAAAACAATCTCCCGTATATAAAAATAAAGAAAATAAGAAAACAACTCGTGGTAAACGAGGTGGTAGGAGCAAGAAAGTAAAATTTGAAGTTGTTTTAAACAACCTGAAACATTTCATAGAAGAAATCAAGACATATAAAACTATAAAGGAAAATTGGATTAAAAATAAAGTGTTCGGAATAAAGAAAAAGTTTTTATATCGTATTTGGTTGGAATGGATGAAAAACCCCATTATGCAAGATAACGATAAAGACGATCCTATCCTTACAGCAAACATTGCCATTTTTTACGATATATTTAAATTAAAAGCAAAGAAATTGGAAATTATGCTAGAACATAATAATAATAATCCATATGGGAAGGAATATCTAATTACAACTTTTTGTAATAAGAATTATGATGCAATACCATTTAAGACAATTTTGAAAAAACATAATTATCTCCTACCGATAAAAAAGACCGAAGTTTGTTTAACATATCGATATATGAAAACTAACGGACGTAAAATCTTCAATTATAATATGATCGGAAGACAGTTGGACAAAAATGATAACTTGATATGTCAATGTGAAACAAGTAAATTTCGCAATAGAGATCATGATCACATTGTTACTGGTGATTTAGAAGTTGCAACGGATTCGGATTTTAGAGAATTTTTGCAATTGGGCACTAAATTCAGATTTCAGAATTTTTATAATCACGGAAAACTTTTTAAAAAGGATCTAGATGATTTTATTTACAAACTCGCTGTAAAGTACAGTTTTCCAATGGAAACCTTTCAAGAATGGAAGAGTGCAGTTTTAGCTGATTTTAATCTTTATTACAAAAACCGACAAAATAAAATTACTAATTATAAAATGGACAAGAACCGGTTGAAAATATTTCAAAATATGTATGTGATCACTTATATGGACAAAGTTACCTCAAACTATGCATTTACTTGCAAAAAATACTATGTAGAGCAATTAAAAAAATGTTACGACAACGAAACAATGTATAAACTAAATGTTTTGTCTAAAACGGCAAATGAAAACAAAATCACAGCATTGTATAAAAGGATCGGTATTGAAATCACTACAATCAAATTTCCATACCTGGTATTAATACCTAAAATGCATAAGTCACCCGTCAAATTTAGACCGGTGACTGTGGGATGTGGAACTTATTTAACTAAGGCAAATGCTATCCTGCTGAATATTTTAAGACCTACAATGGCGAAAATAAAATCAAGTGGTACGGTAATGGTATCAAATAGTAATGAAGTCATAGAAAAGTTGAGCAAAATACCAGAGAGATTACACCTTAAAAGCTACGATTTTAAAGATTTATTCAATAACATAAATTTAAAGGATCTGTTTGAGATCATGATCGAAACATTTCATGAATACAATTTGCATCTATTTATCAACATCAATAGTTACGAAAACCTCATCAAATTCGTTTTATATGAAAACTTACTTTACAACGGAGATTCATTCTATCAACAAATTCAAGGTATTCCCATGGGGGGTGGCTGTTCCTCCATGTTGGCTGATATCTATTTGAATAAGTATGAGATCGGAACTCATTATCTAAATGAAATTCCCTATTTCAGATTTGTGGACGATGTGCTTATTGGAAATTTTGAAAGTAATTATCAATTTAACTTCAACTTTTATCCCGCAAATTTGGAATTGATCGAAACAAAACAAGTGAAGAAAGAAATAACAGAGTTTTTAGATATAAGCATTTATTACGACAACAAAGAAAGTATTTGCTTTAAAATGTATGATAAAAGAAAGACCTTTGATGTCAGCATAAACTATATCATCAGCTGGAATTCCAACTTGAGTATAGGCGTACTACGTAACTTAATACTCAATCATCTTAACAGGATTAAAAGATTAAATACAACCAAGACCGAACGCATTATATGCGAACGTAATTTGGTATGTGAAGCGAAAAAACAGCTATATCCGTTACATTTCCTAAAGCATTATTATGAAAAATCATACAAAAAGTATGATCAGGACTGTTATGCAAAATTCTATGAACTATTATAGTTACGTCACGCTGGATGCAAAAAGATTAACTGTGACATGTATCTTAACCGTAACATGTTATAAGGACTTACAAGGACTTGCACGTAATGAAAAGTCAGTGCTGATATGGATGTTATAGGTTGTTTAGACATTAGGCATTCAAGTAGTCTTGCTATTAGTATCGTTTCATGTTGGTGATCTGGGTTTTCAAGTACGTTTTTCAATGGATTGAATTTGGCTTTTTCAATGTTTTGGATTTGCTTTTTCAGTGGATTGGATTTTGCTTTTCCAGCGTTGGTATATGGAGGACTGCTTCAGGCGAGTCTGGTTCCGGGAACGTTTCCTAGGATTAAAAGCGTGCTTCAACCGGGAACAAGGGGTCGTAATCCCCCTTGGCCGTTCGACTTCCTTGTAAGCATCCCCATCCGTTTTTACTTCTTTCATTTCTTATTCATTTGAATCCATATATATATATATATATTTATATATTTATATATATATCAAAACCCAATTGACCAAATTTAATAAAACTTTAAAGTAAGTCACTTGTGGGTTACTCTGGTGCTGATAAGATTTTGGTACTATTCGAAAAATAGGAACCTGCCTTTTCTCCAAAATTACCCATAAAAATCGTCAAAGTCTATAATAATAGACTACGTTTGCTCAAATGTATCAATTGAATGCTTATTTTAAACATAATGTTTGACGATGAAAAGAATAAGATCAACCACTAGTCATTCTTCAGATGTTTTAGTTTTCTTGCATTTTTGCTACGCCTCTTATAAAAGTACAGTCATTTGCTAAATGAAAGCAAACATTGAATTATAAGTACAACTTTCGTGTTATTTCAAATACTTATGCTTGTTCTTTTGTGCAATTAAACTCAATTTAATTAATTATGCATGAAAAAAAATTAATTTGAATATGTAAGCAAATTTATGTGCTGCCCATATTAGATTAATTTTAATAAGCTGAATTAGCTCCACATGCTTTGCTGCGAGGTGTTATGAAAGAATTTATAATCATTCTACTCATTTGATTATTTTGATGATTCATGATTAGTTCATAACTTTTGGTATGGTAAATAATAGTTCGTGAAAAAATGGAAACTAGGTATATTTTTAAAATGTCCAAATTTTGTTCAAACGTGGTAGGTCCAAATAAATTTTCTACCTAGAAGAGTGAGACTATAAAACTAAAACAAAACACTACCCCACCCACATAAGAAAATTGACTTTATAGAATAAGCAATCGTTTTGAAACGAAACACATTTTTAATAAAGGTCTTAAACATGTAACGTTTAACAATACAAAGAGAAAGGACACACAGCAAATGTATTTCAAATGTGGCCCATATTGTGTCTATTGCTCTTCTAGAACATTTACAAAAACTTACCCATGACTCATTAAAGGTTGACATCTACACAAAGATTAATTTATTCATTGCAATTTTCAAAAAGCAGAGAAACTCCTGATAAACTGGGCTCTACACATAATTTGATTAATGCATAATTGATATATAGAGTGACCCAAAAGGTCTTACAAAGGTCTTACAGTCCAAAAGACATAACAATTACAAGTATCAGATACAAGTATTTATCATAGTATTAAAGTTGGTGTTCAGAGTTCTTGCCATCCTCAGATATGCATGTCTTCAATTTCGAAGCATGGATTGGTTAATACGTTCAAAAATGCCAAGGACGTTCGCGAATACGTTCTGCTGCCTCACCGATTCTACCGACAAGATCAGCGTCACATGTTTGAAGGATTTTGTAAACAAGGCTTTTAAGGTAACCTCGCAGGAAGAAATAAAATCAGTCAGTTACAAGTAGATGGACTGCGGTGGCCATCTGACTGTTGTGGTCCCTATTGAGATAGGCCTGCACATCCTGGCTGAAACATTCACAGTTGCGTATGGCAAGAAATTTGAACACCTACATTAATACTATTATAAAATATTGTAATTGATATTTGTAATTGTTATGTCTAATAAACATGTATTGTATTATCTGCCTTTCTTTCTTTTTGTTTCTTCATGCATCTCTAACACCCCACGGTGGCGTTTGCGACCACATGTTCCTATACAAAGCAGGCTTGTTTTTGTATGCCTGGTCTTCCTTTAAAATTTGTAAGACCTTTCAGACCACCCTGCATATATATAATAGCAATTTTTGATGGAAAAAGAAGTGATGAAACAAACCTATCCTATGTAGACGAAATAAGTCTTCACAGTCTATTTTATTGATAACACACTTAACACAAACACTGGAATTTCACTACATATCTCAATTCTGGGCCTTAATTAAGATGTAGAACATCGAAACTCTGAACTTTCACACAAATGATGCAAGGCTCATATCTCAATACGCCCAACGGTTGCACCGAAAAAGAAAATGGCATCAAAACAACCACCACGATCAGAAGAATCCTCATTATTATGAGAGAATTATGTACAGGTAACAACGGGTCTTGTATTTGGCGAGTCATCTTAACAGTCTGGGGCTCTAGACGCCAAAATCAAAGGAAAAAGTTTCGTTTTATTTTTGCGAAACTTCTATGACGAATTATTCCATTCATATTGGTTGATCTTGCCAATCCAACTGCTCCAAGATTACTCTTCGAAATGATACAGCAGAGTCTTTATTCTAAGTACCAGCTGATAGACATTATTTCTCTGACTTTTTGGGTTATGTTATTCAGAAATTAATGTAAAACAGCTTTAAAAAAATTAGATGTACTCATTCTAATGATGATACACCAATGAAATTCCCCATAATAGTAATTAATACGGCAGATTATGTAGAGTTAGACATTAGTATAACTGTTAAAAAATCTGATGTGGACAGCAAATGACTTTCCTTATATAATGCAATGAATTTACTACATTTACAGTAAAAAAAATAGATTATTTTTATAGTAGTTATTTATATTCTTTGCAAGATATTGAATTTTCGCCAATGAATCTTCATTTTCCATGTCTTCATCATTAATGAGCCGTCATAGATTTAGCGCCATTTTTATCCATTTGTCGAGTTTTTCGCTAATTTAGCAGCATTTAAAAAATTCGCTAAGTTGCCGACATTCCACCAAATTTTGTCGCCAAAATATCGCCAAGCGTTATGGACAAAGAAATAAGTTATTCTTACAGCAGATAAATAACTATTGGCGTTCAAATACAAAAGTATTACTCAAAGTATCTTTTTTCATGAATGGAACGAGCTATATCCACGAGAATGATGTCACCAAATTAATCGCATGGTATTACATATGAAAAGTGAATATTTTTCTCAATAGGAAATATTTTATTTTTATTTTATATGACTTTTTGATAATTTTTTTTTAAAATGTGCAATATCTTGAGAGCGGTTCATGTTAGGGTTCTAAAATTTATGTCAATCGTTTTCTAATGAAAAATTACATAAGAAATGTCTATTTGCGTAACTTTATTAGCGGTTTAATTTTTTGACCATTTTTTCAAAATTTTATTCGTAAATTTAGGGGGGTTCTGAACATTCGATTGCGTATAAGAACAAAAGACTTCTAGTGTTTACGGATTGTGTTGTACCAAATTTCGTTCGAATCGGTTTATTCGTTCGTCAGTTATTGTCTCCACACACACACACACACACACACACACACGCACACACACACACACACACACACATACACACACTCATACTTTCACACACACACACAGACATCAGTTCAAAAATATTTGATTCGTGATCAGGGATGCTTGAAACATGCTCTCCCGTTGAAAACTCGAATTCGAATTTTTGACCCCTTCACAATACTTTCCTTACACACACACACACACACACACACACACACACACACACACACACACACACACACACACACACACACACACATACACACATACTTTCACACACCCACACAGACACACACATACTTTCACAAACACACACACACACACACATACTTTCACAAACACACACACACACACACACAAACATCACTTCAAAAATGTTTGATTCGGGATCAGGCATGCTTGAAACGTGTTCTCCCGTTGAAAACTCGAATTCGACCTCGTCACAATACTTTCCTTATACATTATGTATCAAAGGAAAGTAAAAATGAGTTTTTGAAAAATGCTTGTAAGTAGGGGAACAGATATGTGCCGCAAAAGTTGGGAGAATACTAAAATATACATTTCTATGAAAACATGCAAGCGGGACTTTACTTTATGTAGAAGTAGCAATTTTGATTTTATGTCTGGAATCTTCTGTAATCAAAATATGCAGAAAATAAGAGATTGCCTATCGAGCCAAATGTGGGATCTGTATCCAATGGTATGGTACTTATTAAATAACACATTTCAAGAAATTCAATTCGTAAACTAATATTTTGACAACTATATTTATACTATTTACCTCTTGAATGATATTTATCGCATCAAGGAATTCATTCTCTAGGCACAATAAGTCTTAGTGGAAGTACATAAAGTTTTCACAAAACATCCATTTAATTGGGAGTAATTTTTATTTTTTGTAAACAAGCATAATTGTGTTTTTCTTTGATGTTTATATAGAATTTCAGCGCTTAGCTAGAAGATAGATATTAAATGAAAAAAAAATAATTTAAAATTTCTCTATATTAGTGTTGAATTACAGCTTTAATGTACCACCAATAGGAAATTCAATATTTTCGGATCACCTTCAGAATAACTCTCCCAACAGTTTTCATTTCTTGGGGATTTAGTTTATTTCTATCCTTAAAAGAAGAAATAATATTACTGTGAATTATTAGTAACCTACATATAAGTATCTTTAAATACATTAAGATTTATCATTGTACATTTTTCTCAATATATACACACACACACACACACACACACATATATATATATATATATATATATATATATATATATATATATATATATATATATATAAAGCATAGTAAACATAAAAAATTAAAATTATTTCCACAGTTATCCAATTATTCTCCAGAAGTTGGCGCAAAGCAGCACACTCTCCTAAAGTAACATACAAGATTCATATGAAAAAATGAGGGAAATGACCAAATGCAAGGCATAAAATGGTAGAGGGGGATGGCGACCCATATTTAATACAAAATAGTAATTCCCTATTAATAATTCCCTATTTAATACAAAAAAGGGAGAAAATGCTTATTTAAGGGATATGGCAGAGGTATAGAACGATGAAAGTAAAAATAACGTATTACGCATGCGTAAACTGCTTTTATATATAAGGCACTCTGGCATTTGCTGCATTTCCATTCTTTTCCTTCCCTTGCAATCCTGGTTGATTCCTATTTGTTTACTCTGCACTTTTTCGAGTGTTTTTGATTTGACACATATACGGAAGTATGACTTCTGCATGGCATTGGTACCGTGAGTGTTGCCCGGGCATAAAAGCAGTCTTTTAAACGGGAAAGAGGGGTCGCCATCCCCCTCTACCATTTTATGCCTTGCATTTGGTCATATCCCTCATTTTTTCATATGAATCTTATATATATATATATATATATATATATAGCAAATAAAAGTATTAAGGAAAAAAAGGGGATCAAGCCAACGGGAAAGCATAAATGGCCGAGGGCGATTGTGACCCCTCGTTCCCGGTTGTAGCATGCTATTACACCTAGGTAACACTCCCGGAACCAAATACTTTGCCGAAACTTGACCTCCGAAATGGTGTCGAGCAAAAGACACTGACCGTGGAAGTGAGTACAAAACTCAAGAATCGAAGAAAAGTCCGAAGTATAAAGCCGAAGTGAAACACATAATGAAAAAGGCCAACAGTCGTTAACTAAGGAGAGTGCAATCCATATATAGCATTATACTGCCACTAGGGTGCGCTATCAGCAAGTTCCGTGTAGGTGAATCTTACGTTTTCTTCATCTGATTACTTTTGTATTATATTATATATATATATATACCGGGTGGTCAGAATTAAAACACCCCTACTTTGAGCTCTCTATAGATCGAACTACTCAGTGTAAAGGCTCCAAAATTCTTGAACATACTATTCACGACATGGGGAAAGGGATTACGTGAAAAAAATAGTTCCAGATACACCGATAGGTGGTGTTGTACAACAGAAAATATGCTGAATACACATTGCTGAATATACAAAATACACATTTTAGTCGAATGTACCAAACATTCATATCACAAGGACCTTATTGATGTAGGGAATGCTGCTCAATATGGTTCCCTTCTTCAAGATGTTCTCGAAGTGCAGCTGCAGCATGTCCTTTGTTTTCAGCTTCACAAGCAAAGCGCGTTCTGGCAGTATGACAGCCATCGCTGATAAGACTGAAAATTTCCCAGTTTTATCACCTTTTATGCCCAGAATATAATAGCTGCAAACCAAGGGTTTATGCAAATTTTTGTGCTTACAATGCGAAATTGCAGTTACAATGTTTCTTCACTTTTTTATCTTCTTTTTTTTTCATATCAGCAAAAGAAATTAAAAAGGAAAAATTCCATTTCCATGTGTTTGTTTTTTTGTGATTATTTTGTGCCTTTTCAGCATGTTTTCTGTTATACAGCGCCAACTATCGGTGTTTCTGGAATTATTTTTTTTCGCGTAATCCCTTTCCCCATGTCTTGAATAGTAGGTTCAACAATTTTGGAGCCTTTACACTGAGTAGTTCGATGTATAGAGAGCTCAGAGTAAGGGTATTTTAATTCTGGCCACCCGGTATATATATTTATATATATATATATATATATATATATATATATATGTCTGTGTGTGTTTAAATTGATTACACAAATGATCAATATATGCAATGATTTCCTTAAGTTATCACTATTTGTAGAATTTTAAGTTATTTCTTTTAATCAGTAAATATTTAAATTCTTTACGATTTTATATTATTTTTAAATCAGTGCTTTTTAGCCAGTTATGATTTTTTTTTAATTTTATCACTTTTAAGCCTTATTAAGGTTTTTGGTTCAACTATTTTATTAGACAATAAATTATTAAAAATAAAGGAAATACGGAGAAAAAGAACAGCTTAAATGAAATGCAATATGTTCTCTGAAGGTAAGATAATGCATAAAAAGTCTATACTGTTATTCCCAATTTATTCACATTCCTATGAAAAATGTAGTTTTAAAGAAAGCATATTCCAAGAAATGTTACCCCTATCATCTTACTTTTTTTTAAGTACATGACATTTTAGAAATATTTTTATCAACAATAATATTTTTTGGCAATAATCCCCAGTGGAGAATTTAAATCCTTTCATAACAAACGCTTTTTACTTAATACTTTTGAACATAAGTTTTTATGTTACCAAATTCGGTTTTAAGCAGTATTTGAGCTTCTATTCCGCGATTCCCAATTATTGCGTAGTAATTTTCTATATTTCTTGTACTTTACTTTTTGGTTCTAATAAACGTTTTTTCGATTTATATTTTACAATAGTAAACGAAACTTTTAAGTGCTGCAGCAGAAATTACAAAGAGGTGCACCACGTTAATCAATTATTCTGCAAAGCAGACAAAAGTTTTCGCAACTGTCAACATACGTATATGGCATATTTAAAAGAGATATAATTGAGATGGTGTTAAAATCCAACCATGGGATTTAACGGAGATATTGTCAGGCTCACCGAACAAATGTAGCCACGAACGTAATGAAGAGGAAGAGCGATTTCGGAGCGGGTTAACGCTCTCTTTCACATGGCTCCTTGAGAAAAGTACATAGCATGGCGTACATACGTTTGGTACTTCTTTGGATTGTAACGGTGTTAGGTATATGCCAATATATTATTGTCTACACTTGACATTTAATAATAATGAGCTGAAGGTTTAGGGCACACATGGACAACCCCCTTGACTGCTGTTAAATATAGTCAGCTCAATCACTTTGTCTGGCCCACGATCCTTTAAGATTTCATAAATCTTTGCTTTAGAAATTTGTAAATTTTACAGTGAGATAGCCAGATATTTATTACACATTTCGATGCCTTCATGAAATTAATTTTCCATCTGAAGTCAATAAATTTTATAAATACCCCTAGAAACTGACTCCTATGACGTTCCCAATGTAATGATATTCATTTTTGGAATGCAACTTGTGAGACCAGGAATCACGTAGAGAGTTTTATATGCGGATTTATGATATCTAGCAAGCCACGCAATGGCATCAGGCTGAAAGACGTCAATGTATTGTATTCCTGAAAATGCAGAATATGAAAATGCAGAATAGAAGAATAAATCCGTTTATGATTTTATTAACGCTTCCTGTAACATTAGTGATAAAGTTGAATGTAAATTGTTATATATCTAATAGTCAAATGCTCTATATTGGCATTGCTGAAATATTAAGCAGCCCTACACTCTGGATTATTGTGCCTCACGTCACGGATTTCCTCTTCATCCAGCCAATATTGCCTGGTCATTACAGTTCGCTGTTATATTTTATTTTTTATCTTATTTCGCTACCAGCAGCATTATATGCGCAACTTTCTAGTTGCCAATATTAATCTCTTGCCTTGAGACCAGCTGCTTTCTCGCACGTCACGCATTTTCTTCGCAACCAGACAATATTGTCTTGTCAGTACAGTTCGCGGTCATATCTTATTTCTTTAGCATATTTCAATAACCTGCTGCTTTAAGTACCGCAGCTGTCTGGATGCCGATATTAACTTCTGGCACTGAGACCTGTGGCTTTACCGCAGGTCATAGACTTCCCTTTCAGTTAGCCAATATTGTCTGGTCAATACATATTTCGCGGTTATATCTAATTTCTTTAACAGTGGTACAGTAATAATAATCGGTAACCAGATTAAGCGGACCTATTTATTTTCAACAAGTTTTGATAAGGTTGGGATTTTTTATTTTAACGTATAGCTTCCAAAAAAAATATATTATAAAAAACATTATCTAAAAAAAAGTTAAATCTTTATATATGTGCAGTTTAAGTAAAATCTGATGACGTCATTTGATAACATACAAAAAAAACTGTGGGCAGCTCATGACTTTCATGTAGGCAGCACATGACTTTCCATATATAATGCAATAAATTTACTACTTTTACAGTAAAAAAAATCTGATGTGGGCAACACATGATTTTCTTTATATAATGTAATGAATTTACTACTTTTACAGTAAAATAAATAGGTTTTTCTTATAGTAGATACTAATAATCTTTCCAAGATATTGAATTTTCGACAGTTAGTCGTCATTTTCATTGATTTAGCGTCATTTTTATCCATTTGGCGAAATTTTCGTTAATTTAGCAACATTTCAAAGCGTCGCCAAGTTGGCGTTATTCCGCAAAATTCGTCGCCAAAATCTGGCCAAGCGTTATGGACGGGGAAATAAGTTATTCTTACAACAGATAAATGCCTATTGGCGTTTACATACAAAAGTATTACTCAAAGTATATTTTTTCATGAATGGAAAGAGCTAGATCCACGAGAATGATGTCACCCAATTTATCGCATGATATTACATATGAAAAGTGAACATGTTTCTCAATAGGAAATATATTTTTTTTTATTTTATATGATTTTCCGATAATTTTTTTGAAAAAATGTGCAATATCTCGAGAACGGTTCATGCTAGCGTTCTAAAATTTTTGCCAATCATTTTCTAATGAAAAATTACATAAGAAATGTCTACTTGCATAACCTTAGTAGTGGTTTTGATTTTTTGATGATTTTTTCAAAATTTCATTCAAAATTTAGGAGGGTTCTGAACATTCGATTGCGAATAAAAACAATAGGCTTCCAGTGTTTACAGATTGGGATTTTTGTGCCAAATTTGGTTCGAATCGGTTCATTCGTTCGTCAGTTATCGTCTCCACAGGCTCACTGACACACACACACACACACACACACACACACACACACACACACACACACACATACACATACTTTCACACACACACACAGACATTACTTCAAAAATGTTTGATTCGTGATCAGGGATGCTTGAAACGTGTTCTCCCGTTGAAAACTCGAATTCGAATTTTCGACCTCGTCACAATACTTTCCTTATACAATATGCATATAAGGAAAGTAAAAAGTAGGTTATTTTTATAGTAGATATTTATATTCTTTCCAAGATATTGAATTTTCGTCAATGAGTCGTTATTTTTATTGATTTAGCGTCATTTTTATCCATTTGGCGAGTTTTTAGTTAATTTCTAGCAACAATTTAAAAAATCGCCAAGTTGGCGATATTCCACCAAATTCGTCGCCAAAATCTCGCCAAGCGTTATGGACGAAGAAATAAGTTATTCTTACTACAGATAAATGACTATTGGCGTTCAAATACAAAAGTATTACACAAAGTATCTTTTTTCATGAATGGAACGAACTAGATCCACGAGAATGATGCCACCAAATTAATCGCACAGTATTACATATGAAAAATGAACATGTTTCTCAATAGAAAATATTTTTATTTTATTTTATATGACTTTTTGATAATTTTTTTGAAAAATGTGCAATATCTCGAGAACGGTTCGTGTTAGCGTTCTAAAATTTATGTTAATCGTTTTCTAATGAGAAATTACATTAGAAATGTCTATTTGCTTAACTTTATTAGAGGTTTTGATTTTTCTGACGATTTTTTCAAAATTTCATTCCAAAATTTAGGGCGGTTCTGAGCATTTGATTGCTTATAAAAACAATAGGCTTCCAGTGTTTACGGATTACAATTTTTGTAACAAATTTCGTTCGAATCGGTCTATTCGTTCGTTATCGTCTCCACAGACTCACTGACACACATACACACACACACACACACTCATACACACACACACACACACTCATACACATACACACATACTTTCACACACACACACACACACACAGAGAGAGAGACATCACTTCAAAAATGTTCGATTCGTGATCGGGGATGCTTGAAACGTGCTCTCCCTTCGAAAACTCGAATTTAAATTTTCGACCCCTTCACAATACTTTCCTTATACATTATGTATATAAGGAAAGTAATAATGCGAATATTTTTATCTAAAATGTAGAAAATATCATTAACACTCGGTATAAAAGAGATCGGTGTATAAATAAATGCTTTTTACCAAATTTAAGTATAGTCTTAAGTATTAAGTACTAAGTTAAGTTGCTTAGTTTATATCATGAGCCGTTTTCGAAATATTATAAATGTACCTTTTCTTATAGTGTGCATAATATTTCTAAACAAAAAAGGAAATATCATGCAATTAAAATAAAATCATTCAAAT